>OX393581.1:34852653-35441653 GCA_947652605.1 Elmis aenea
GACGCGGTTCCAAACCCGGAAACCAAGATTGTATTACAACTATACTCACACATTAAACATTATACATACATTATAACATTATCAGCGCTTGCTGGGCCAGGGACTTCCCCATTCTGAGAGTGCTTCTTTTGGGTAGCGAACGGCACTTCGCAACTTGAGTCCAAACTAGACTGCCCTCTCAGAATTTAATTGATCTATTTATATTGATTTATTCCCTGACTCAACAAGCCTGTAGATCGACGTATTATTTCCGGAGTGCATTACCACGCTTGGGTCGGCAACTCAGCGTAATCCTAGCATCAGGAATGTCGCGCTTGCAGAATTGCATGAATTACGCTGAGCTGTTATAGTACATCATCGAACGATTAAGCGAAGGTAATGAACTTATAAAAGTAATCGAATAAAATAAATTTGGAAAAATACTATTAAAATACTAATGTGACAAAAAAATAACAGCACGGCTTTTTCTTGGCACATGCGAAACCAATGTTATATTTTAAAAAAATTGGTAACGCCTCATATACAGAGACAAGGACTAAGAGGGTTAACTTAATACCACATGGAATCTTTGAAGAATGTTGCAGGTCGAGCCAACAAGTTTCAGTCAAAAAAAAAAGAATCTGTGGTAAAAAAGCGATGCCATATTTGTCCGTCGAAAATATCTAGAAATACAAAACTGTGCAATGACGGCAATCAAAATGTCTGTTTGGAACATTAAAAAAAAAGCAGAATTGGTGACAATTGTTTTAATAAATTATAATGTTTATTAGGTGTAATAAAATAACAATAAATAAACGTTTTTCTATTTTATTTTAATAAAATATTAAAGATTTTCAAATGCGTGTCCATTGGACACTACTGGGCAGTTACGTTACAAAAGCTTACTGGGCGGTTAAGGATTAATTATGAAATTTGTGTCAAATACATATAAGTATTCAGATTATTACATAGCGGGCTGGATCAAAACATACGAAGAGCCGCATGCGACCCGCGGGCCGTGGGTTGCCGACACCTTTTTTAGACTATTGTGCGACTCACAATTTTATTATATCTACTCCATTTATAGTTGCCATCTGTCAAGTCAATTTCTTATGTCGTTGTTGGTTTAAAAAGTTATTGGAGATTTATACAAACTGTTTTTAACTTGATTTTTAAAATATAAAAATATTATGCCTGAAGCTAATAAACAAGTTACTGAATTATCCAGCATCAAACAACAAAAATTAAGAAAACTGGAAAAAACGAGGTTATTAAACGAAATGAGGCAAGCCTTGCCAGTATTAAATATGGCCGATATTAGAAGGTAATACAGTTTCCTCTCAAAATTAAATCAGACTCGATATATACCTTTCACTTTTAAGTAAATATCAAGTAGTGCAGGAGCGCAGGTTAAGGTATTATAAAACAACGTGAGGATCTTGGTTATAATAAAAGCTGTAGATTAACGACAAGTTACGTATTTTAGTATTAACACGTTTACCGCCGTGGTGGTCATACATGACCGGCACTGTAACTTCCAGTAGCGCCGTGGTGGTCATAGATGACCGGCGCAACCGACTTCAATAAAAATGCGTAAAATACGCAAATAATAGCGTTTATGATTTTGTAAATGTAATTAATATGAAAATAATGGTTAAAAACAATAGGTGCAGCTACGAATATGTCAAATTTTTTATTTTTAGTATTACAAAAATGAAATAGAAATAAAGCGATGTAATTTGTTAAAACATGGTAGACAAAAATGTGGTTTGCCATCACAATCGGCACAAAATGTTGTCACTTTTTTGGTTCTATTTTTTGTTACCGTTCTACCATGTATTTTGAAATTATGTTTGTAACAATTTTTGCAATATTTTCTGACTTTACACGCTTTTCCCTCCTTCGTGACGCAGTCTTGGCCTTAGCCTTGGCGAGGAGGTTCATTTTGACACTGAATCAGATGCGTAATTAATTTTTTTCTTAATTCAACAATTGTAACAGATTTATTAGGTGTTACTCCTAGTTTTTATACAGTTAAGTAAAAGCTCAAGTGCAAGTTTTCTGTACCATTTTAGTTTTTCTCAGTGGGTTGCAATATGCAGACATTTGATCAGATAAATCGACGGCAACTTTGCCTGCGTTTGTAATCTACAGGGTGGTCCACTTTTTTGTAGGACTTTTAACAGTCGATACAAAAACTTATTTTAAAACGAATATTCCATATCAACATGGGTTCATAAACGCCTCCTTTCTAAAGATACAGGGTGTTGAAATTTTCGAAAAAATAACGATAATTTTTAACCGTTTCCCAACCAGTAGATAAATTTAAGCCAAATTTGGTATACAGCACCACCTTACATGTCACCACATTTGGTGGGAATATCAAGCCCCACAAGCAACCAGTGGCGGAGTTGTAGGGGTTCAGTTTCAATACATTTTATAAAAAACTTGTACGGCCCTGTTCAAAATCAAACTCGAAATTGTTTTTCGGTGTAACATTTTATTTTACACAAAAACTGTCTTCCGATTTTTCTTTGTACCTACCACCGTTTGGCGCGAAATTTGATTTATTTTACTATTCTCGCGAAAAATTTGCTCATAAGTTCGATCTAAAAATATCGCTAACATTCGAAATAAAGAAGTAATTACCGATTTTTGTAGTTTTTAATAACAAAACATGCTAATTATGAGAAAATAATTTCCGCTAAATGAACGATTAATGAACATTTATTCTGCAATTTGCCATTTTCAGCTTTTCGCAATATTTTTAGATAGAACTTATGACAAATTTTTCGCGAGAATAGTTAAATAAATCAAATTTCGCGCCAAACGGTGGTTGATACGAAGAAAACTCAAGAGACACTTTTTGTTTAGAATAAAAGGTTCTACCCAAAAACAAGTTTAATGTTGAACAGGGCCGTACTAGTTTTTTATAAAATTTATTTAACTGTATTCCTACAACTCCGCCACTGTTTGCTTGTGGGGGTTGAAATTCTAATGTATTTACTGTGAAATTAACCGTTTTACCGTGAATTATTTTTTTTTAACCTTATATAATTTCTAGATGTAAATTTACTTTTGGTACGCTCCTACGCCGTGGTGGTCATAGATGACCGGCAGTGTGAGTAATGCATCACGCATAATAATTTTGAACTATACATTCTTATTGGATATAATTCGCAGGGGCGCGCCGACATAGTGTGCAAAGTGTGCGGTGCACACAGGCGCCAGGATAGTAAAGGCGCCAAAAAAATGTTAGCTCACGGACAAAAATTTAAAAAAATATATATATTCATTAAGTTAAATGTGCAATATAAAAATGAATTACATTTTTATATTTATATCCACAATGGTGCAAGACAGACTTTCAAATCTTGCCATCATATCAATAGAGTCAGATATTTTGAATAAACTTGATATACACGATATTATTCAAAAATTTTCACTAATGAAGGCTAGAAAAGTTCAATTTATTTAATGATTTTTCTTTCTGTTATCTATTATTTGTTAATTTATGCAAAACTATAAGATGCAATTTATTTTCTTCCAAGTGATATTTGATGTTTTTGTACCCTTCTTGTTTGTTTATTGTTTTTTATATATTTTATTGTGTTCCCAGTGCTTGTGCAATATATTTATAATTTATATATTTCGTATTTCATTTGTACTCACTGATACGTTTTTATAAAGTGATTTTGTATTTTGGGCGAGAGGTAGACGCAGGCAGTGGCGCAGACCAAATTGCATAGTTTTTTTGGCTTAACTTTTGGGCAGCAAAACACCAAGTGGCGACGTTTTTTTTTTTTTTTTTGCGTTAACTTTTTGGTACAAATATCTGAAAATAGGCGCCAACCAAAGTTCTGCACACAGGCGCCGGACACTGCTGGCGCGCCACTTTAATTCCTATTGGGTATGATTGTAATCTGGGCAAACTCTCACCGGCGTTGGATTCAACACTAGCAAAATAAGCTCGGCAGTAAACGTGTTAAATAACAATCTGAAATCAAAATCATCCTTCGATCAGCGAAGGCGGTTTCGCAATAAAAGCACATGTGCACGTTCACCTCCCCCGACCCCCCCCCCCCCCCCCCACGACACAATCCCAACTATGTCTCTTTTAATCACATTTCAACTAGTTAAAATGTATTAACTACATTTCATCCTGAGTCGGGACCGGACCGGGACTCGAAACGCCTAAATCCCCGTGAGGCGTAGTCGTAGCCGCTGCCGTGCACTGCTCAAGCCACCTCGGACTCTGATTGGAAGAGCCGTTATCCCGTTAACCCTTTGTTCCCCGTAACAGTCTACCTACATTCTTAAGCTCGCCTATGTGCGTCGTCAGTCGACATGTGCGCTATTAATTTTGATATATCGGTTTTCGGTTTATCGCGTTGGTTTGATATTGTCGGAATATTCGGCTTGTGTTAGCGAGTTAGCGTGCAATATTTAAAAACAATTCGTTTTTCTTAATTATTATCTTTAGAAGAAAAGGTAAAAATCAAGAGTGCCGGTCGTTCAAAACCGAATTTGTTAACCACGAATGTAACAAAGTGCAAAACTAGTGACTATAACAGGACGATCAAACAGAGTGGACAAAATCAGGCGTTAAAGATTTAATTCGTTCAACAGAAAAAATCAAAAAACATCAAAGTTTAAGTTTGCTCCACTTTTTTTTTGGAAATAATATGTGCACCCCCAAAATATCAACCCACGCGCCGCCACTGCCTCCGATCATAGATTTTTAAATTTTTTTAAACATATCTCCAACACTATTGCGTGAAATAACTTTGATATTATTAGGACACTTTTTAGGAAATGTTAAAGAATCGACTCAAATTTTCTATTACTATTTGTTTATCTAAGACAAACACTAATTTTGTTATTTTATAAAGACGTCGTATTTTATTTCGACGTCATTAGTCATATTTTGTGTAAGGAAAAGGAAGCCCAAGAGACCCCGACTCATAGAGAAATAGCACTAGGGCCGACTCAATTCAAACCGTTAACAAAAGTCATTAACAATAGAGTTATGAAACATCTGAAAAATACCCTCCCGCTAGAACGATTTGGATTTCGTAGAAACAGGAGTTGCGAAGATGCCATAAACTTGATAATTTCGGAAATGAAAACAGCCACATCTCTACCACGAAGGAGCTTATACGCCGCCCTTATTGACTTTCGCAAGGCTTTTGATATGGCGGATAGAACTATTTTATGTGAAAAACTTATTAAGCAGGGTGTTAAAGGGAAGATATACAATGTGATCCATGATATGATGAACACAAATTATATAAAATTAGATAATGGCAAAATACTATCAAAAACTATCACTCAAAAACGAGGAATCTTACAAGGAGAAACCTTGAGCCCGACACTATTACTGGCATTTGTACAGGACCTGCCAGACTTTATAAAAACGCACGAATCACTCTCTAATGCACGCAGATGACCTAGTTATATACAGGGTGGGCAAATTTCGATGTTTTAATAGGGAATCTCGATAACTATAAGAGGTATCAAAGAACGGACCGCACATCCTCGATCTCTTTTTTCGAGAAAAAGTTAATGGTGAAAACTAACATTGGTTATCGTCTTTTGTTTTCGAGTTATCGCCGATAACTCGATTTTTTGGCTTTTCGTTTTATGACCATCTCACTTGTTTATGAAAATAAACAAAAATTATTTTGACGTTCTACAGGCACTTTTTTGATAAGAATGCAGTGGCGTAGACAATTTTTCAAAAAAAAAAACAAATTCGAGTTGTGACATAAAGTTGCATTTTTTTTAATGGAACCCATAGTTGACTATGACTTATTTAAATTCCTTATTTTTTTGTCATTCCAAATATATAAGGGTTGATGTATTTATTTTTAATAATACGCAAGTTACGAAGGTTTTTTAGTTTTTTTTTTTAACAAAACTATAGTAGGCTGTGAAAACAAAAACAAAACAAGGCGTAAAACCTTTTTAAACTCATTTGGTACAAGTTACGAATGTTTTGTAATTTGTTGTTGTGATAAACATTACAAATATTTAAACATAAGATAAACTACAATAAACTCCATTACTGCAGATTCCGACTTTATCGTTGTTTCCTTATTTTTATATATTTACAATGTTTATCACAACAACAAATTACAAAACCTTCGTAACTTGTACCAAATGAGTTTTATAAGGTTTTACACCTTGTTTTGTTTGTGTTTTCACATTATGCGTGTTGAATAAAATTTAGTCCTATGCCGTTGCCCGATCTTGAAAGGAAAAATCACAAAACCTTATTCAGAAATATCCATTTATTTCGCGATTTTCTATGCAATATTATAATTAATATTTTTTTTTAGATACAGACAGTCATACGATATGGCAGTCATAGCAGAACTAACCGAAAGTGGTTTTGTTAGCACCGCATATTTTGTAAAAGACTTAATTAATTTCCACGAAGAATTAAGAAATTCTTATGGACCTGATACGCTTGTTTGGGTAAGACCAAAATTACTTACAAGCAAAGAGACACTGGATAAACTCATAGACGCCCTCAAAACTGCAGAACGAGCCCATAATTCAGGTACACATATAAAAAAAAGGCATTGACTAGCCGCACGGCACGGGCGTGGGTTTCACGCCCGGCTGACGTCACTTATATGACGTCACAGACAACCGGGTTTATGCTGCCGTGTTCGGGTGTTACGCCCGGCTGTCGCAATTATATGAAAAATTATTCGTACTTTTATTTAGCGCACCGTTTCCAATTTTTTGCTTAATGGAGGCCATTCTAGATATTAAGCGGTCATATGAAACAAGCGCACAAGGTCATCATAGGAATTGTCCAAATAATTTTTGAAATTAAATACAAAAGCCATTTTTTAAATCTACAACAATTTTATTCTTTTTTTGTGGAGGTTTGGACTTACGTCTTGGTATGCCAATTGTAGTCAAATCAGATCCCTTAGGACGATCTTTTCTCTTAATTTTACTTGGCATTACAGTCCTAATAATCACTTCATTTTAAAAAGTACATTTAAAAGTGAGGTACCCACCACTTATTTAATAGTTTACATTTTACAGTCTTTCTATCTAAGAAAATTAAATTGATAGTTTGTTTGGTTAAACTCAACACCCTATATAATTACAAGAATGTTTATATTGTGCTGAAAAAAAAACCCATGCCAATTTTTTCATTAATTGTATGGTAACAGGACAATCACCCCCTGGACAATCACCCCCCGGACAATAACCCCCGGACAATAACCCCCCGTACGAATAAGCCCCGGACAAATAACTTCCGCGCAAATAACCCCGCGTGTAAAAAAAAACCCAGACAATTAACCCCCCGTGCAAAAAAACAACGACTAACTTGAAATAACAGTAGATTATAATTGCCGCAATGTAAAGTGATAAAGCCTAATTCGGAGTGTAAGGCTGCACTCTAGGTCTAGCTAGTAATCCAACGAACACTTATTAGAAGTTACCACCTATCAAGCCTAATTAGCGGTGTGAGGCTGCACTTCAGTGCACTCGCATACACATCTACATTTAAAACAAAAACACTATAAAAATTACAAATCTATCTGGTACATCAAACAAAACGAAAATAACGAAGACGATGGTGGCAAACTAAGAATCAATTGTTAATACAACAGTACCCTTAGGCCAATCCATTGCGAATACAATTAACACTGTTTTAACAGCTTAATAATAACTATCAACACGACTTCTTTGTGCAACAGTACTAACAAGTAGGGCCGCCGCTGACATGCAAGGCGCCCTGTTGCAAAACCCTTTTAAGGCGTCCCCTCCCAATATTTCTGATTATAAGACCGTTTTTAGACCGGCAGTGGCGGATCTTGATTTTGTGGGGCCCTAGGCGCAACCTGATCTGGAGGCCCCCTATTGACCCAACTAATAATGGGATGGTTCACTAAAATGAACAATGCAGAAAATCAACGTTTTTAATTTTTGGATTCAACAAAAACAAATACAAAAATAGGATACGGAAATAAAAAAATATTCTCAGGTATCTACTAGAATAAAAAAATCACATTCCCATTTTAAAAAAAAATCACAGTAAAATTCTGCATCATACTGTGTACAGTGTACAGGGTGGTCCAAATTTGATGGGATTACATGGGTATCTCGCTTAATAGTCCAAATAGAAAAACGGTTAAATTCCCAAAACGGTGCAGTTTTTTGGGACAAACTCAGAACCGTTTTTAAAAATATTTTTTCATTTCCGGTTTTTGAGTTATTAAAGATTTTTGTTACATATATGATTTTATGATGTGATTTCATATGATGTGGATTATATGATGTGTCGTATATATTATTATAAGAATTATTTTTAGATGTTTGTAAGTAGATTTTGATAGTACTAAAAATAAATTACGCTCGCCGTTAAAAAGTTATGACACAAATTCATCTTTTTTTAAATGGAAGCTATAGTTGGCTATGGCCTCTTTAAATTCCTTATTTTATTCCTTTTCTAAATAAATTAGGGTTGATGTATTATTTTCAGTAATACGCAAGTTACAAAGATTTTTTTAATTTTTTTAAAGATGAGAAACAAAAAGTAGGATGTGAAAACAAAAAAAAAACATACAAGAAAACCCGGAACTGATGGAATGTATTTGAGAACTGTTCTGTTTGTCTCAAAAAACTGTACATTTTTGGTAATTTAACCGTTTCTCTATCTTCACTATTAAAGGAGATACCAATGTAATCCTTTCGAATTTGGGCCACCCTGTGCTGTACATCGGCTTGCAGTGCACGCACTGTAATCAGATGCAAGCAGGGTTGCAAACTTTGGCGATTTGGAACCAAATTGGCTATCTTTTTTGTTAAATTGGCATCAATGACCCCCAATACCCACTATGAAAATAGGTTTTAGAAGATTTTACAATTTGCCTACAATTATTATTTTATAATAATTGTAATTAACAGACAATAAAAATGTAATTTTGGTTTTTGAGGATGAGGCACACAACGATTCTGAGGGCCCCGCTTTGCGCCCCAAGCGCGCGCCTCATGCACCTGTGCGGTAAGACGCCACTGTAGACAGAATACGAGAACTTTCTTTATATTAAAACGCACGCCTATTGGCGTTACTGCCATCTGTCTGAGTGCCGACGTAGGCCGAAAAACGAACGCCTCTACATCGTCATATACCGCAGCGTTCGAATATTTCCTATGTACCGCTCCAATATACGTAAATGCATCCTATTACCAACACAGTGCGGCGCACAACTTGCACACCTAGTTGAGGCGGGCCTGTCAATAAGCTATGTTGCGGCAGAGACGTTAACACTGGCTGCAACATCCTTTGATGGTTCATCGAATACCGACAGTAGGTGGATCTCTGTTTTGTTGCACTCCTACGTTGCTTACTTTGTACGGTTCGTCGTCTAGATCGCTTTTCTGTTGCGCTGGTCTGTACGCTGCTGTTAGGTACGTTGAAGGCTCGCTAAAATGTTGGACTATTTCGTCGTTTTGTTGCGATTGTCTGGACCTGGCTTTTAATAATACATCTTGCTTTTTCCAAAATCCATTAAAAAAACGGTACTTAAATCAAACACCAAAATAAATATAACGCAAAGATTGTGTGGGTCAATTTTTATTTCTAAATCTCACTGAAATGTATGACTTTTTAGGGAAGATGTCTACAGAATGCGACGAACTTTTGAAAATAGGAGCTTATTTCGCATTTGGTTCTGAAGATTGGTGGTGGCTTGGAGAACAGTTGTTAACGCAAGCACTTTTAGTGTGTTCCGCGTATCAAAACGATGGAGGACGTCGCGATGCCATTTGTCAATATATCTTTGGAAAATATTTATTGGAAAATGGTAAACATTAGCTTTATTCGCGAAGACGGTTAGGTACCAGTTCGGGTCCATTTCGAGAATAAAAAATGGCCTCGCGGCGTACGGTGCGAAGTTAAACCCACGAATTATTGTGCTAAATATACTCCTGTCATTAAAGTTTATATTTTCTTTACGAACGTCAATCTGACAGCTTTGGAAAGTGAGGTTATACAGTTTGTTTTCATTTATTGTCTCATAAAAATTGTTGGAGGATGGAGGCTCCGTAAAATGTTGGTATGATTCAACGATGCTAAACTAAATAGGATGCCTCATTCCCATAAGACTCAAGGATACTAAATTAATAGGATGGTCCATTCCCATAAGACTAACGTATTACTTTACTATACAGAAGTGACGTCATTAATAACGCAAAAATGTGTAAACCGATTCTTAGATTTTATGTTGCATGATAAGTTCTAGCTAGATGACATTGATTGAATAGCTCACCAGAAATAATTATTTTTGTTAAATATGTTTTTGTTAATTTCATTGCTTAATAATAAGGTGACCAACCGTCCTCCTTTAGGGAGGACAGTCCTTCTTTTGAGAATCCTGTCCTCCGTCGAAAAGTGTCCTCCTACATGTCCTCCTTTTCGATACATTGACAAAAAGTATTCGTTCAGTGGAAAAGTACTCATTTAAATAATAATCTATGATAATAATTAATAGGCATGTAAGCATATTTAAATGTTACAAATGTCTTTATTATGCGCATTTTTCATATTATAGTGCAGGGATCATAGAACATAATATACTAAATATAGAATTGCCACTCTACGTAATATTTTGTTACCATTATGAACGCCATCTGGTGAGATCTGCTCCCGAATTTTATTTAAATGCGGGAAATTTGAATGTAATTAAAAATACACCATTTGAATTTTAATGTAAATATTCTTATCAAGTAAAATTAAATAACTATTCATAGATTGAATAAAAAACATTTTCATTATCTATGAATAGTTATTTAATTTTACTTGATAAGAATATTTACATTAAATGAAATTGCAATAAATTAATGTTAGTTTTAAAAAAAAGGCAAATAAAAAATTAATATAATTTTAATATCTATATTTACAACGTTTTATATTAACGGAATATGCCTCTTTCATGGTTTTACATATATTCATAATACTGTAGTACATAGCACTATAACATCGTTAACAAATAACATAAAAAAGTAGCATATAATTAATTAGTCATCATTATGCTGACTGATCATTTTAAATGGATAAAATCATAGTAAACATTTATTTTGTGTGGTTTACAATGTCGTCCTACATTTATTATAAATTGGTAATTATTATTTTTACAGCAAAATGATCAGTCTCGCACATTACATACTATTTTGACATTTTTATGCTAAAATGAGATAATAATGATCTTCAACGGATTATTAAGAAAATTATAAATGCTTTTTAAATATGAAAATGTATTTTGAGTACTTTATATTAAAAAAACACTAACTATTTGACTTATTAACAAATACGCAACAACATTTATGCATTTATTATACAGCAAATATAAAAAAAGCATTTATATACCCTCAAACATATAATAATAGATCATTGTTAACAATGAGCAATTAAAATTAAAATTAAAAAGAAATCAAATGTATTATGTATAACCAAAAAAAAATGTAAAAAAAAACACAAAGGTCTGAAGTATGTAATCCTTCAAACTCCACCTCCTTTATCCCATTTAGGCTTTACAATTTACCTCGGCTCATCACATTTAAAGCGGCACCAACACTTGTACTAAAGACCTGTGCACACGCTGATACCTTTATTTTCTTAATTTTGGACGGAAAATCATGAAACTTGTTTAATTTTGGCATTATTCTAAGCTTACCGAATTTGCAAATCCTAAAATGTCTGTTAACCATTGCTGGGTCTTTTCCTGTAATTTTAGGATTTGCAGTATTCACAACCCAATTATTGTACCGAGCAGGCTCTCGCGATGGGATCAGGGAAATTGTGCATGTTTTTTTCTGCACTGCTGCAGTTTATAATGAATGCAACATTTTGTTTTCAAGTTTAATATGCTCTTAACTTTTAAAAATATTTTATATTACGCAGATGAAATTTTTACTTTTCACTTTATTTATAATAAATGACAGGTGACGCCCGGTATCTATTATCCCTATTATCATTTTAAATTTAAATTTCCGCGCTACTGTACATTTGCTAACAAGAACGGGAATAACGTTATCGGCTATGGTTACCGGCTAGAAATAAAGATACTAGCACCACCTATTGAGATCTGCTCCGCTGTTTTAAGCAATAACAGTTGAGCCCATATGAGTGCTCAGCACGGTCTACTACACAGGTTAGGAAGCCTGTCAAAAAATCTGGAACTTTTTGACATAAATTTCCGCTAGGTGGCGATAAGTCTAAGAACCATTCGCCATAAAAATCCGTTAGATGGCGATTAAGTTTAAGAATACATTTTGATCAAAACTGACTTAAAAATTCGGTTAAAACATTTTTATATACATCATCTGATTGATTACATTTGAATTTTTTAAGCAAAAGCTTATAAATCTTGCTGACTGTCAAAATCTTGTGCACGAACCGGTTCTTAGACTTATCGCCATCTAGCGATAATTTATGGCGAACGGTTCTTAGACTTATCTCCATCTGTGGGATAATTTACGGAACTAGTTACCGGCCTCAGTCGGTTTTATGTGGGAGTTTCCTAACCTGTGTAGTAGACCATGGTGCTCAGGCCATGGCAGGGATGGCAAACAGGATTTGATCAGTGTGCCAAACACGATAAAATTAAATACAAATTTTCCCCGTGCCAGTACCTAACCTAACCTACCCACCAGAAACACAGAAACAACCGTTAGTTACTTCATTGCGAAAAAGTTGGTCACCTTATTAATAAGATAAGGTTTCTTATAAACAAAATAGTTTGATTTACATAAACCTGAACGTTTATACATGTTTGACATATGAGTATGACACATCTGTCACTTTATGAATAAGTTAGCATTTGTACGGCGCACGGTATACTACACAGGTTGGGAAACTCCCATATAAAAACGACTGAGGCCGGTAACTAGTTCCGTAAATTATCCCACAGATGGCGATAAGTCTAAGAACCGTTCACCATAAATTATTGCTAGATGGCGATACGTCTAAGAACCGGTTCGTGTACAAGATTTTGACATACTCAGCGATATTTAAAGGCTTTCGCTTAAAACATTCGCAAAATTCGAATATAATCAATCGGAGGATGTATATTCAAATGTTTTTATCGAATTTTTAAGTCAGTTTTGTTCAAAATAAGATCCCACCTAGTGCAAGCTCAAGTTCTTAGACTTATCGCCATCTAACGGATATTTATGGCGAATGGTTCTTAGACGTATCGTCATCTAGCGGAAATTTATGTCGAAAAGTTCCTGATTTTTTAACAGGCTTCCTAACCTGTGTAGTAGACCGTGGTACGGCGTTATAGGTGAAGTCATAGCTGACGTAATTAGTATCTTTCCTTCGTCATCGATACGAGTTTCGTCCTATTGATTAATTGAATAGCTTACCAAAAATAATTTTTTGTTAAATGTGTTCTTGTTAATTTAATTGCCAAAAAAGATAAGGTTTCTTTTAAACCAAATGTGTCAATTAACGTAAACGTTTTATACCTGTAATGACATATGAAACATTTGTCACTTTATTATTCCAGATTTCGACGGATAATACACGGTTTGAGGTCCCCTGAACCCGTTTTGACTATTTTCGCG
The DNA here is from genome assembly GCA_947652605.1 of Elmis aenea. Taxonomy (NCBI): domain Eukaryota; kingdom Metazoa; phylum Arthropoda; class Insecta; order Coleoptera; family Elmidae; genus Elmis; species Elmis aenea. The sequence continues at coordinate 34,866,232 of OX393581.1, forward strand.
ATGACGTCGGCATGTGAATACATGTATGTGTGTGGGTGGGGGTGTGTATGTGCCAGACGTTAAAACTGTAAATTTTTATTGTAGTTTTCGTGCGTGCAAATACATATTTAATTGTTCAAATAATAACTAGTATACCGGGTGTTTAAATTAAAACGACAACCCTAAATTACATAAACACAGTGATAGTTAAAAAAAATCTGTTTATGTTAGGGTCTACAAAAAACTCCAATAACTTTTTTTGGTAATATTTAAAATTACAAAATTATTAAAAAAATTCAAAATTCTTCTCGAAAACGGATCCAATAATTTTTTCAAATTTAAGTATGTTAAAGAGTTTATTTCTCTAAATAAAATGCCGTTTGTCTCAACTCTCTTGAAGTTCTGTGAAAAAAAGTTGTTGTTTTTAAAATTTTGAAAATATTGTTTTAAGAACGCTGTGGTTGTTCATAATCATAAACATTCGCATGAAACGTCATTTTGACAGACTTCATTTACTTTAAAACTTTTTATACCCACTTATACACAAACACACATACGGACATAAATACAATATTTATGGCGAAAGTAATTTGGTGACAACACCAGTTTATTTAGTTACGCACTGGTTCGAACCGTCTCCGCGAACAAAGGTATTAAAATAAAATACGTGGATAACCACTGCATCGTATTAAAAGAATATAATGCATTCCTAGTGTATTGACATTTATAGGCAAACATAAAAAAGTTTCTTTAAAATTAATGTATTACTATATAAATTTAAATGTTTTCGCTTATTTTTACAGCAGACGATGAAACATTAGCGCTAAAGTATTTAAACACTGTAAGAGTATTATCAATGGGTAAAGCGTGGAATGCTAGTAGATTAATTGGCCACAAGGAAGAAATTATATTTATTGAATCAAATAGGTTATTGTACCAGACGTTTCTTAAAAAAGCCAGAAAAACGAAACCAGTTGATCCTATCGCAGCAGCACAACTATGCGAAACAGCTAGAAAGCGGGCAATCAATGGTAATAAATTATTTAGATATGTTTGTATCAGGGACTAAAAACGAAAAAAATTTCGTTCGTTTCTGTTCGGAACGAAAACGAAATATATCGTTTTTGTTCTTTTCGTTCTAACCGAAAAAATTCTTTTTTCGTTTTCGTGAACCGAAATAATAACGGTTAAAACCGGTTTTACAATATTTTCTTGGCGTCAAAAAATCATTTTTTTTCTAGTCACCACAACCTTCTATAAATACGATAACAATATGTGCGTCTCAACCTCTCAACTAAAATATAAACGATGACGATGGAGTTTGATGCTCACGGACAGCATATTTTAGACAGGCGAACCATCGCCATATTAAATTTACCAAATCGTTAACCATTTTATTAAGTTTAACACCCGTAAGGTGCAAAAGCACAACGTGATTAAGTTAAATTAGACACACGATCTTTATCTAAAAATATGAAAATATAGCAAGTGCTGTTTTAAATTTGTTTTAGTACTAAAAATCTATGCATTTGAATTAAATAAGATCCTGCTGTAATTATTTAAAAAGACAAAAGAACGAATTCAAGTGGGTAATTTACTAAATGTTATAAATAAAAAAGATATTTAAAAAAACGTACTTATATTAACTTGAAATATACTTTAACTTTATAGTTTGTAAGTACATACCATACAATATACATTTTCACATTCCGTTAAATCTTACTAGCAAGACATCTTCAAATAAATCTTTTTTTACATTAGTCCTTTTCGAAGTAAGAATAAATTTTACTATTATTATGTCTAAACGCAAATAAAACATACACATTGATAATATATATCCAATCAAGTGTATATTCTACATTGATGATCTAAAAAACAAATTAGAAACAGAGAATATCTGTACCGTTAATTGTGTTACACGAAATTGCAAGTATAAACAATAAAGTTGTTAATACATATTCATGTAAATATATGGAGAAAAGTGAAGCTCACTTATTTCAAGTGAGATTGTTTACTGCCTCGTGGAGTCTCCCCAGCACAGAAGGTAAATTCGCGTTTGTGTTTAACAAATAAAATTGAAATAGCGACAAAACCGGTAAAACCGGTTAAAACCGGTTTTGGAAAATATTTATTTCGTTTTCGTTCTTGAACGAAAAATAATAATTTTGTTTTCGGTTTCGTTTTCGTTCTTAAAAAAATTTCGGTTAATTTCGTTTAACGTTTTCGTTTTCGTTCCGTTCTCAGTCCCTGGTTTGTATAACGAAGTCGCTTTAAATTTTTTCCCGTAAATTAAAATCTGGAAAAAACACCTTGTAAATTAATACTCATCTATCTTTAAGAAAAATCAAGCGACACGTGAATTTGTTTTTGCAGGGTTTTAATCAAGGGCGATACAATTTTGTTTTGAATAGAAATAACCAATAACAGATCATTTCCCAAACGTCAATAATAACCTTTAAATCATTTTCATCGCCTTTAATTTTTTTGGATGTCGAAATTTAATGTTCTGTGTGTACACTATGGGGATCTTGCTTAAATTTAAAATATACGTAGATATTCGAGCAACAAGCACAAAAAATAGCAAAAAGTTGCACATAACAAAGCTTAATCTGCTGCAGTATTAAGACTGTTTTTTTTAAATGCATGGGTAATTTAACATTAAGCAAATCTAAATTTTATGTGCTCGTGATATTTGATTTGTTTAAAAAAATTATGGTTTTGGTTTTTCATGGTAGGTACATTTCGTGAACTTTATATTTTCTTATGAATGCCATATTAGATATTTACTTTATTCACTGCATTTGTTTTTTTTTTCGAATGAAATGTCACTTGTAAAAAAGGAATGAAAATATTTACTTACACCAACACAAATGTTTTTTTGAGCAAATTGCAATTACCTTAAATTAAAGTATTGTTGATAAATAAATAAATTTCATTTTGTTCATTTAAAAAAGCTGTCGTAAGTAAATTATTAAATAAGTTACTTTTGTTTCTGTAGGTAAATATATTAATATAAAGTAATACATCATATTGTAAGAGGGAAAGTAAATGCTATCAATTTATATGGCGTCCATAAGAAAATCAAAAGTTGATTGTTATTTCTTCGTATGTAACCATACAATGAAATATCTGATATCGCCAATTTATTTGCTCTATAATATAAGTTATTATGCTGCACAAAATCTGATTTTTCATTTTAAAGGTAACTAGGCATATTTCAAAACATCTTATTATTGCTGGGCATTGAGCTTTATTGTATATAACTTTTTGCTTATTTTATCTAATCTGCGTACGCCTCTTATATTAGGCGAGATGAACATGGCGCCTGAAGCAGGTGGTACAACCAGTTTGCTCTTTTCTATTTAAAAAAAAAAACATTTATGTATAAAGGTCCAATTTCTGAACTATTTTTTTGTTGCAAATATTAGAAAACCTTTGTAACAGTTTTCTCAAAAAACAAGTCAAAATCAATAACAGATCCATAGACCACACAAACAACCCCTGCGCAAAGATGAACCTTAAGACAGATTGTTTTCAATGTTAAATAAAGAAGTTTAATAGATAAGTGATTACCTACTTGATAAGTGCCAAAAATTTTATTTTTTACTCAAGCGCATAAGGCACCATTACAGTCTACTGATCCTTGACACTGAAAACAAAAACAAAAATCTAAAATATTTCAACGGCAATAAAGATAGGAATTTTTCAAATCTGATTTATCTAAAACTACAATGGTTTTATGCACGTTTTATGCAGATTTTTCCCCAATTTTATAACATATATATAACATGTTGGACTTATTTCTTAAAACGTACGGAGATGATACTGCTCCATGACAGCGGTGCGCAACCCATGCATAGAGTAATTGTCGCTAAATGTTTAAGAAATTATTATTTTATAGTTAAATAAGGGGTTGCGTCAAATTTTCGTCTGAGAGAGGAAGTCGCAAATGCCCTATGAAACATCGTGTGTGTGTGGGAGTTTCAAAAAGTAACAGCAAATCGAATATTTTAAGATGTATATGTATACAGGGTGTCCCAGATTACATTTCCAGCCTGGGGATCCCGCTTATTATAAGAGATACAGGTTTGTTTAAATTAGATGAATTATTCCTTAGTATGAGAGGAACCACAATCAAGTTTTAAAAGTACAAAATTCGTCGTGCTTCAGATGTTATAGCAAAAAATATGAAAACCTCAAATTTCTTTTTTCTTTCATAACTTTTTTGTCTTAATCAATAGAATAATTTTATTTGTACTTTCTTAAGGTACTTTTTCATGGAGAATGTAACTGTCATTTTAGATTTTTTTTTACACCTACCATTTTCGGGATATTACCCCTAATTTCATTTTTTCTTATAGGCCGCGAAGTTGGCTATGGAATATTTAAATGTGCTTTTCTTTTCTCGTTTAAATAAGATATTACTTGCTATACCTATTTCTATAAACAAGTCACAAAATGAAAAAAAAAACATATTTTACCTGTCATTTGTCAAGCTATCTATGAAAATAAAAACAAAAAACAACTAATTAAATGTCAAATGACAGTTACCGTTTGTCTGCGGAATCATTTATTAGAATTTTATAGTATTGTTGTGTAATTCGATAGTCTTTGTAGCAAATTTGTATCATATAATTATGGGCACATGTACAACTAATTAAAAAAATTTAATGTTGAAATGCAACATTCTTTACAATAGAAACTGTCTAAAATAATTAATTCTAATTGTTTATGGATTTGTTTTGGATTTTTGGTTGGTTTCTCGAAGAAACCATATTTTTTTAATTTATTTCCAAATTTCTGTAATTAGATACACACTCTTGGTTGCCTTTTCTCAATATATAGCTCTAAGTATATTCACTCAGCTTACACAGTTTTTATGGTAAAGAATGCAGCATCTCAACATGTCAAATTTTTCGCTTTTTTTAAATGTAGCCATCATTATAACGATTACTAACTACAAAGACTATCGAATTACACAACAATAATAAAAAATTCTAATAAATTATACCGCAGACAAATAGTAACTGTCATTTGGCATTCAATTAGTTGTTTTTTGTTTTTATTTTCATAGATAGTTTGATAAGTGATGGGTAAAATACGTTTTTTTTTCATTTTGTGACTTGTTTATAAAAATAGGTATAGCAAGTAATATCTTATTTAAACGAGAAAAGAAAAGCACATTTAAATATTCCATAGCCAACTTCGCGGCCCATAAGAAAAAATGAAATTAGGGGTAATATCTCAAAAATGGTAGCTGTAAAAAAATCTAAAATGACAGTTACATTCTCCATGACAAAGTACCTAAAGAAAGTACAAATAAAATTGTTGTAATGATTAAGACAAAAAAGTTATGAGAGAAAAAAGAAATTGGACATTTTCATATTTTTTGCTATAACATCTGAAGCACGAGGAGTTTTGTACTTTTAAAAATTGATTGTTGCTCTTCTCATACCAAGAAATAATTCATCTAATTTAAACAAACCTGTATCTCTTATAATAAGCGAGATCCCCATGCTGGAAATGTAATCTGGGACACCCTGTATATAAACAAATTCCCTTCTACCCGTAGGTGTAGGGAGGTGTGCACATCTATGTCACAGCTTAACATAACACTCAGCTCGGGCACTCTCTTTGCAAGAACGGTTTGCGCCGATCCACACGCGCCACTTCTTAGCCCTGCCTTTGAGATGAAAACAACACAGAGGTGGTATGAAATCATTCTACAGTTAAATCTGTTACGACATCAGTTTTTAATACTGCGCTGTTATCGCTCACTTGGGATAATACACAAATATTTTAAGTCCGGCCCCGACTTTTACGCTCAGTGCAAGAGAAATAACGCTAGTGGATCGAAAACGACCAGATCAAAAATGCCGCCTGAGAGTGCCCGAGCTGTAATAAGCTGTGTCTATGTATTGTACACGAATTTGTGCCATTGTTTTTTGTTCTGTGCCATTTCTTTCGCTTCGCACCATGATTTTCCCTTCTTCTCCAAGGATTTTGCTACTGCTTTTTCCCATGTTTCTCTCGGTCTTCCTTTTTTCCTCCTTGTTTGTATTCTTGCTTCCCACACTCTCTTTACCAGTCTTCTTGTGTTCATCGTTTGTAGATGATCCCACCAGCTCAGTTGCCTAGTTTCTATGAATTCTAGTTCCAGTTCTTTTCCAATCTGTTCGTTTCTTATTTTGTCTTTTTTTGTTACGCCTCTTACTCTTCTTAAAAATTTCATTTCAATCGCTTGTATTTTACTTTTTTGGCTCGATGTTAATGTCCATGACTCGCACCCAAATGTCAAAATTTGGCTGTATATTGCACGGTATACGCTAATTTTTTTTGTTTTTGTGACTTCTTTTTTATTAATAAAGGTTTTGGCAATAGCGTAGTAGGTTTTTATTGCCTTTTCTATCCTCTTATTTATTTCCAATTCTTGTTGTCCTGAATTTTCAATCGTTACTCCGAGGTAGTCGAAATATTGTAACGTTTCTATTTTTTCTTCTTCAATTTCTATGCTTATGTTCTCATTTTCTTCGTTTATCGTCATCAATTTTGTTTTCTTGTGATTTATTTCCATTCCATTTTCTTCTAATACTTCTTTCCAAATTTTTATATTGGTTTTTTAGGTCCCTTTCATTCTTAGCCATAATGACTATATCGTCTGCGAACGCACACTCTGATATTTCGACTTTTTGTAAATTTTTGTTTCCTACTAATAAACTTTTAACATTTTGTTTGCATTTCTTAATTATATTGTCCATAAAAATCGTAAACAATATTGGGCTCATTCCTCCTCCTTGTCTTAATTCATCTTCTGTATTGAAAGAATCTGATTCCATGTTTTTTGTTACCACATAATTAATTTATTGTCTTCTTATACAAGCAGCTAATATTTTTTCTTAGTTTGCTATCTATCTTTCTTTCTTCAAGGGTCTCCCACACTTTTTGTCTAGATACTTTATCGAATGCTTTTTGTAGGTCTATAAATGCGAAGTATGCTTTTTCTCTTTTTAGTTGTGTTTTAGTTATAATCTGTTTAATTGTGAATATATGATTTTGCACACTCCTACCTTTTCCAAATCCACTTTGTGATTCTGTTAATGTATTATCTAATATTTTTGTTAGCTTCTGTGCTAGTATTTGTTCGTACAATTTTAGTGCTGTGCTGAGAAGCATTATGCCTCTGTAATTATTGCAATGTTTGTTGTCCCCCTTCTTAAATATAGGCATTATCATCCCAATCTCCCAGTCTTTCGGTATTATTTCTTCTGACCATGCCTTGTTCATGACTTCTAAAAGTAAAAGTGTTCCTTTGGGTCCCATATTTTTCATCATTTCGCTTGTTATTCTGTCATGTCCTGGCGTTTTCCCGTTTTTTAATTTCTTTAATCCTTGTTGTATTTTCTCTAATGTTATGCCGTTTTCTTCTTTATTAATTTTTGTCTGCTCTTTTCTTTCATTTTGTGGTGTCAAATCTTTATTGTTTGTATTCAATAATTCTTCAAAGTATTCTTTCCATCTTTCCATTATTTCTTTTTCGTCTGTTAGCGTATTTCCTGCTTTATCATTAATAGTTATTATTTTGAGTTTACGGTCTGATCTTAGATTTTTCAGTATTTTATAAAATAGTTTCTGATTTCCCTTACTGTCTGTCTCTAGTTTTTCTCCAAATTCTTTCCATGAATTCTGTTTTGCTTCTGTTATTAAGTTTCTGACTATTTTTCTCTGTTCTTTGTATTTTTCGTAGTTCTCTGGTGCTCTTTTGTATAAGTAATTCTGCCAGTGTCTTTTCTTTGTGTTTACCGGTTTCTTAATTTCGTCATTCCACCATTCTGTTTGTTTCTTATTGTTGATAGATTTGCATACTCCGCACACTTTTTTGGCCGAATAGTTAATAATTTCTTTGAAAGTTTTCCATGATTGTTCAGTACTTAATTCAGCTGGTTTTATTTTTCTTCTTTCTAGTTCTTTATTTAAAGTTTCTACATATTTTACTTTATTATTTTCATTTAACAGTTTGTATGATCTTACAGATTCATATTCCTTTTTCTTGTGTGTTTGTTTTTGTATGTTATTTCTTTTATCTTATGGGTCTTCTTTGATTTTGGTTGCAAGTAGATAGTGATCGCTATTTATTTCTGGATCTCTTCTCACTTTTGTATCTGTAACTGATGCTCTTTTCTCTTTATCTACTAGAATATAGTCAATGATTGATTTTTCTCTTCTGCTTGGTACCTCTCGGGTATATTTATGAATGTTTTTATGTTCAAAAAACGTATTTGTGATGACAAGATTGTGGATTTGGCAGTATTCTAGCATCCTTTTGCCATTAATATTTCTTGTATCTTCTCCATGTCTTCCTATTGCTACTTTGTGTGTATTATCTTTTCTCCCTACTCTGCTGTTAAAGTCTCCTGCTATGCAAATACTTCCTTTACTTTCTTGTGTTATTTTCGTAAGGTCATCCCAGAATTTCCTTTATTTCTGCTTTCTCATCCTCGTTAGGTCAATATATTGCAATTATTGTTCATATATTTCCGTTTATCTTCTTCATTTCTATTTTCATTATTCTTTCTGTGTACGTCTACGGTTCAAACAGCGGAATGAGCCGGCTTCGTGTATATGCTGCCCTTCCGATTAAACACGCCAAGCCATTCATTGGGCAGTGTTAACCCATTCTCTAAGAATGTATCTTCCCTACGCACAAGTTTGAAGTACCTGGGTGTTCGTTTTATAAAATACTGTCAACTTGTTGTTTCTTATTGAGACACCTTCATATTTTGTACAAAATATAAATTATTTTAGCTTGTAATCGCAAGGGAGAAGCAGATGCTCTAGTGTTGCACGGTTTATGCCTTATGGAGGCAGACCAAGCTACAGTAGCCATAACTTCATTCATGAAAGCGTTGGTAATTCAGTCAAAAGCAGAAAACAATCGTAAAATTTGTGATGCAAAATTATACATTGCATTAGCATATACCAGGTATTTTTTGCAAACCAACATTTTTAAGCTATTATTATAAGTAATGTTTCAGGATGGGCAAATTTGAAGAAACAATAAAGATTTTAGAAAACGTTTTGGAGTTCGTACAGGAAAATGACTGGAAGTTATATATAGCAGATACATTGAGATCATTGGGCGAATGTTATCTGTTGAAAAACGAGCCAATTATATCCACGTCCCTTATAAATCAAGCGCTTGATATTTATGTTACACTCAAAGAAAAACAAAAAACACAGCAATGTACAATCTTTTCTGCAATTTCAACAGGTACCTTTTTGTAATTAAAGATTTATTGAGTGTACTTTGCATATAAGTTTGTCCCTTTTTATTATCAAACAGACAGGGTGGTACGGATGGAATAACAAAAGTAAATGACGGTCTAAAGCCCATTAAGCAAACTAGTCGCCATATTTCATATCCTAATAGTGTGATGTCATTAGTCGCTGTCTAAACATTAGAGCAGATTATGTTGACTGTAAGGACTTTTAACCTTTAACTACTCGCGCCACTTCTTATCTCATAAGTGTCCTCTTCTTGTTGTGGTCAAATGGCCAAGAAGTATTTGATGTCAACTGGAAGATTTTTAAATAGTGCTGTTTTTCAAACGAAGCTTGATCAAACCCAATGCGATATTCTCAAGGAATTGATGCATCTTTTGATCTGCATTTTTCAAATGTGTCAAACAGAATATGTCCATTCACGCTTGCAGTGTTGAAAAATTATGCTTAAAGGCCACCTCACCAGACAGAACAATTACCAAAAAAATGGTCGACAGTATCTACACCTACAGCCAAACACTACTAATTGGTTGTGACACAAATGCGCACTACATTGTATGGGGCAGTACTGGAACCAACAAAAGAGGTCAGTCTCTCCTAGAGTTTTAATCACTAATAACCAAGAGATAGCAAATAGAGGAAATGAACCGACCTTCATTAATATACAGAGAAGGGAGTCATTGACTTAACTACTTATATGCACTGCAAATATGAGTGACATAGTAAACAATTGGCATGTATCAGACGAGCCCACAGAACATACACAAGTGGACGAGCCATCGCTCTCTGATCACAGATACATAGGTTTTAATATTAAATTGAACGAAAATACTTCAAAAGTATACAGAAATCCAAGGGCCACGGACTGGAACCTTTAAAGAGAACAGTTACAAGTGGAACTTGAAAACTATCCACAGACGGCCAATAACACAGCCGAACTGGAGGTCATGAAAAGCAGTCTCAGAACTGCAATCATACAAGCCTATGAATACAATTGCCCCGAAAGGGAGAAAAGAACCTCAAAAAAAGTGCCCTGGTGGCATGAGGGACTTGGATACGTTAGGGACAACACAAGGAAACTATTCAATAGAGCCAAAAGAACAGGGGACTGGGGGACATAGGACCTCACTAACCGAATACAACAAGGCCATAAGAAAGGCGAAAACGGGCTCATGGAGAGACTACTGTCAGGGCCTCGAATAGACACCTGAAACAGCTAGACTTCAAAAAGTCCTCATGAAAGGAACCGAGGGACAAATCGACTCGCTCAAAAAACCAGACGGGGCTTATACAAAAACTGGAAGAAGACTTTGGAACTCCTGCTCTATACACACTTCCCAGGTTCTTCAACCCTGAATAAAAGAACAAAAAGAAACGAAAATATATGCCTCAACCTAAGAAGGGCAAACCGAGAGGGCTGGCAAAACAGTGATAAACCAGACAAAAGTAAGATGGACAGTCAATAAATTTCTTCCATTCAAATCACCAGGGAAAGATGGAATTATACCTGTAATCACAGCAAGGAATAGACTTGCTGGCCTCCAACGATGCTTAGGGCTAGTTTAGCCCTCGCATACGTACCTAGAGCTTGGAGAGACGTAAAGGCGGTGCTCATTCCAAAGCAGGGACGAGGGTCATACGCATAGCCTATGCCTAAAGCTTTAAGACCATCAAGTCTGACATCTTCCTCATAAAACTATTGGAGAGACTCATAGAAAGGCACATAAGGGACGAGGTTCTTGAAGGCTCGCCCCTTAACCCCTTAACACGCACGCCCGAGTATACTCGCGCTGGCGATACTGACCGAAATGGGCAAGTCCGAGTATACTCGGGCAGCGTCGCATTTTATGTTTCCTTATTTAACGTGCTCGTATTAATACAGGCAATGAATTATAATCTGAAGAAAGTCATGATTGTATTAAAGAAGAAATATTCTTACAGTATGTACATAGTATAAGTCAATTTTTAATAATTTTTGGAACTTTTCGTAGGTCTAAAACATCGTGATTAATTACGTACCGTAGGTACACTCATGGTCGTTTTGTGCCGGGGTGCAAAATGTGCGGGTGTCTTGCTCATTTTACACGATTGAGGCGACGACAGATTTGTAGGAAAAAGATAAGAATATGTTATGTTGGTTATCAATCTGAAAAGATAATTTTTCGTTTATCTAATGGTGTAAAAATCCGATATGTCAGCCACAAGAAATAAAAAAGTTAACTGTCGTAGCTTGAAATCTAGAAGGCCTAGAAAATTTCTGTCCACCTCATTTAACTTAAAATGGTCAAAAGCATAGGGTTACCAAGTTTTATTAAAAATACGTCAATGGCATGGAAGTTTTTTTTTTTCTAAAATCACATTTTCAGTTTGTTTATTATAAATCTGAAATAATCACAATATGTACGATTTTCTTTCAGATTCCTAACGCGCTTTTGTTTTTTTTTATATGTCACAAAACACACATTATCTGTTTCATGGTGATATAGAAAAGGCTTAATTAAACAATAAACATTTTGTATGGAGTAAAATTGCCATTTCGTTAAGAAAAATAGGTATTAATCAATATGTTAGGAATGCATTAACACTGTTCCCTTATTCTTATTAGCAAATATTTTTAGAATATTTGCCTCAGTTAAGTAATAAATTTCACTAATATGGGTATTTAATCCCTTATTTGGCATACAATAATTTTTAACAAAATTTTCGTAATCAAATAATACAAGTTTTCATAGTTTACAAAAAAAAAACGTTCAGATATCTGTTTACGCTTTTTACTTCTTAGGCGCCATTAACGCAAATAAAGGGCATAACTCGTTGAAGATGTAAACAATGCGTTCGTTTGACAAGTTAAGTTAGTTCTTGGTTGGATGACCGTGCATGGATGGCGTAGCTGTTTTTTTCCCCTTTAATAAATAAATAAATAAATAAATAAACACCTACCTATTTTGGTTTTGTGTTAAATCTATTAAATCCCTTTAATAGTAATTTCATGCGGTTTACTTACCTGCTTCCAAGAAAAAAGGGACAAAGACAATTATTTATCATGCCCATTGGGAATTTTTCAAAATAAAAATATTTTTTTTTCATTTTTAACAATTGTTTCAAAAATGCCAAGTGTTGTACATTGTCAAATTCAAAATAAAATGCTCTACAAATTGGCGTTAAAATCAGATATAGCGTCCATAAGAAAAAATGAACCTGACGATGGTTTAAAAAAAACGAAACGTCGCATGGAAAATATAATTGGAGATTTTGATTCCTTGCAAAAAGTGGTCATAAAAGAGTTTTAACAGAAATGAAATTTGACATCGAATGAAAAAGTTACGGGCAAAAAACAAAAATTCATTTTTTTACTTTTTCTCCTATATTTCAAAATTGAAAAAGCTAGATAAGTTCTGTTTCCGTCAAATTATTAAGCACCTGAATATACAACTTTGCCCTAATTTAACCGGTCGTAACTCTTACCGTTTACGAGATCCCCATAGTGGTCCTCGAAAAACTAGAACCCTGTACTTACTTTTAAAGCTAAAAAACAAGGCGTTATAATAAACAAATTTTTTATTTTTACGTTTACACAAATATTGTTGATTTATTTTATTATTAAAATAACGTGTTCAATTTGTCTGTAAAATATAATCTTGGTATCTTCATTTACACAAGAATTTTTGGGTTAAATATTTCTATTCTCTATTTACTCTCTAATAATTTTTAATAATTAAAGTGACCAAAATTTCAAGAAATAAATTCGGACTTTGATTGACATAACAACATTCAAATTATCTAGGGCCAAAACCACGCCCCCCTCCACATTTGAAATTCAACTTTTGTTTGAAAGTACTAGAATGTTATGCTAGTATTGTGCCAAAACTGTGGTGATAAATGACATACACGCAAGTGATTTTTAAATGACACTTACATGTATAGGTACATATATATGTATTTTCAAAATCGATGAAATAATAAAACTCTGGTATTACTGGACGGTATCTTTATTTATTTACGTTTATTGAAATCCTACGTTTCGCTCATGTTTTTTATGAGCTTCTTCAGGGCTAAAAATTATAATAACATTTAATTTAATTGTTTTTTATTACAACATCTAAAAATTATTTAGCAAAATTGAAACAAGACATGTTAAATTTGAATAATACAAAATTATATACGGGGTGTCCCAATTATACACCGCCAAAAAGTAGGTGCATATTCCTGAGGGAAAATGATGACCATTTGTCAAATATTTTGTTATCCGAAAATGCTTCCTTTCAAAGTTAGAGACCTCCAAAGTTGCAAAAAAAAATATATAAAAAAATCGATTACGTCCTAGCCGTTTAAGCTAGAGGTATCAAACTTGGCCGAAATGTTTAGGTGTTTCCCATTGACTTTGTGGGATAATTAGAAAGAAAACACGTAATGGAAGTATGATTTATAGTCATCCGCTTACCAGGCGAACAAGCTTTAAGTCAAGCATGACATTAGCCAACTAAGTTTAGTAAAAAAAAATGTTTGAGGTGAATAAACAGAGTTTGTCGATGCATCTTTAGCGATAATTTTCTCGAAAACGGCTACGTTTACAGCAAAAAACAAAAAGGGACGATTTTTTTCCTCTTGTCGTACTTTCTTATGGACGAATGACATTATCAATTTTATTCCAGAGGAAAAAATTCTGAAGATGGTAAGCGGATGACCTGACTATAAATCATACTTCCAATTACGTGTTTTCCTTCTAATTATCCCACAAAGTCAATGGGAAACACCTTAACATTTCGGCCAAGTTTGATAGCTCTAGCTTAAACGGCTAGGACGTAATCGATTTTTTTTTTTTTTTTCATGCAACTTTGGAGGTCTCTAACTTTGAAAGGAAGCATTTTCGGATAACAAAATATTTGACAAATGGTCATCATTTTCACTCAGGAATATGCACCTTTGGCGGTGTATAATTGGGACACCCTGTATACAGGGTTCTCGTTTTTCGAGGGCCACTATGGGGATCTCGTAAACGGTAAGAGTTACGACTTCGGTTAAATTGGGGCAAAGTTGTATATTCAGGTGCTTAATAATTCGACACAAACAGAACTTATTTAGCTCTTTCAGTTTTTGAGATATAGGGAAAAAAGTAAAAAAGTGATTTTTTTTTGCCCGTAACTTTTTCATTTGATGTCGAATTTAATTTCTGTATAGCCTTTTTCATGGCCACTTTCTGCAAGGAATCAGAATCCCCAATTATATTTTCCGTGCGACGTTTCGTTTTTTTAAAACCATCATAAGGTCAATTTTTTTCTTATGGAAGCGATATCTGATTTAACCGCCAATTTGTAGAGCATTTTTTTCTGAATTCGGCAATGTATAACACTTGGCACATTTTTGAAACAATTGATGTTAAAAATGGCAAAACAAATATTTTATTTAAAACAAATCCTAATCGGCATGGTAAATAATTGTCTTTGTCCCTTTTTCCTTGAAAGCACGTAAGTAAACCGCATGAAATTACTATTTAAGAGATTTAATTAAAAAAATAGGTATTAATAAATATGTTAGGAATGCATTAACATTGTTCACTTATTAGCAAATATCTATTTTTAGAACATTTTCTTTGGTTAAGTAATACATTTCTCTAAAATGTGTATTTAATCCATGTTTGGTATGCCATTATTTGCAACAAAATTTTCGTAATCAAATAATATGTGTTCATAGTTTACAAAAAACGTCCAGAAAACTGTTTACGCTTTTTGGTTATTAGAAGTCATTAACGCAGATAAAAGGCATAACTGGTTATTTTTTGTTACAAATAATTGTATGCCAAATAAGGATTAAATACACATTTTAGAGAAATTTATTACTTAACCAAAGAAAATATTCTAAAAATATTTGCTAATAAGTGAACAATGTTATTGCATTCCAAACATTTATTAGTACCTATTTTTTTAATTAAATCCCTTTAATAGTAATTTCATGCGGTTTACTTACCTGCTTCCAAGGAAATAGGGACAAAGACAATTATTTACCATGCCGATTAGGATTTGTTTTAAATAAAATATTTGTTTTTGCCATTTTTAACAACAATTGTTTCAAAAAAGTGCCAACTGTTATACATTATCGAATTCAGAAAAAAATGCTCTACAAATTGGCGTTAAAATCAGAGAAAGCGTCCATAAGAAAAAATTGACCTGATGATGGTTTTAAAAAAACGAAACGTCGCACGGAAAATATAATTGGGGATTCTGATTCCCTGCAAAAAGTGGCCATAAAAAAGTTTTTACAGAAATTAAATTCAACATCAAATGAAAAAGTTACGGGCAAAAAACCAAAATCCACTTTTTTACTTTTTTCCCTATATCTCAAAAACTAAAAGAGCTAGATAAGTTCTGTTTGCGTCAAATTATTAAGCATCTGAATATACAACTTTGCCCTAATTTAACCGAAGTCGTAATTCTTACCGTTTACGAGATCCCCATAGTGGCCCTCGAAAAACGAGAACCCTGTATAAAGTTTACTTAGCAAAATTACTTAGCAAAATTGAAAACAAGACAAGTTAAATTTGAATACAATACAAATATGTACTTATAATGAGACTTACATTAAGAACGTGGTTAAATTTAACAAAGATACATGTTGGAAATGTTGCATACAAAATTTGGCTTGTATTTTTGGAAACCATGAAAAATATTGTTTGTGATGAATAAATATACTTAAAGGTCTTGATTTTACGTTTTTAGATGCTAGGATTACATAACAGAACACAATAATTATTAAGATAAAATTTAAAAAGACGAACACATTAAACACGTTAAATTTGTACAGTACAAATAAACTAAATTAACATCCTGTAAATTATCCTAAGAAGTAGAGTACAGAGGAACACTGTAAAACATTATTGGTTTTTAAAAATTAAAGGCTGGTAGATGTCGCTGTTTATAACATAATAATTCAAAAGTTTACTGTTTGTGTAAAATTTATAACATTTTATAAAAATAATCCTCACAATGATTTTATTAAAAACTATAGCATAAAACAACTAGAAAGAATGAAATTAATGTTGGTTTTTGATTATTAAAGATTTTTGATGAACTTCATTAAATAGTAATTTGTAGGTCTTTTGAAAAATAGTCAATGTCAGATCTATCATTATCATTGCATGCATTGTTGTTAACATTAATAAAAATGCTTATGTTTAATGTGTTGGTCTTTTTAAATTTTATCTTAATAATTATTGTGTTCTGTTATACAATCCTAGTATCTAAAAACGTAAAATCAAGACCTTTTAAGTATTTATTCATCACATACAACATTTTTCATGGTTTCCAAAAATCCACGCCAAATTTTGTATGCAACATTTCAACATCTATCTTTGTTTAATTTAACCACGTTCTTAATGTAAGTATCATTATAAGTACATATTTGTACTTATTTCAAATTTAACTTGTCTTGTTTTCAATTTTGCTAAGTAATCTTTATACAGGGTGCCCATTTTTCTAACCTGTTGTATGGGTAACTCCGTTAATATTAGAGATACAGAAACATTTAAATTAGCAAATTTGTGCAGAATTTAAAGGGAAATCTGATACCATTTTCAAATTTGACCTCCGTCCTCAACTTTTTGAAATATTTTGAAAAAACTGAAAAAGGTTGATTTTTTCAAACTAGAATAATTTCGTAACCATATGAGTTCAAACAAAAATAAAAATTGGCGCTTATAGATCTTTTTACGTAGATTTTAAATATGTTAACGAAATTTTCATAGCACACTCGATTTCCGAGTTATAGCACAAACTTGCATTTTTTTAAATGGAAGTCATAGTTGGCTGTGGTCTTATTAAAAAGGTTATTTTTTTCTCGTTTCAATTTTCAATGATATAAGGTTTGTTATGCTTTACTCTTGTAGTTTTTCTATAAATAAGCAAAAATCACTTTACATGTTCACTGCCTACTAATAGATGGGAGTCGTCCCGTGTTGATGTTCTTTTTTTTTCGATGTGACATTTAATAGTTGTCTCTTATTGTTAGTGTAGCAGTTATTAGCCAGTTACAAATTTTAAAAACAAAACCTCAGAGTTTGTCAAATAAAATTTATTGTTTGTTATACCTACGTATAAATCTCTCTCTCTCTCTTGTTGATTAAAATTTTTGATTGAGTTTATTGTAAATTTCAAAAACAATGTTTTCTAATGAAGAAATATTATCAGGATTTTTGGTATACACCTTATCTTTAAGCGTACTCCACAAAAAAAAATCAAGTGGTGTTAAATCCGGTGATCTTGGCGGCCATCTCACAGGGTTATTATTGCCAATACATCTAGGAAAACGATTAGACAGTTATTGAATTGTGCCTGGAGCACCGTCATGTTAAAAATAATTAAAATTTTGCACTAAATTCAACGGAACTTCATCTAATATGATGTCCAGTTCATTTTGCAAAAATGACAAATACCAATCACCATTTAAATTTTCATTGTAAACGTATGGACCAATTATTTTTGTACTAAGTATACCACACCAAACATTTATCGAAAACATATTCTGATCTCGTCTTTCAATAGTACGGCGAGGAATATTTTGAGACCAGTAAATATAATTGTGTCAGTTGAATATCCCATTATTTGTAAATTTGGCTTCATCAGTAAGTAAATAAAATTGTGTGAGTAAAATTTGGGTTAGTTTTTGTTTCTGCTAAAAACTATCGGACGTAATTTAATCTTCTTTGTAAATCATTAGGATACAAAGTATTGCCAATATGATATGGCTATTATAAGGCTTAAATTGATTGTTTTAAAATTAGTCGAGCCTTTTCAGTTGACACCACATTCAAGGGACTCCCGGGTAGATGATGGTTTATAAATTACGTATGCCAGGACTCGCTCGTCATCTTCTTGCTTAAATTTAATTTTCAAACGTTTGGATTTTGTAAATGACCCGTATTTTTTAAAATTGGTTTCTAATAACGAAAATAATTTCCTTCTTGGTTGCCTCCTTTCCATAAATCTTTTGCAAATACATTTCACTTGAATTTCTACTATTTTTATTACAAGCGTAGTAATAGAAAAGCATGTCGTTTTTTTCTTCATTAGAAAACATTGTTTTTGAAATTTACAATAAACTCAATCAAAAATTTTGATCAACACGAGAGAGAGAGATTTATACGTACCTATAACAAACAATAAATTTTATTTGACAAACTCTGAGGTGTTGTTTTTAAAATTTGTAACTGGCTAATAACTGCTACACTAACAATAAGAGACAACTATTAAATGTCACATCGAAAAAAAAGAACATCAACACGGGACGACTTCCATCTATTAGTAGGCAGTGAACATGTAAAATGATTTTTGCTTATTTATAGAAAAACTACAAGAGTAAAGCATAACAAACTTATATCATTGAAACGAGAAAAAAATAACCTTTTTAATAAGACCACAGCCAACTATGACTTCCATTTAAAAAAATGCAAGTTTGTGCTATAACTCGGAAATCGAGAGTGCTATAAAAATTTCGTTAACATATTTAAAATCTACGTAAAAAGATCTATAAGCGCCAATTTTTATTTTTGTTTTAACTAATATGGTTACGGAATTATTCAAGTTTGAAAAAATCGACCTTTTTCAGTTTTTTCAAAATATTTCAAAAAGTTGAGGACGTAGGTCAAATTTGAAAATGGTATCAGATTTCCCCTTAAATTCTGCACAAATTTGCTAATTTAAACGTTTCTGTATCTCTAATATTAACGGAGTTACCCATACAACAGGTTAGAAAAATGGGCACCCTGTATATAGGTATAATTTTGTATTATTCAAATTTAACATGTCTTGTTTCAATTTTGCTAAGTAATTTTTAGATATTGTGATAAAAAAACAATTAAATTAAATGTTGTTATAATTTTTAGCCCTGAAGAAGCTCATAAAAAACATGAGCGAAACGTAGGATTTCAATAAACGTAAATAAATAAAGATACCGTCCAGTAATACCAGAGTTTTATTTTTTCATTGATTTTTGCAACTAATGTAAGGTGTGTTAGGGTAGGTAATACCGCCCGGTCTGAAGGGTAATTCCGCCCGGTCTGAAATATCACCCATGTTTGAATTTCCCGCTTTGCAACATTTATTTTATTAGCCAAGGGTCGTGTCTGTGATTATTGAAGAATATAGTTTTTGTTTGCAGCTAATATTTTTATTTTTAATCTCTGACCACATTTTTTAAAAATATCCAGAATAATGTCTTAGGTGGGCGGTATTACCTAATTACCCCTGTACACTCTATTTTGTACCCGTAACTGAGGGTGAGATCATAAGCATAGCTGAAAAATTAAAAAATAAAAATTCTTGTGGGAATGATGAAATATCAAGTAAAATGTTGAAAGTATTTATTGCTTTTATAAGTCACCCGTTAAAACATATATCTAACTCCTGTTTAGTTGAGGGTATCTTTCCACACGAGTTAAAGACAACGGTTGTTATACCAGTACCTAAAAAAGGGGATTTGTCACTTGCAAGCAACTACAGGCCTGTTAGTTTATTGCCTGTTTTTTCAAAAATATTCGAAACTGTTATACATAATACCATAATAGACTATTAAAACATTTAACAAAAAATAAATTGTTGGCTTGTAGTCAACATGGTTTCATAAAGGGCAAGTCAACTGATTCGGTCATATATGAAATGTCTGAATATATATTGTCCGCCTTTGATAATCGAGAGGCAGTGCTTGGCACGTTTCTTGATTTGTCAAAGGCTATTGACACCATTAATCATTCGATCTTGTTACAAAAGTTAGAACGCTATGGTGTCAAGGGAATACCACAGAAATTATTAACATCATATTTAAACAATAGATGTCAGAAAGTTAAAATCAATAATAAGGGGATAAATTATACATCCACTACAAAGAACATCAGTATGGGGGTACCACAAGGTAGTAGGTACTAGGGCCCCTTTTGTTTATTATATATGTCAATGACTTAGCTAGCTTACCACATTTAGAAAACTGTCTTATTGACACATATGCAGATGACACAAACTTTTTAATCAAGGTTTAAATCAATGGATGGTATGGTTGTACAATTACTTGATGTTTTTAATAGTATGTTGGGATGGTTTACAATAAACTAGTTCTAAACACAGAAAAAACTCAATGTGTGGCCTTTAGATCAGATAGAAGCAAGATTACGGTACCTGTAAATGTCAATTTAAATAATTGTATTATTTCCTTAGTTAAGCAAACAAAATTTCTAGGAGTTAATGTCGATGAACATATGAAGTGGTCGCGACATGTAACTGAACTATGCAACAAATTAGGCACAGTGTGTTTTGCCATGAGAAGGCTGAGTCGCGTTGTTAATAAAAGTACTATGTTGACTATGTACCATGGGAATTTTAATAGCATTATAACATATGGTATAATCTTCTGGGGCGCTTCGCGTTGCCACAATGTTTTTTTATTGCAAAAACGTGTCGTCAGAACAATGCAAAATCTGAGGAGTTCGGAGACATGTCGCGGTCATTTTGTCAACTTGGGAATTATGACAGTTTCATCTGTATACATCTATAAGTGCCTTATTTTCTTTAGAAAAAATATTAATTATTTTGTAAACAAATCAACAGCAACTTACCACAAATATTCATTAAGATCGAATGATGTGCGGGTACCTGTACATTGTACCTCTTTGTATGAGAAGGGTTGTTTTTATAATTGCATTAAATTTTATAATAAACTAAACCTTGATATTAAAGCAATTGAAAATTTAATATTGTTTAAGAAAAAATTAAAAAGGTATCTAATACTGCGCGAGTTTTACTCAATTGAAGAGTTCATTTCAGAAAACTAAGGCTTTGCTGTAGTTATCTAAATGTATCATCTGTTTGTATTTTTTTAATTTGTATTTATGTATACTGCATTGTGCATTCTGAATTTTTGTATTTTGTATTTTACTTAGGACTTTTCACAAACTATTGTCAACTATGTAGTCAATTATGAAAAAACTATTACTATTATTATAATTATATTTACAAAATTTTGTTATTATAAAGAGCTTATTTATTTATTTGTTGCTCAAATTTTATATTTATAATTGACGATTGCATTGCTTTCGACAAGTTTAAAAATGAATGATATTGTAGTTCGTTTAAATCCCAATTTAAAATTGTTTAATAATAAATTGAAAATTTATCTAATACAGCGTGAGTTTCACTTGATTGAAGAGTTTTTCTTTTTTCTAGAAAACTAGGATTTTGTTGTATCTAAATGTATTATCTAATTGTATTTGTATTTGTATATTGCATTTGCATTAGTATTCTGTATTTTTTGTATTTATGACTTTTCATAAACTATTTGTACAAATTTATGTACCTAGTCAATGTGAATAAATTATTATTATTATTATTACCCTAACGCACTATACAACGGACGTTGATATATTCATTAGGCACATATAGTTATATCTAATTTTTATAAAATTTAATTGCTTTAGTTTATTAACAAGTTAAATTAATGGCAGGTGAAGTCGCAATCCCAAACTTTGTAGAACTGCTACTTGCAAGTGGAGTACCTGACGAAAAAGGACAAGAAGCTCTTTCAAAGTTAAATGATTGGAAAGACATTAGAAAAGCTCCGTGGGCTGAGGAGATACCTGAAGAATCTGAGTCAACAATAAGCTCTGAACTTTCTGACCACGAAATTGTAATTGCTGAAGAAATAACAAAATCGCATATTTCATCATCAGGATCGTCTATTGGAATTTCTTTGATTGAGGAAGAAGTAGAAGCTGCGCCGCCGGTTTCGTATATGGACTTAGTAAGAGTTGTTTCTTGTTTGATTATGTTTTTGTGCTAAAATTTAATATCTAGGGGCATGAGTTAATATTTAGAATTTATGAGATCCCCATCTTTTTGACAACTGTTAGGAATGTTTAAAAAATACATCTGCATTGCGGCTGCTGAGATGAAAAATAACTAGAGAAAAATTAACTCTTTTATTGTTATATTAATGTGAGATTTAATACATTTAGTCGCCTCTGTTAATGAAAAACCGTTTTTTAAAGAAATGTAATGCTTTGTTTGTCGGGCGTTGTGACTCTTTTATTCCTAAACAATTTTTTCAATAAACAGGGTGTTTGAAATTCGAGTTTAAGTTTAAGCATAGTAATCTCACTTTATACAAAAGCTAAAGTATAGGTCTAATTTGGTTACTAAATCCAGTGCTCATAATAATCCAAAACAAAAATTGGAAGCAATTCAAACGGTATCCAAGAAAATTTGCAAAAACCAGAAAATACGATTTTAACCCTCGTCAGGCGGTAAAGGTACAATAATAATTGTACCTTTATATATTTTGTATGAAAATTATTAGTAAATAAAAAAATTGTATGCGGCAAATGGATAATATTTAATATCTACACATTGTTTGTCATGTTTTGTGATATTTTGCTTATTTTAACACTTAGATATTTTGTTTTGATTCTATAACGGGCAAAAAGATGCTGAATATTTGCGTTCTTATCACAACATAAGTAGACCTTTGATACACATTCAGTATTGGAAGAATCTGATTTTGAAATGAGGAAGAATCATATGTTGCATCTGATGACGAAAACTATGTACCGCCAGCGGATGTTTTAGCTGACGAAAAGTTAGACATCGAGCAAGAAATGGTCATAGAGCAGGAAAAAGAATACGACAAGAAGAAAGCGTTGAGGATAAGCCTGTATCTCAAAGTGTGGATGACATTTGGACTGCTAAGGATGGAACTCAATAGCATAGTGATCCACTGCTAAGTACACAAACAAGATCTCGTAACATCATACGACAAAGAGGTCGGTACAGTGAGAAAAAACAAGAGATTTATGTCGAGCAACCTGCCAAAAAAAAGCTTGTAAATTCGACCAATTTCGCCTAAAATCTGTTCATATGTGACAAAGAAGAATAAATCAGTGTCATCCATGCAAATGACGGGAGAAGTCGATGGGGACACAAGCACCAAAGCCAGAAATGATAAACTATTACAACAATTCCAAAGGCGGAGTTGATGTTATGGACAAAATGTTAGGCGAGTACACTGTGAAACGAAGAACATTGCGTTGGCCTCTAGAATTTTTCTATAACATGTTTGACGTCACTGGGTTAGCATCCTGCATAATCTACAAAAAACACAACCTACGGCTCAGGGCCAACAATCAACGAAGAAAGTTCCTGAAAGATTTGGCCAATCAGTTATGTGCCTGCAATCGAAGCTCGTGGTTCAAACCGGATGACAATGAGAAACCATTTTCTTCGATGTGCAGTAGAAATGGTGCTTGGACGACGGATTGTGGTAGCACCAGAGGCAGCAGGTCCTCAAGTACCTCATGGTAGTCGCGGATCCTCACCTCTCGTTGGCAGTTGTTATGTCTGCCGAGAACCGAATCGGAAACAACGTAAGACTAGGAAGTCCTGCGTAGTTTGCGTGAAACCTGTTTGCGATGAACACTCACAATCAGTAACAAAGATGGACGTAACATTACTTGTGAATAAAATGAATTAAAAAATGTTCTAAAATTTTCTTTTATAAATAAATGTAAATCAACTATTTCTTACTATTTTTAAAAGTAAAATACTATAAAAAAAATATTTTTTCCCTTATAATTTTATACAAAATATATGAAGGTACAATTGTACCTATGCCGCCTGTTATGGATGGAAAAACAACTTGACCCCTTATCTCGGAAGAGGGGAAATATTTTTCTGAAATTTAGCTCATCTTATAATGTAGATCAAAAATGTAGAGATGTCACAAAATTTTAGCCCTCTACGGTTTCCAGAAAAAAAGTTATTGCAATTTAAAAACTAAAAAGTCACAATTGTACCTATACCGCCTGACAAGGGTTAAAAATATTCTATAACACCTTTGGATTATAAAATATTTCAAATATATAAATATCCTGCCGAAGCAACTTTTTAAGCCCAATCGGATGGTGATATAATCGAAACCCTTTTATTTACTGCTACTAAAACGGTGCAAAGATATTGAAAATACGGATAATGGTTCCGCGGTAAAGTTATCAAACGTTGACCGGTCCGCGGCGATAAAAAGGTTGGGGACCACTGGCATAGGGATCTTGTAAACGGTAACAGATACAGAGTTAATTTATTTAATTAGAATGATCTATGATTTAACAACAACTATTTTATGAAAATAAATCTTGAAAAATATTACCTAATAGTTTTTGCGTTATTAATAAAAAACAAAAAACATGACTTTTTTGATTTTTGCTTACTTATAGGTAAATTGCTTATTTGATATCGTACTTAAAATATTTTTCGATATTAGTCGATTTGAAATTTGTTAATAAATTTTACCTTTCATAATTTTCTGTTGTTTTAACGTTTTAGCATCAACTTTCCTTTTTAAATACGTGATTGATGTATATGTTGTTTTTAAAATGAATAAGGTATTACAATATTATTGTATTTATTATGTTTAAACAAAGTGGCAATTGAAAAAAAAAACAAAAGATCACATAGATAAACAAGCTGTTCTTAAATAAATACAAAAAAAAAACTTAAATAATTTAAGATTATATTTTACATTTCATAATAATTTATGATTTTTCAGATACTTTTACTACCGTTTACCATTTACGAGATCCCCATGTTGTTCACAACAACTGGGACACACTGTATAAACAATCGATCGCGACAACAAACTAGTTGGCCGCCCCTGGTATAGAACGTCGAATGCTTTCACTATATTTGTGATCTAAAGCTACAAACACACAGAGGCAACAAATAGAAACATGTTATTGCGACTTTGTCGACTGTTTCTGTTTTATGTCGCAGAAACAAGAAACAAAATGTACACACAGAAGAAACAATTCAACACGGGTTACAAATTATTTAAACATGTCGAAAAAGAAAGGAAATATAGTGTACACACACAATAAATTCAATTTCAGCAACTTAGTTAAACTCTGGTTAAAATTATGGTTTAGGGCAGCGCTGTTTAACTGGCGGCCCGCAAGCCACATCTGACCCGCGAAAGAGCTTTTGTGGCCCCCAAACGCCTTACAAAAAATCATTTAACTCAAACCTTGACAGTATACCTATGTATACATAAAATTTCGTTTCACCTTTTTGAATAATATTTTATTAGTGGCCCGCTAAAACTTTGGAAAAATAAAATGGCCCGCACTCATATAGAAGTGGACAGCGCTGGTTCAGTGGATCGCTTTATATTTAGTTAAATCTTAAGCGGGTACTACGAATCTTTTCAAATAATTTAAAAAATCTTTTTCGAAATTATTTTCTGAAATTTGTACGTGAGCTCTTGGTTTTTTTTTTTATTGTGTTTTGAATCTTGTGTGTTCTACAGACATTGCGCCTCTCTGTACATCTCTATAGCTAAGGTCGCACTACAGCTAAAGCCGCACTGCGGGAGGGTGGGCTGGAGGGTAGATGGTAGATACACGCCGTCGCCTGGCGACAATTTGTTGTGAAACAATGCGCCTGGATTGTCGCCAGGCGACGGCGTGTATCTACCATCTACCCTCCAGCCAAAAATCCCGCAGTGCGGCCTTAGCTTATAGCTAAAGCCGCACTGCGGGAGGGTTGGCTGGAGGGTAGATGGTAGTTACACGCCGTCGCCTGGCGACAATTTGTTGTTAAACAATGCGCCTGGATTGTCGCCAGGCGACGACGTGTATATACCATCTACCCTCCAGCCAAAAATCGGTCGGCCAAAGAAGAACGGTACAACTTTAAATTTAAATTATTTTTACACCAGATGAAAAATACCAGCTACTTTGTTTATAAATACTTTATTTAGGCTTGGCAATTATGTTTGGAATATAACATCTGTCAAATGTCCACCTCTCGCTGCCTAACAAATTCGAGCTCTTTTCATCGCGTTTTTTAATCACATTTTCGCATACTTCCGGCAGTATTCCACTTACAGCGTCTCGAATATTTTGCTTTAAGTGTTCAAGATTCATCAGTCTGTTAGCATAGACACGTTTCTTTATATAGCCTCACAGGAGCTGTCAAATCCGATTATTTTGGGGGCCAAAGTGTCATCGTTTCTTGAGATTAATTGACCTGGAAAAATCCTTCTCAATGTTTTGATTGTGTCGCGTGCCGTATCTATGACTTGTGGCTCCGTCTTGTTGAAACCACATGTTTTCCGGGCTTAACTGATTGATTTGACGAAACAAAAAATGGTTAATCACCTCACGGCAGCGATCGCCTGTCACTGTTAAAGCAGCATTTATAGCGTCTTCAAAACAGTAAGGCCCAATTGCCGCTCCTGACAAGATTCCGCATCAAACTGTCACACGAGAAGGATGTGGTAGTCGTTCGTAGATTAACGAAGGTTGCTCCTCGCCCCAACATCAAAAATTTTGTTTGTTTATAAATTTACTGAGGTCGAAATGGGCTTCGTCACTCATAATGATTTTTTGATGAAAATCTGGGTCGCCTTCCAATCTGTTTAGGACAAAATTACTTAAGTTACGACGGCGTTTATCCTGAGGTTCAAGTTTTTAAGTTACCTGAACCTTATTGAGGAAAACACCCAGATCCTTCTTCACAATAGTCTGTAGAGAGGTTCTCTTAATTTTAATTCCCAGTTGTTAAGAACGCCGCTTGGTAGACAGTCGGATCTCAGCTACACTTTCACGGACATTTTCAATATTTTGCTACGAAAGAGCACTCCTAGCGCAATGGAAAACTGGTTTATCTGTTACAATGCCATGCTGCCCAAATTTATCCACCAAACAAGTTGTCGCGAACGTAAGTTGTCTTGTCTCTACCGAAAATGGAACGCAATTTTCTAAGGTCACTTGGTTGTTCTGTTCGCACGGAGACTGCTATAGGGGGGTTGACCTCCTCTTCAGTCATAAGAGGTACAAGGATAATGGGATGTGGATAGTCAAGGATGGGTAAGCATAGGTGGAAGTACTGCCACAGCATTTGCTTTAACCATAGAGGAAACCACCTGAAACCTCTACAATGACAGTCGGCCCTGGGACCTCCCGATTACGTTAGGTTGTTTTACCAACCAGCCACCAAGCTCGGTGCAATTTTCTAAGCGTTTCCGCAACAAAAAAAGATTTTCGTGAAACGTTTTGACACGTTGCTTAAGCGAAAAGCGCTCCGTTACGAATTTGCCGCATCTACACCAATTAATTGTTATCAAACAACTATCAAATTTGGCGCTGAAACAAAATGGCGGCAAAAAAGTTCTATACCTCTAATTTGGCCACCCGGTATTAGTTGGATTGTTTTATCGTTTGTCCATTTTACATAGTGATTAGGTAAACTCTTTTATTAATATCAACACAGATAACCGCCGAAGCGTGTGAGATCGCGACTAATGGCAACAAACTGACCACACATAGAAGCATGTCGTAGATTATTGCTTGCTGTTTCCTATTTTCTTTTGAAGTTTACCGCATCGAAAGCGAAACACGCTACACTCGAAAACATACTTGTTTTTTTTAGCAACAAGTGGTAACTTTGTTTCGGAAACAGGTCGAAATGACAAAAGTTTCCATTTGTTGTATCTGTCTTTACAAAGCCTTAGAAATGTTTTGCATTCGGCTGTTTTCTGTCAACATTTCTATTATAAATTTAAAAATTAGTATCATAGAAAACATTTTATACTGCACTTCTATTACAAACTCATTAAATTGGTATCATGTTGTCTTTTGAAAATAAAAAGCATTTTTTCAGTTTGCAAATTAAACAAATTTTTACACAAGTAAATACTATTTATTTCTTTCTTTCCTAAAGTAGGTGTAGTACCTAATTGTGTCTAAAAAGTTTTTTTTTACGATGGTTTTAACTAACCATGTTTATGCAAATCTAATTAAAGACCATCTAAAAACAGGAAAATTAATGTCCAAAAATGATGGTAAAAAGCAGAAACTTGATTAGACCATTAAATGCGATATTTTTGTAAGCAAGCAAAGAAGGTAATACAAAAAAAATTATATTAAGTTGTTTCAGTTTTCATTCATTATTTGCAGTTCTTAAATCTGTTTAAATATTATACAAATTTTGGAATTTTGCCAAATTTAAACTAGCTCTGGTAATAACTGAGATCCCTATGTTGGAACTCAAGTTGTTGTCAGTCTGTGTAGGTCGTAGGTAATGATCAACGCAGTGGAAATGTAGAACTTAAGAAAATATTTTTATGCAGCATGTATGTTTCGATATAAGGAATATAGAGCTCGAGGAAATAGATGGATGGTTAAATTAGTAAAGAAGTGTGTTTTAACGTACTTAGTAAGAATACAAAGACAAACTCAAAATGTGCATACTATGTCTAAATCCTGAAAAAACAGAAAAACGTCATTTTCTTGTTTTCTTTATAACTTTGTTATAACCCAAGGTAGAGATTTGAAATTTGTTTCTAAATTTTTTAACCTTTAACTAGTCGCGTGTACTGGGTATACATAACTACTCGCATGGCGCCTCGGAGGCACCATTGGGGTTTTATAACAATATTTTTGACTTAAAATCTTAAAAATGTGTTAAACTGCTTTATTCATGAAATATAAGCTAAATCTTAAAAAGAATAACAATGACTAAATAAATTATAAGATATAAAAAATATATATATATACTTGTTAAATCGACGTTTCCAGACCCGTCATATTACTCAGGCGACCACAGACCCACTCGAAATTGCGTAGTTTGGGGTGTATATTTTGTATAAATCGAATTATTTCGTTTTTCTTAATAAGGGCAACTACTGAGGGGAAGTAAAATTTATTATTTGTAAAATAGCGTAATGCAACAGTCGCTGCTGAGCCCGATATGTAACGACGCTTTTTCAGTCCCACTATATACAAATATACATACTTTACCGACCTTCTCACATCAAGCGACGTTGTCACGCTTATCAACTTACAAGTTCGACGGTCATCTGTAATTTTGTGTTCATGTGCTCTCAATAATAATAGTGATCGCGTGGGATACTATGGTATCCCACCCGCAATAATAGTTTTGAAAGACTTTTAAAAAATTATTTTTAATTGTTTGTATAATATAAAATGAACATTACAATAATTGACAATAATGTATTACAAAAAAAAGTTGCGTGAATTTTTATTACAATTTTCTAAATTGATAGTCGCATTTTTCGCCTCACCCCTGGTTTCTGACAATTCAGCGATTATATTACGTGCAGCTGTTCTCTTGTTTTTTGGGAAAATTCTTTCTCCAGTAAGTAAAGTTATCTTTGGCAACATAAAAGTCATCTACATTGTATTAATCGTTATCGCCACCAGAACTGATTCCGATTCATGTTTGCTAAAGACTTTCTCCTTCGTCTTCACAGTCTTCCAAATCACCTTCGGATTCTTCATCTTCACTGTCTTCAATATATTCTTCGTTCTCCTCAATTTTCTCTAACCACTTACGCCACTGCTCTGGACTTTTACTTTGGGACATTGTATAACTTTTACGAAAATGAATATACGCAAATAAGGAAATATTATTATAATAGTAAAAACAAAAATAATATGAAAATACCTTAGGAACAAAACTCGAGGTATAAAAATAAAAATCACGTTAGTGATCGCGCGGAATAAACAGGTATCCCAAGCGTTTTTTTTTTTATTGTCAGCTTTTATAGCACTGGTCACCGATAAGCAATACAAGCAACACAAGATAAGATGAAAAGGTACTGAAATAACAAAGGGATAATATTTTCCTATTTGACAAAAATTGACTCTAGGTGGTGTTGTTATACAGGGTATTACCGTACTTTGAATTTTAATCTCAATAGCCTGTTGCTTGTCTAAAATTTACAAAAAAGATTGTGCATTTTAAACTTTTGGGGTTAAACATTCAGAATACGGTTTATATTGCAATGTTTTACAGCTGATTATGTTAATAGGACTGTTTTTTCATAATTTTAACATGACTAAACTGTTGAGCCAAATGATATAAAGTGCAATATCAAACTGTCCTTTGATTTTTCAGGTTACTATCGTTTGGCTCAGAAATTTAGTTATATATATATATGGTTTTATGACGTAAACTTCATGCAATTCAGAATTTTTGTACAGAAATTGCTATTGTTGAATTTTTGTTAACAAAATATTAAATTCAAAGTACGGTAAAACCCTTATAAAAATATATACAGGGTGTAGACTCGGATCACGCAACATGGCAATTTCAATGGTAAAATTTTAAAAATCGAATTCTTGCTCCGCTAATTATTTTAGAAAAAAAGTGCAAATACGTTTTTTGTAGAGAAAAAAATTCTGTATCCATAAATGTAATCAATATTACTTTTTCATTTTCCAAAAACAGAAAAATAAGCAAATTAAAAAACGCGTTTTCGCGAAAATCTGTAGTGCCTTGGAATTATGCTACGACAACTGCCCATCTTACTAACACTTACTGTCACTTTGACGTTTGAAGTTTATTCTTAATTATCATTTTTATTATATCTTGCAATGAAAACATAACTAATTGTGTAAAATAAATGTTTGATAAAATATAAAGGATAATTAAGAATGAATTTCGCGTCAAAGTGACAGTATAAGTGACATTAGGCTGGGCAGTTGTCATACCATAATTCCAAGGCACTACAGATTTCTGTCCAAACGCGTTTTTTAATTTGCATAATTTACAGTTATTGAAAAATGAAAAAGTAATATTGATTACATTTATGGATACAGATTTTTTTTCTCTACAAAAAACGTATTTGCACTTTTTTTCTAAAATAATTAGCGGAGCAAGAATTCGACTTTTAAAACTTTACCATTGAAATCGCTATGTTGCGTGATCCGAGTCTACACCCTGTATAGAAAAATGTTAAAGCAAAAGCATTTGCTATCCTAATTTCATCTTTCTATGTGAACGCGTTTTTAATCGATTATAAAATATGTTAGTTGTTGATTAGCATTTTGAAGAATTTTAATTTTACTTAGTAAAAAGCATTTTTTCGAATTTTTTTATTAAGGTGGTGTGTGATTATTTTAAACCGCAAAATCACATCCTTAAATAATGTCCATACTTTCGAGAATATCCTGCATTTTATACAGGATGTCCCCGTTATCACCGCAAATATTTTAAGTGGTGATAGAGGACCTTTTTCTTAAAACAAATTTCAAGTAAAACTTTATTCTAAAAGCAGATATCAACACTTGATTGTTTTTTTTACACTTCTGCATTTAAAATGCTCTGTCGCCGAAAATATTGATTCTATCGTAAAATATCTTCAAGCTTTTTAATAGAGCATGAAATTATCTACAAAATTAGTTTAAATTATTTTTGGTCTACAGACAATGGTTTAAGAGTTATAAAGCAGTTTGTACAAAAAAATGTTAAAAATTTAAAAACTTTTATTGTTTTAGACTTTGCAACCGCTGTATCTTTAAAACGAAAGGTTGTACAAAAAAACTGACGGCCCAATCCGGATAGCAAATTTTACGGGCTACAACTTTGGTACGTTGAAATTTTTAGTAAATCAAACCGATTTTTCGAAAAAGTTGAGAATAAGAAACAAAGTGCAAAAAACATCCGAGAAATAAAGTTTTGTAGGTATTTAAAAACGCTTTTTAAGAGAGTGCGACTATGTAACTGAAAATGATGCAGGTCATTTTGAACACTTATTGAAGTAATTTTGTTGTTACATGTTAATTTTATTGTGTCAAGATGGATTTTTGCACTGTTTTGCATTTCATCGTTTTTGAAAAAAAAAAACGAGGAATAATGATGTTTTGTATTTAAAAATGCCAAAAAATCGGCACCATTCATAAAATTATGTATCTCATCAGTTTCAAAGCTTTTTATGAAGTTTGAATTTCTTCAGAAAACCACCACATATCATTTTTTAAGGAGCTAACGATCAAATTTAACAAAAAACTGTAAAATTTCATTTAAATAAGTTATGTAAGTTTTTAAAAACGCCGCATCGTTTTAACGAAACGGCGTAGAGCAAAACCTATGCCTATTGCGGATAAGGAATTTAACGAACTACAACTTTGGTTAATATGTTGTTCAATAAAACCAAACCTATCATAGAAAGGTTTATAATAGTGAAAAAGATAAAAAAAAAACGATAACATGCAAAACAGTGCAAAAATCCATTTTGACACAATAAAATTAACATGTAACCACAAAATTACTTCAATAAGTGTTTAAAATGACCTCCATCTTTTTCAATTACATAGTCGCACTCTCTTTAAAAGCATTTTTAAATACAAAACTTTATTCGGTTTGATTTTCCAAAAAATTTAATGTACCAAAGTTGTAGCCCATAAAATTTGCTATCCGGAATGGGTCGTCGGTCTTTTTGTACAACCTTTCGTTTTAAAGATATAGCGATTGCAAAGTCTAAGAAACAAAGTTTTTAAAATTTTGACATTTTTTGTACAAATTGCCATATACATACATAACTTTTAAACCATTGCCTGCAAACAAAAAATAAATAGAACTAATTTTGTAGATAATTTCATGCTTAAAGGTATTATACAATAAAATTGACATTTTCGGCGACAGGGTCTTATAAATGCAGAAGTGTAAAAAAATCAAGTAAGTGTTGATATCTGCTTAGCATGATAGCATTTGATTTTAGAAAAAAATTGTACTTGAAATTTTTTCTTAGAAAAAGGTCCTCTATCACCACTTAAAATATTCGCGGTGATAACGGGGACACCCTGTATATCCTGACCAAGAATTTTTATTTAATTTGTCAAATACAAAATGTTAAATTAATAAAGTTTTTGCATTACGTATATTCATTCTTTTATTTAAATATCTGGATTGTGAGCAATTTTGCATAAACTGCTTTAAAAAAAATTATCGAATTTAATCCATAATTTTGAGCGGTGTTATTGATTAATAAAAATATATTGAAAAATTAATTTTTAATATGGCACATCCTGTATAGGTACCTGCGAAATTCAAAATTTGATACGTTCTTGTTCTTTTTTACATATCGAAGCAGATCTATATGAAACAAACAATTTTTTTTTTATTTGAAATAACTTCTACTCATTTAGAATATAAAATAATTGATAACGTATCATACAAATATTAATTTTTATTGATAATCTAGCCATATACTGTAGTACGTACAAATCAAATTTAAGTTAAAAATAAAAAAGTTATTAGGCCTATTATATTAATTTTTTATTAATGAAAAAACTAAAAATTTGCCAAGTTTCAAATTGGATTTAAAAACTCTTAATACGATTTATTCATATAAAGTGTCTACGAACTATTATTGTCATTATTTTAATTGCGACAAGAAAACTTCAATTATATTTTGATTGTAAAACTGATTATTTTTGGTAATTTTAAACAGCAATATCAGCAGTAAATTCAATATTTGTTACTGTCTTATTTCTTAATTCATCCGATTCACAAACTGCAGTGTAAGTACAAAAGACAGATTTAACGTAAAAACCAGTGTTGCCAGATTTTAGTACTGATAACGTATGTTTTACATAGCGGGATTGACAAAGTTTTGTATCAAAAATATACAATATACAGCATGCGACTGGTGCGCTGCCTATAGCGAAAGCGGCGAACTAATTCTGTATAAAAAAAGTCATTCTACCGACTTTTCAAGCCCGGCTGAAATTTCACAAGGAACATGTGCTACGTCAGTAATGAATGTAACTATGGATAAACGTTCACAGACCCGAAGGCGGGTCTGACAACGTAGGTTTTGGTCTGGTAACGTCGGTCGAATATGTCAAAACGGGACTGTATAAGCGGTATTATAAATCTATCTGTATATAAAACATAACTGTAAAAACAGTTTTTTTTTTTTTTTTTAATACGAATCAAACATTGGATGCAAAGCATTCACTGCACAATTTTATTGTATGCTCTGAACAAATATTTTTATGGCATTGCGAACAAATTTGTTGCGAATGTCGATTTTTAGCCCTAGGGCATAAATGATAGCGTTCATGCCGAGTAGCACATAATTGCATTTTACGGACTGTAAAATAAAGAAATATGAATAATACTATATAATTCGTATTCCTAAAAGTACAATTGAGGAATACATAAACAGATATTAGTGACAAAAAAATTATTAAAAATGTAACAACGATTTAAAAAACGCTTGGCGCCTCTGCGGCGCCGTGCGACTACTTAAAGGTTAAAGCCCTTGTCGACACTGTTGAGATAAACCCAGATAAAGAAGACAAGAGACGAGAGACTAGAGTTGCTCAGTTTCTTAAGATATTTTAAATACTAGTGATAACTTACACCGTCTTAGTTTATTTTATATCTTACTAAGCATATAAAAACACACTTATTTGTTTATTTAACCATCTTTCTATCTCTAACGGTTCCCGGTATTGAATGTTCTGTATATAAACCAGTTGATTACAATTTTTTCTATAGGGAGACATTCAAACCCATGATGAAGTTGATTTCATATGAAGCCAAGGAATGAATGAGTACTTTTATATAAAACCTCTACCTATACTAAATCAATCGATAGACAACTTTATTTATTATTTTAATTGTGCATTGTTGTAATGTAATTATATTACCTATTTATTTAAGATATGTATATATATATGTGTGCTAGTACAAAATAAAAAAGATTTTTATTATATTCTTATGTAATAGTGGAAATAGTGAGATGAACTAACTTCCAGTAATTTTAAACAATTAATATACGGTGAGGATCTACGGAAGGTATAGGATACAACTTTTTAAAATAAATATAAATTATTATAATCACATAATAAATTCAAACAAAAGAACCATTCGTGTTTTCGAAAAACACTTTTTCTGGATAACAGCATTGAAAACACTCCATAAACGTTTGTCACGTATTAGAAAACAGTAAAAAAAAGAGATACAGTGGAATTCTTCATTGATCCGTTTCTGAAATACGGATGAATACTGAATCGGACGAATATAGAACAATTTTTACTTTCGCCATACGTAGTATGAAGAAAGTATTGTGATCGCGAAAATTTTCGAATTCCAGATTTCGACGGATATAGACGTTTTGAGGTCCCCTGAATCCGTTTTGACTATTTTTGCGGTGACGTGT
Organism: Elmis aenea; assembly: GCA_947652605.1. Classification (NCBI taxonomy): domain Eukaryota; kingdom Metazoa; phylum Arthropoda; class Insecta; order Coleoptera; family Elmidae; genus Elmis; species Elmis aenea. The sequence continues at coordinate 34,901,491 of OX393581.1, forward strand.
GTGTGAGTGTGTGTGTGCGCGACAATTATACTAAATGCACATTTTACAATCAAAACCTTTACGATAGCGACCATTTTTTATTTCACTATCTTTGTCTATCACCAACACACCGTATTTGTTATCCTTCCAACACAAGTTACAGACGTTCTTGAACTGTTGATACGACATGTCGGTGTTGACGTGATCACCGTAGACGTGTTGCAGATTTAAATCATCTTGCTTAAATAACACTATTATATTTGCGTTATCTCTAATCAGTTGTTTGGGTTCAGCAGAAGTTCTTTCAATTCGCTAATTTCACTTTGCTGCGGTTTCGAATTGCAGTTATGACAATTAAAGCTTATACGCCGGTAATATGCTTAGGATATATAACAGGCAGTGCATGAAACCGGTTTTTTTAACCGGTTTAAGAAACCCGTTAACCGTTACTTTTTGTCCGTAAAAGTGATTTTCAACCGAAACCGTTATTTTAAATGGCAAAAAAATACGGTAACCTTTAACCAAAATAATTAAAAACCGTTTTTTTAACCTTTTCTTAATAAAATTTATTACTTTATAAAAAATACAAAATCTGGATTAAATGAGATTATTTACCAGAGGTAATTACTGAACGCTATTATAAAACTATAAATAAATAGATAATATTTTTTAATGCTTTGCATTCCTAATCCAAATAATGTTATAAGTTATATCGTTTTTTTACAGAAAACCGTTTTTTTTTTACGAAAATAAAACTGTTTTTAATTAAAATTGTTATAAAAATATAGTTCTTGATTTCGGTTAACCGTTAACCAATTTTTTTTTCGGTTTCGAGCCCTGATAACAGGAAAATTCAAGCTTCCCGATAATTCTGATTACATTATTTTGGCAAGTTGTGTGCTGCAGAATTTTATTTAAAAAATTGACGGTTTTAAGAGACCGTTTGAAGAAAAAATCCCAGTAGAAATACCACCGGCATTTCAAGATTTTAATTTTCAAGGAGGAAATGCAAGCATTTAAGGTCAGGAAAGCTTTTAAATCATTTTTGTTGTCATCTGAAGGTGTTATGATATAATTAATTAAAAAATCTTTGTATTTTATAGATATTATTAATAAATGTTTACTAAAAAGTTCATATTCTATTATTTACTTGTTGTCTTTAAAACTGCTCCTATATCATTCCAAATAGACATCTTAAACTTGGTGTGAATGTATTTTTTATTGGATAAATCAAATAAAACGGGATTCTATCTCACTAATTCAATTAATTTTTCATCTTTCATTTTAACACACACAAAAATAATCACTTGAAGAATAGTTTCCAGTTCAAAAACAATTAGGCGAGTGTCCGATAGTTGAACGAGAATCTCGTAAAGTATCGTTAGTGAAGATAACTTAACGACATCCGCTCGAGACTCGGTCAAAGAACAGCGGCAGTAAAACAGTCCCATTGAAAAGCATTGAAATAGTTATTTATGTACCAAGGCCAAAAAGTGTAACTTTTTCGGCCGCGTCTGGTTTGCTGGCCGAGACGTAGTCGAGGCCAGCAAAAATGCAAGGCCGAAAAAGTACGTTTTGGCCGAGGTGCATATTACATTTTTTGTGCGATCGAATCAAAAACAATTTAAATTTTTAGTATTTTTAAAAATATAGGTTAGAAACTACGTGACATTCTGTCACTGACAGATGACGGCGTATGCTGTTAAGGGTGGACGTACTTGCATAATTCTGTACATAATTAATTTAAAAAACCTTTTTTTGTTGATTAAGTAAATAAAAAGTACTACATCATAAACAATTTATTTATTAATGGTGTAATTGATTGTGATAGTACATTTATTACAGTTATTCAAATTTACACCTGAGGCAGTGTCTTGTACATTTTTATTACATGTGTTCGCCACAGCGGAAGTGAAGTTTGGAGTTGTAGCATTGATATTGAAATTCTTTTCTTTTAAAATCTTGTTAGCGATTTCAACTTTGTTGGTTATAGAGTCTTCAACATAACCTTCAGCGACGGTCGAACTCTTCCAACCACCGTGTCGCTTTAGAGTTAGGATATCACCTCCAGCATCAGCTAATAATGATGCCGATGTGCGGCGAAAACAGTGGCCGGTATATTCATTTGAATTAGGTAATTGTAAATATTTCGCAATAACACTAGAAAGATTACGTAGCTCTTCTCGGCGGCATGCACCAGCAATAGCAAATATTAAACATACCTAGAAAATATAAAGCTTTGAATAAAATCGAGTAATTATATCTTCACTTACTTTGTTCATTAAATAGGTTTCATCAGGTGCATTAAGCAAAAACCTATTTATCTCGTCTCTTACAAATACTTTTGATTTTTTGGCTTTGTAACCCACGTTTTGTTTTTTCAAAAATGCAATGAGTTTACAATATTTGCTTATATTTACATCATTTTTCGCTATTAAAGTTGCTTTTAACATTGAAAATGTTGACCATAATGTTGAACATTTACATTGTTTCGCTTTTTGAGAAAAATAAGCAAGCAGGACGTTTTCACTATATTTACTTATTTTTTTATTATTGCACCATTCCATAAATAAATTGTATTGTTTTTCATATAATGTTGCAGATTTGTTCGGCAGAAGATTTAATTTTACTGCCTCTGCTTCTTCATGAACGTCAGGTGGTGTATTCATGGGTGATGTATCACTCTCTTCGTCACTTCCTTGGTCCATCTTTTAATTATAAATTAACTATAAATAATTATAAAATTATGTACTTGAACGTTGAACTTTATCTATACGTTGAACTCAGTATTAACATTAACACCAAAATGTTTGGTTATAAACTTGACAGTTACCAACTTAAACACCCTACATAGCGGGAACTCGGAGAAATTAGATCAGCACGCACATTAGTACTTAAATGCAAATTTACTTTTTCGTACGCTGTAGTTACTTTATCGGACGTTGCTAAGGGCAACGGCCGTAAAAGTAACTTTATCGGACGTTGCTAAGGGCAACGGCCTATAAAGTAACTTTATCGGCCGTTGCTAAGGATAACGCCGGTAATGCAGTACTTTACGGTTGCTAACGCGTCCGTAAAACAGCTGTTTCTAGTACGATCGCACAAAAATATATTTATTAACGACCCCGTGCGGGCTCGGTTTTTGCTCGTCCCGTCCACGTTACGTTTCTGTATAAATGGACCTTTAGTCGTAATACTTCGATTACATTTCGAAATTTTGTCAAACAATACGGACGCGTTTATTTTGGTGTCCTGTAAAAGACAGTTCATTTCGCAACCGGGTTACCTCTGCTTAACACTAGAACGGCCAAGCGGTCAATTTGACGGTTTTTAAAATTTGTTTCATTTACCGCTCAAAGATTTTTTATGTTAGCAACTTCCTATCTTAGGACTTTTCCTAATTATAACCAAAGTATATTCAGTTAAAATATGAAAGCAATTTATTGTTTATTTTAGAAGTTACAACAACTTTGTGCTGCTCCGACGCGCGTCAATTTGACGTCGTATATGTTATTACATTATATTTGCGTATATTTCTTAATAAAACACCCAGTGAATTGTAGTCTACACGTTTTCACAATACACTCTAACTCTTCTTCTTCATAAATTATGTCTAATTACGAACGGTGACCCCCTTTTTCTTTAAAAGAACTACACGAATGTCTTCAAGACATTCCCGAAGATCTTTCTGATGTAAATGATTCTCAGTTATCAGAAAGTGACGGAGTAAAATCGAAAAATAATATAAAATTTAGTAGTGACAGTGAATCTAATAATAGTCTTTGTAATGATGCTGAAGGTAATAATACGGATAGCTCTTTACTTTTAACATTTATAAATTGCGTAAATTTTTACATTTTACATTTTTGTAGAGTCTGTTTCTTTACAAAGTACGGATTTGACTGTACCCACAAAAAAGCGTAAAATTCATAATAATTTAGACGTGAAAAAAATAGGAGCAGAAGAAATAAGTCGAGATGGTCTGCAGTGGAAAATTGTTGAACAATACTACAGGTAGAAACAGTCATCAAAACCTGAAGAACCAACTTTATTTGCAAAAAGAAATATTTCAGATGGCGTTTCAAGTGCATGAAATTTACTGATAAGTATACGTATGCTGAAACATATTAGAAAGTGTACATTAGCTTAAGCACATCGTTTACAAAAACATGATTGGGCAATATCACTAAACGAATTGAAGGCATTTATTGCACTTTTATATGCTCGAGGTGTCTACACGTCCAGTAAACATTCCGTAGAGTAGCTCTGGTCCAAAAATTGGGGAATATCTTTAAGAATACAATGAGCAGGAATAAATTCAAGGAAATTTTACAAACATTTTAGATACAGCAGAAATTAACGCTTGGGTATTATATAAACAGACAACTGGGACAAACATAACCACAAAACATTTTATTTCTCATTGAGCAGAAAGAAGAAGAGCTAAGAAATGAACACGTACAAGAAAAAAGTCACTGCTTATAATATATCTAATAACGTTGATGAGGAAGAAGAAAATCTTGAGAACTTAGAAATACCTGAAACCGATTTAAGAAAACTACGAAAGTGTCAAATAAAAGTAAATTGCAAAAAAAAGGACAGACATTTGTTACAAAAGTAAAAGCTTGTGTGTGGAAAATAAAAAATTTTATGTTGGTTTTTATTTGTTTAGTTAATGAGTAATGTTTATTTATTAATGTTTTGTACTAAAAAAAAAGATTAAATTAATTAATTTTGTTTGCAGCGTTAAGATATAGGTATTTTATACCTTCCGTCAAATTGACGGTGCGGCTGAAATGGTAGGTAGCGAGGTTCGGCCGTTCTAGTGTTTTAATACTATTTTATTACATATAGCTGCACTTTATTCAGATAAACAATCTCCAAACAACGATATATTAAAACTACCTATTCTACCTCCCATAATAATTCCCTATTACATAAATAATCCTGCGTACAATTCCTCATAAAATCTGTATTACAAAATACAAAAATTACCTATCCCAAAACCGATAATAATTCCTAATATGTGACAATCGTCCACGAAATAACCTTACATAATAATAATTCCTTATATGTGACAACCATCCACGAAAATTGTAGTGTGTCTCTATTTATAGGCGAGATTCAGAAGGTCGCCCATAATTTAATTTATCTTGTATACAACATGTAAGTTTTAAAAAATAATAAGTGAAATTTAAAAAAAAATCGCTTCATAAACAAAATCCTACCGATTTTGAGCCAGTTATTGAAACAAAAAAATAAGAAATAATCTACTGACGAAGAGACAGGAGTCTCGAAACTTTCACTGATTTTCTTTGAAAAGCGATTCTTTGCATGAATTGCACATATTATATTAATTTATATTTTAAAATGAATCACTATGATTTAAACATTTATCACATAAAAATAATATATTTTAAACGTGACAACACTCGATAATAAAAATAAGGCTACAAAGTTGACACTACAACACTAAAATTAAAAGAATACACTTTTTGTGCGATCGTACTAGAAACAGTTGTTTAACGGACGCGTTAGCAACCATAAAGTACTGCATTTCCGGCCCTATCCTTAGCAACGGCCAAAAAAGTTTTTTCGGCCGCTACGAAAAAGATCATTTGCATTAAGCAGAACGAAAAGCGCATGTGCGTGTCTGAATATAAGTCCTCTGAGATTATGGCTTCCCCGCTAAGGGTAGTGACGTAGAGGTCTTTAGGTTGTTAACTGTCAGGTAGTTTATAACCTAATATTTTCGTGTTGATACTGTTATTGAATACTGAATAAAAAAATTGTGTTGATTTACGTATGTTCTACGTTATGTAATTAATAATTAATCAATGTTTAAATTTATTTACAGAATTATGCAAGTACGTTTCCACCGCTAACAGCATACGCCGTCATCTGTCAGTGACAGAATGTCACGTAGTTTCTAACCTATAATTTTAAAAATTACTAAAAATTTAAATTGTTTTGAATTCGATCGCACAAAAAATGTAATATGCACTCGGCCAAAACGTACTTTTTCGTCCTTGGCTGTTTGCTGGCTTCGACTACGTCTCAGCCAGCAAACCAGACGCGGCCGAAAAAGTTACACGTTTTGGCCTTTGTTATAGTTTAAATAATAACTCACTTTAATTTTGATCTTTATTGTATAATCATGTGTCTGTGGTACACCAGTTACATTGAGTGGTCGTCATGATCTGTCGCTACGCATGTACGTGGCTCCCCCTTCCCTGGACACCCCTGTTGGTGGTGCCCTCTCATGACAGCCTTGATACATAATTATCATAGATAAGATAAGTAATAATTAATTGGTAATAACTATCTATGATACATAAATAACTATTATCGAAAAACGAACCAGCTATGACAACAAAAACAACTACCGAACGTACTGGTTTCTGTCAATGTCAAAATCTGTTTTTTTTAATAAATATTTTTTGGATTTTTGCGTATGTTTGTAAACGGTTTAAAAAATAAATTATTAATCGAAACCGACAGTTTTTAACGATGTCTGATATTGAATACGAGTACATATCTCCTGTTAAGCGCGCAAGAAGGCGAAAGTTGGAAAACCTAAAGCGACGAAATCAAATGAGGAATGATTTGCCGATTCTGACCAAAGATGAAGTTCGAAGGTAAAATAACTTATAAGCCAAAACTATTTGATAACGAAATTATTAAAAATTGATTTGTTAATTGTATGGCCTAAAACGACTTGCCTTACAAATGTAGCTGTAAAAAATATAGAACATGAAAGGAGCCAGTAAATATTCCTTAAAATGTTGCACAGTTTTCTAATCGGAATGGGATTTTTATAAAATCTAATGTAAAAGTTTCGTAGGTAGATGAGTCAGTTGTATTAAATTATTAACTTACTCACTTTCAAAAGAGTGACCCATTTGAAATAACAAAGTTTAAAAGGTTTTCGGTTAGACGGGAAATTAAATTTTTGGTAAAAATCCAAGATGTCATATTATATTATTTTCGGAAAACATCACTCCAAATTTCATAAAGGTAGATGCATCAATGCAAAAGATATTTGGGATGTACCAGAACTCAGTTACACCCGGTATACAGGGTGAGTCATTAGTGGCGGATCGGTCGATTGTGGCTAAACGGTTTGAGATAGAAAGTTGATTCAAACGGTACTCCATTCAGTTTTTTCTTCCGAACACGATAAAAATATTTTCAAATATACAGGGTGAGTCACCTCTCTGGAACCAATAGCAACTTTTATATTTCAAATACAACACCTCATTTTTTATTTAATATTCTTGACCGCCTTCATTTTAGCTTTACATCGAAATAAAATAGTACCGGTTTTTATGCGGTCTTGTCACTAAAAAAAAAATAATTTTCAACATTTTTTAAGGGTTTAAGTCTTTATTAAAAAAATTCCCCTGAAGTCATTTTTCGAAGCACAGAATTGTAATTTGGTAAGGACATGCATAGAAAACATTCGCTATTAGCTCGATACGAAAAATACAGGGATTTTCTTATGTCATCGAATTCGTCTTTAAGAGAGCTTCATTTTTTGTTAAGTATGTCCTATACCCAAAACTCATACTTTTCGAGATATTCGACTTTTTTTTCCTAATCGTTATTAAAGCAAATAGGATGCCGTGGAAATCGAAAAAGCTGACTGTTCACTTCACTAACGTCAAAAACTTGTCATTTGTTTCTTGAATTATAGCATTTCCACAATTTATTTCACTTTACAAGAGCAAATTGATATGGTTTATTGCTTGAGAGAAGGCGAAAGAAATCCTTTGCTGGCGGCAAGGATTTACGCACATTGATTAATATGCACGTATAGGTTAACTAGTTTATTCAATTTCATATAGCAATGATTTTTTATGTTCTATTATGTTACTTACAGAATTTATTTAATTTTTTTTTGTGGTTTCAACAAATAATTTGTCTTTCATTTTCCATTTTTCTTCGCGCTCCCTTTAAGGTTTAGAAACACTAGTAAAGTTCATAACAATAATAAAATTGATTTGGTTGCCAATTTATTTATTGCTTATAAGTGAATCCACAAGACTAAGTATCTACCTACTATTAGTAATTAAATACACGGAACGGTGAATAAACCATGTCAATTTGCTCTTGTAAAGTGAAATTAATTGTGAAAATGCAATAATTCAAGAAATAAATGACTTTAGTAAAGTCATATATCTAATAAACATTATATTGCTAGTAGTTCAAATTTTGCGTAACATAGTCAACGGTACAGATATACATCCTCTCTTTTTAATGCGGCGATTGGACTATTGACAGCTAATATACATCGGATTGGACAACGTGAGAAGCGCGCGTAATGTTCACCTAATTTTTGACAGTTTAAAAATATGACATTTGACGTTGATGATCTACGATTTGTAAAAACTACAATTAATATACAAAAACCTGTTCTAAGGTTTGTACTAATTCGCAAATTCGCCTCGGATTGTTAAACATCGGTGTCTGCATGCGTAATTTACAAAAATCACGTTTCATAACACGACCTCAACAATTTTCATGCAGGCTCGGTTAGTAATCCTAGTTTTATTTGATTTTCTATGTTTGCTGCCAACTGTGAAAAGTACACCTTAGAAAGAGAAGTACATATTTCCATTTCATTCGATCGGCTTCACTTTCCACTCATTGTGAAGATAGGGAAGGCGCGATATATGTTTATTAAGGTGCCTTTCCACGTGAGAGTAAACTACTCTCGATAGCAGCGTCGCCAAGGATACAGCCAATCGCGAGTTACTCTCAGGGGCTGTATCCTTGGCGACGCTGCTATCGAGAGTAGTTTACTCTCACGTGGAAAGGCACCATTAGGTATATGAGTGAAGTGACTGTCAGCTTTTTTGATTTCCACGGCATCATATTTGCTTTAATAACGATTAGAAAAAAAAAAGTCGAATATCTCGAAAAGAATGTGTCTTGGATATAGGACATACTTAACAAAAAATGAAGCTCTCTTAAAGACGAATTCGATGATATAAGAAAATACAGGGGTTTGCATTTGAAAAAATGGAATTGCCACCTATTTACACCTGTATGCGTGATTCAAACTTTTTTGTATCGAGCTAATAGAGCAATGTTTCCTGCATGTCCTTACCAAATTACAATTCTGTGCTTCGAAAAATGACTTCAGGAGAATTTTTTTAATAAAGACTTAAAACCTTGAAAAATTATGAAAAACATTTTTTTTTAGTGACTACCGCATAGAAACCTGTACTATTTTATATCGATGTAAAGCTAAACTGAAGGCGGCCAAGAATATTAAATAAAAAATGGGGTGTTGTATTTGAAATATAAAAGTTGCTATTGGTTCCAGGGAGGTGACTCACCCTGTATATTTGAAAATATTTTTATCGTGTTCGGAAGAAAAAACTGTATGAAATACCGTTTGAATCAACTTTTTATCTCAAACCGTTTAGCCACAATCGACCGATCCCCCACTAATGACTCACCCTGTATTTGAAAAACTAATACATACAAGGTGGTTAAGTTATAAACTCCCTACTGTTTATCGTATGTGCCTTGAAAAAAGTATGATTACAACAGTCACGTAAAACCTTTTATTGCACCTTTCAACTTGCCGGTGCAACGGGCCGACCATTACGACAAATTCTATAGTGTGTGGCACCGTCGGCCGACCAAATCGACAGTTGGACAAGTTGGAAAGGTCGGCTGGCCAGAATCATACGACAAGCCAACCATAACTCCCCATCATCAATATACTGCCTCACCGGCAGTGTCGCAGTTATGAACACTCTTCATCCCCAACGTGATTGTTTCTACAGTCGGCCCCGAAAAGTTGAAAAGTGGGTAGAGGGGTCCTTACTACACATGTTCTCTCTATGTGACGGTCTTCCATTTGAACACAGATGTCAACTTTGCGTCTCTTTTAAAGGTGCCTGCTGCCTGGTATAATTCAAAATATTTTTTAGGCATTTTCTACTTGCCGTAAATCTTTTGAGTCATTTATTGATTAATAATCTATACAGGGTGTGTATAAATTGGCGAAAGCGCTACACGTGACGATTTTCTTCGTAAAATTCCAAGTCGCAAATCTTTATACAAAAATGTTGCACCATGCTTCCTATGGCCACAGGAACCATTTAAAGAAACAAAAACTTGGCAACATTGCATACATTGATTTGCATTTGTAAATTTTTTTATCAGCAATTTTTACTTAGGTATTTGTAATATTTGTTCGAACTGAAAGCCTTCAGTTCGTAAACATAGCTGCAAACTTTTAGGTATCGTCTAACCTAACACAAACTAAAAATAATTACGATAAAAACAGAGATGACAGCTAATGACAATGTTGCCATGTGTATTATTTTCATTCAAATCAGTGATTTACATATTTTCAACATCAATTTTTGAAAGGAAAAACACAATATCTAGGAAAAAATATTATTCGAAATTTATTTTTATTCCAAATCGCAGCTTTTTCATTAAAAAATATTAAATAATAACGCTTTTTAAAGGACTGAATGTCAAAACTTTGAGGAACTCTTGCAGACATGGCAAGCATGGTACAACATTTTTGTATAAAGATTTTCGACGTAGAATTTTACGAAGAACAAAGAACATCGCGACGTGTAGCGCTTCCGCCAATTTATACACACCCTGTATTTGAAGTATCGCTGCAAAAATTGTCTATAGAATTTAAGTCAAGAGACCTTGGAGGCTATGAGATTGAATTTCTTCGTCCTATCAAATTTTTACCGTATGTTGTCTAAAAACAAGTTGAAATTGATATGGTGCCCGTGATGCATAGGTACATAAATCATCTTCGAGTTTTTCGGATAAGCGTCATAAGACTTTGTTCTACTTCGCACCGTTTAGTCTATTAAATTTTGGGAAAACAATTGTACGTGTGAAGAGTCGATCTCCTACAAAGTTTATCCAGTAATTTTTACTCATTGATATGAATTTCAATGTAAGAACAAGCTTCAAACAAAGAGTAAAACTCCTAGACTTATTTAAGAAATAGGGTCTCAAAATATTCAATAGACTGGTTGCTATAATTTGATAAATAAACTTTGAATAGATTGTTCTCGAAAATGTTCTTATGTATGCATACTTTTTTAATACATGGTAGGATCCAGAATTAAATTTTCTAAACGAATAAACAAAAAAATGTATACTATGTAATTTAAAAAAAAAAAAAACAGTTGCCTATTGCGGATTTGACATACGTCATCGTAGAGATAACAAATGCACATCACAATAGCGAATTTGTCGCCGTTTCCAAAGATATGAGGTTTGTTGGGGTTTTTTTCAATAATTAAAATGTTATGGGGGTGCGACAGTCAAACTGAATCACCCGGTATACAGAGTGATCCATTTTAAAGGGGATCATTCCTATAAAAAGTTTATTTATTATTCGATTTTCATTAACTTTTTTTAAACGATAAAGCATAAAATCTGTACTTTGGCACCCTATTTTAAAATTCAATTTACACTCACAGAGCCTACTATGTTTTTTTTTTCGATTCAAAATTGGCAAAATTTGTTTAGCGATTTCTTAATCTGATATCTGCCTACACCACTGGATTCAGGAAGCCCTCAAATGGGTTTGTACCAAATTTTATGAAAAAGTGTTTATTATGAAGACATTAATTAATAATTCAATATTTGTGATTAAATTAATACCGATATTGGCAACGCAGTGTACAGGGTGATCCAAATTCGATGGGATTGCATGGGTATCTCGGTTAATATTTAAGATAGAGAAACGGTAAAATTACCAAAAATGTGCAGTTTTTTGAGACAAACTCAGAACCGTTTACAAAAATATAATTTTTAATTAGTAGAAAAAATAAAATTTACGACTCGAGATGAAATCAGTTTTTTTCGTTCGTTAGATTTGCTCACTCGTCGCTTCGCGGCTCGTGAATAAATCTCACCTCACGAAAAAAACTGGAATATATATTTTTTTTAAATATCCTTTTTAGACAAAACAATAACAAGCAAAGAAAAATAATAATTGATTACGGGTAAAAAACAGATAAACTGACAAAAACAACTTTTTAAACCGATCCTTTTTAAATTTTTGTAGCTTCTACTAGACTACGTTCATGTCAATGCGCTATTCATATCTTTTCTGAATATTTTTTATAACATTTCGACCTTGCTGGGGAGTAATTTCTGCACAAGCTTGTCTTATTCGGGCAAACAGGTCATCCCTATCATTTAAAAGTGACTTGTAAGTTTAAGTCAAACCCCACAGAAAGAAATCGAAGGGATCAGATCCGGGGATCTGGGAGGTCATTCAGTTAATGGACTATTATGATCTATCCAGCGAAAAATTTCCGTTAAGCCATTCTTTTACCACTCGAACATTATAAGCATCTAACTGGAAGTGCACATTTAACCTTTCTTGAATTGAAAGATTTTTGATTTCATTCCACAAATCGTTTCTCAAAAATTCTAAAAACCGCTCCTGATTCAAGTTCCCTTCAAAAAAGAAAGGACCTATCACTCTGTCATTAAGTAAGCCGAACCATACATTAACTTTCTTAGAATACCGCCGTTTACAGTTGATTACCCAATTTAGATTTTCTTCGGACCAATATCGAGAATATTGTGATGATACAATTCCATTGTCTCGTCGCTAAACAATATATTTTGTAAAAAATATCTATCGTTTAAGTACTTACTCCCCCTGGGCTCACAAGCAAAACTCCATCGGTGTAGTTTCATCGTCTCCTCGTTCCAAGGTGTGGAGAAATTTAAGTTTAAAGGGCTTTATCTTGTGCTTTTTGAGGTATCATCAAATATGGTATCAAATGGTTTCTCTGGGTAAATTTAAATTTAAGCTAGCATCCCTTAGACTGGCTTTTTTGTATAGTAGTTCAGAATGTTTCTCTCGTTTCAGGTTACCCGTTTAACATTGTTTCTTCTCATAATATGTTTTGACAGAGCACCATATTCGTTGAATATTTTGTTTATTCTGACAACTGCAATATCACTAATATTACGCCGATTCGGGTGCCTATCATTAAATATTCTACATACTTCTCTTGAAAGCCTATCGTTATCACCCGAAAGACACAATTTCAAACTTTTCTTGTAAATTTAGTTGTTTACCTATCGAAAATTCAATAAAGGTTGCGATTTTAATACTGATTAAAATAAATTGTTGCTCATTTTAAAGATCTTATGTCAAATAAAAGTTTTGTTTCTATGGCACCTGTTTAAGTTTTGTTTTTTATATAATATAGTACACTGCGTTTCCAATATCGATATTAACTTAATCACAAATATTGAATTAACAATTAATCTCTTTTCATGAAATCTGGTACAAACCCATTTGAGAGCATCCTAAATCTAGTGGTGTAGTCAGATTTTAGGGAAAAAACGCTAAACAAATTTTGCCAATTTTGAATCGAAAAAAAAATCATCTTAGGCTTTGCGAGTGTAAACTGAATTTTAAAATTGGGTGCCAAAGTACAGTTTTTGATGCTTTATCGTTAAAAAAAATTCATGGAATTTGGATTACCTATAAATAAACTTTTTATAGGGTTCATCCCGTTTGAAATGGGTCACACTGCATAATAAGTAAATGTCAAATATCTTGTATTTTGTTACATAACTTGAATACTACGTAACCCTTTAAGTATTGCTTTGTAAATATATGTTAACGTGATCTTTTTTTTTTAATTTTAGTGAGAATTAATGACAATAAAATTCTTAGCAATGTTCTTATCACACTGCATTAATAAGATTCTATTGTCAACGTCAATATTTTTAGATTCAGAATTCCTTACGATGTAGCTATTTGCTCTGAATTAATAGAACAAGGTTTTCCTAGTACTGCAGAATACATAAAACAATTAATAGATTACCAAGAAGCAATACGAGATAGCAGAGGCCCAGATTCTGCCATTTGGCTGAAACCAAGATTAATAGAAAGTAAAGAACAAATTAATAGACTGTGCGAAATGCTGAGGTCTGCAGAAGGAGCCCATATTGTTGGTAAATACTCAACTCTTAATTTATCAGTCCAAGCCTATAGTCATAGTGGTTAAACTGCTTTCTGTTTTAAACACTAACCTAGAAAACATCTTTTCGAGTAAAATTAATATTTATTTTCTTTTAGACTATTATTTACAAATAAAAACAAAATAATACTGCAGACTGTTTGACATACATAAAAATGAAAAATGTTTAACGATCACATTTCTCAGTAATATTTTTACTACACAACCAAAACGCAAATCAAAAAAATTTATTTTTTTAGAAATTTAGTACCTATTGTAAAATCGAATTTTAGGAAATAATGCCTTAGAATGCGATTCACTTATAAAACTCGGAGTTGGGTATCTTTTTGGTTCTTCGGATTGGAGTTGGATAGGTGAGCAAGTTATGGCACAGGCAATCTCCACCGCCTGCGATTACCATGATGATGGTCACCGAAGAGAGGCTATAAGCAAATATGTCTACGGAAAGTATTTGTTAAAAACCGGTAAAAAGTTTAACAACCATAATTTAACTTTTACAGTTTTAAGTCGAATAAGGCCTGAGCACATGTTAAAAGTATTTGTTTTCGGTAATATATTTTGGTACAAAGAATAAGTAGGTACTAACCTACTAACTACACCAAAAAAAAAAATTAAGCGAATGAAACCAAAAAAGTCTTGTCACCAGTAATCCAACAGTATGTACAGGGTGGGCAAATTTCGAAGTTTTAATAGGGAATCTCAGTAACTATAAGAGGTATCAAAAAACGGACCGCGCATCCTCGATCTCTTTTTTCGAGAAAAAGTTAATGGTGAAAACTAAAACTGGTTATCGTCGTTTGTTTTCGAGTAATCGCCGATAACTCGATTTTTCGACTTTTCGTTTTATGACTATATCTCACTTGTTTATGAAATTAAACAAAAATAATCTTGACGTTTTACTTTTTTGAGAAAAATGCAGTGGCGTAGACAATTTTTCAAAAAAAAAATCTAAATAAGATAAACTACATTACTGCAGATTCCGACTATATCGTTGTTTTATTACAATTTTTTAAGTAGTCGCATGTAGGGATTGTAATACCGGTAAACCGGTTTACCGGTTCACCGGTAAATCGCAAAAAATGCTTTTCAAAATTTACCGGTAATTTGCCAGTTTTTTACCGGTAATTCCGGTAATTTTACAATATCTTTCTAATCATGATAAAAATCTAAATCAAATAATCAAAAAACAATTGACGTATTTTTAAAGAGAAAAAAAAGGGGAAATCATACAAATGGCATATGATTGTTTGATTGTTTACTCACTACACGACTAGGGATTGTAATAAATCGCAAAAAATCCTCTTCAAATTTAATCGGTAATTTGCCAGTTTTTTACCGGTAATTCCAGTAATTTTACAATATCTTTCCAATCAAGATAAAAATCTAAATCTAATAATCGAAAAAAGCATACAAATGGCATATGATTGTTTGATTGTTTACTCACTACTCAACCAACACGTGTAGTAGAATCCGAAAAAGCTTTTTCCGCGGCTGAATTATTTTGTACAAAAATTAGGTCGCAATTAGGAGACAATAGTTAAGATAAATTATATTTTCTACGTGGTTATTTTTTAAGAAAAGTTTAAAATAAAAAATATTGTTAATAATTTGACAACATATTTTATGTTATATCATTTTATATTTTATGTTCACAATAGTTTTATTTTCATGTGTTTTTTGTAATGCTGGATTATATTTTTTGTAATATTTTTATTTTATATATTATATATTGTCATTTTATGTTGTGTTATATTAATATTACATAAAAATATATTAGATACGTTAATGGCTGTTAACTAATATATTGTATGAAACTAATTGGGATAGTTTAGGCTTCAACTATCTCAATCAGTTCCATAATAAATAAATGTATATAAATATATTTATTTTTAATATGGTTTCGGAGTTTATCCGGGTAATATTTAAATTGGCTCGACGTTTCGGCAAGCTCTCACTATAGGGGAGACGCGGATAAACTCCGAAAACTACATTAAAAATGTTAGTAACCACAAAAAATCTAAAAAGAAACAATATAATATAAATATATATAATAATATGATTTACCGGTAAATTACCGGTAAACCGGTTTTGATTGACAGTTTTACCGAATTACCGGTAATTCAAAAAGTCGGTAAATTTACAATCCCTAGTCGCATGTATCGCCTCACTCCTGGTTCCTGGCAATTCAGCGAATATATTACGTACAGCTGTTCTCTTCTTTTTTTTTGAGCATTCTTTCTCCAGTGCCAAAAAGGTGTTTGGCTATATTTCGATAATTAAACAATTTTCAAAAATGTTAAATATCTCGCTTAAACGAAAAACTAAAGAAAAACTTTAAAGACATTAAAAGGATGGTTTTTTATCCTTAATAAGATAGCGATATTTAATTTTTTTTACTCACATAAATATCGATATATTACACCTAACTTTCTTATTTTAAATGACAATGACTATGGTGGCTTTGACATAAATCGGTTTATAATTGCCATTTAAAATAAGAAAGTTAGGTGTAATATATCGATACATATTTATTTGAATAAAAAAAAATTAACATCGTTATCTTATTGGGGATAAAAAAAACATGCCAAAAATATATTAAAAGTTTTTCCTTATCTTTGCGTTTAAGCGAGATTTTTTGAAAATTGACAAAAATTGGTTTTTGGCTGTATTTCGAAAATTAAAAAAGATATCATAAATCTGTTTACGGCAATGGATTTCTCTTACAAAAAAAACGAGGCTACCTACATAGTTTTTTTCCTATCTCTGGTAATAACCGAGATACCCTGTATGGGCATCGAAAATAGGCCACCCTGTACATTGTATGAATCGTTATCGCTACCAGAATTGATCTTGCTCTGTTTCCTATTCATGTTCGCAAAGATTTTCTCCTCCGTCTTCACAGTCTTCAAAATCACCTTCGAATTCTTCATCACTGTCTTCAATAGCTACATTCTTCGTTTCACTCAATTTCCTCTAACCACTTACGCCACTGCTCTGGATTTTTACTCTGGGACATGGTCCAAGTTTTACGAAAATAATATATAATTGCAAACAAACAAAAAATGCATACGTTGGAATTTAAAATATTCAAATGGAAAGATATTATTTTAAAGAATTCAAATTAACAATAACAATCATTTATACATATAGGAAAATATTAGTATCATAGTAAAAACGAAAATAATATGAAAAATACCTTACGAACAAAACTCGAGCTATAAAAATAAAAATCACGTTGGTGATCGCGCGGGATACTCAGGTACCCAAGCGTAATTTTTTAAGTTGTCAGCTTTTATAGCACTGGTCACCGATAAGCAATAATGCTAACTACGTCTACAAGATAAGATGAAAATGTATTGAAATAACGAAGGCATAATATTGTGCCATTTGACAAAAATTTGCAGAACTAAATCACTGGAATACTATAGTATCCCGCGCGAGTACTGGAGTGATATATTATTATACTACCTTCGTATCAAAATGCTTGTCCTATTTTCAAACTTGCTTTAAGTTAGGAAAATGAAAAATGATAAAATATTTCCGAATTCATATTGTGTGTCATAATTATTAAATATAAGTCAGCTAGTATGCAGTACTTCAGTCTCACCACTAAATGTCATACGGCGCTATTCAAAAAATTTGAACTTTGAAAGGATGGACAACAATCACCAGCTGTTGTTAAATATGTCATTTGTTTAAAGTGTTCTTTACATTAAGTAATGTTAGTATGACTAAGAAATGCAAATTGATGCCTAAAGAAATAAATGCGAGTTTCCACTTCGCTACTTCCCACCGCTAATATTTCGGTGTCATCTGCGTAGGTTGCTACGGTTGTTCCTGTGGTTTGAGAAATGTCATGTGTATACAGGAGATACAATATTGGGCCAACCACGCTACTTTGCGGTATTCCAGCATTTATGTTTTTTATATCTGAATACTGCTCTTCCTGTCTAACGCAAAACATTCTTTCAGAAATATATGATTTCAGGAGTTCACAGTGTTGTCTGAACAAAATTTTGTACAGTTTCTGTAGTAGCCCATGGTGCCATATCAAAGGCCTGGGCCACATCCAGAAATACGGAAGCACATACTTTCTTCCCTTGTATGTATTTTCTATTATAGTTGTTACCCTGTTCTATGGTCGAGTGCTTTTTCCGGAATCCAAATTGATGGCCCGGAAGTAGTTTTTTTTTTTTTACATTATCGGCTTTAATCGTTTTATGTATAATTTTTCAAAAAGTTTGGATACAACTGGAAGTAGCGAAATTGGTTAATATGAGCTTACCTCATTCAGAGTCTTTCCTATTTTTGGTATCATCATTACCTAGACTATTTTCCATGTTCTCGGTACATATTTGAGTAGGTCCGTGCAAAAGGGCCTATGATTTGAGAAATTGTGGTATATCTGTTATAACAGTTATAACTAAATCTATGCGACTTGCATAGGCGTTTAACAAAGGGAAAACCGTCTTTACAAGGGCCTCGTTTTTCGCGTTTTTCTCCGGAACCGTTTAAGATTTTTTCAAAATCTTTGCACCATTCTACTTGCAAAGTATGCGCGAATTGGTAAATAGAAGAATTTTGATTTTATCTCTGACGGTTTCATGGCCAACGCGATCGCAAAATTTACCTTTAAATCCATCTTTTCAGTTTTTCCCCTATTTTTCCAAAGGAAATGGCCAGTGGCAATTATAACTCTCCAAAACATTTAGATTTGATGTTTGTGATGCAATAAACAGCGTTGATCAGATTTTAGCGACAACATATCGTGACCCTCCCTTGTTAGCATTGTGAAATATTCTATTTTGTGTATATAATGGTGCCTTTCCACGTGAGAGTAAACTACTCTCGATAGCAGCGTCGCCAAGGATACAGCCAATCGCGAGTTACTCTCAGGGGCTGTATCCTTGGCGACCCTGCTATCGTGAGTAGTTTACTCTCACGTGGAAAGGCACCATTACATTTCGGCGGACAGTATATTGCCGCTACTGTTACCGTGTTACCTCGTATTGTTTGGTTTTAATTTTTACAGCTGTTAGTTGGATTTTCTCTGTTTCAATTTTGGTTTCTATATTAGGTAACCTGTTATTTTTAATTATTACAGCAATCCCTCCTCTTGCCGCCATTTAGTGAGTGGAGAGCATGGTAAACATTGTATCCTCTCATAAATATATATAAAAGTCCATCCTGACTCTGTCTGTGACTCTATCTGTGACTCTGTAACGCAGTAAACTACTACGGGTTCATTTGACCGACTGAGTTGTGTCTAATGAACCGTACATTTTTACTCACCGGTAACATAACAGTGTCTAACTTGCAGCTTACGGTATTATAAAAAGTAATAGTTTAAATTTAAGATATACAATATTCCCGTCCTAGGACGGGCTAAGTGCTAGTTTTAAATAAGATTCTTTAGTAAAATGTGTCTCAGAAAGGAGACATATATCTATCTATTTTATTTAACTCGAGGAACACATGTACTTCGTCTCGTTGTTAAAGTAATAATAATTCACGCAACAATTCTTAATGCGTCGGTCATGAGGCATTGGCGTAGTTAGCCCCGAGGTCAAGGGGGGCTGCAGTCCCAGGTGACTGAGCAAAAAAAAAGGTCCTCACTTTTGTTGAATCCGAGCCCAATTCTGCTTAATATTAAGACATATTAATGCTAGATTGGTGCTAATCTATAGGTCGACATTCATCTTTCGGTTTATTCAACAGAATACGGTTTCAATTACGTTTGGTGTTTTGTTTACATTTTTTGTGTAACTACGCCAATGTCATTAGGACTTTCTATTACTTCCGGCACCTCCGCTGTCTTTACTTCCCAGTTCTCTGTCCAATCTTTTATTTATTAGCTTCATACTTTTTAGTAATTGTTGTAATATCTCTTCCGTATTACTTTTTTTCCTTCTGTTTTCTGTTGATTATTATTATTATTATTTTTATTATTATTAGTAGGGTTTAAATTATTTGTGTTATTATTATTAGTGAAGTTATTATTATTTTTACTGTTGTTTCTCACTTTTTGTGCATATGAGAGGCTGTTTAAATTTTTTGCTGTACCTTTAGTGTTTTTATTTGACGCTTTACCTTCTTCATTTGTTGATCTTCTGGTTAGTACGTTACGTTTCCTGAGTTTGTTTTGTTTTTACTATTTCTTATTTCTTGGAGACGTTTTGCAGCCCTGGTAGGGTGTTCTTCGAAGCAGTTTGCGTAATTTTTCGTCTATAGTGCCAAAATGAAAAGCGATATTAAAAATCTCATTACACAGGCGTTATTTTCTCAAAAAATAGCCGAAGAGACCAATATCAGATTTTCGCCAACTATTACGGTAACCGAGATACCCCGTAAAACATTCGAATTTGATCCACCCTGTACAAATACAATTAAAAATATTAGTATACAGGCCGTTGGGTAACCCTGTACACTGTACAGTGTACACTTTGATGATTACGCATTTCAAAAAAGTATTTAAAAACTATAACATAATTTGTCCATAGCAAAAAATGTAAAACAAGCAAAAGAGTATCTTGACAGAGCACGAAATCTTGCAGTTGATAAATCTTGGACCGCTGCTAGGGAACTTGGTATTAAACAGGATTCACTATTTTCAGAAGTTTGTATGTTACTTTTCGAAATTCATATGGCAGAAGCTAGAGCAAGAAAAATCGATGATCCGTTGTTTGCTATAAATATATGTGTCGAAGCTAGAAGAAGGGCACGTGAAGGTACAATTACTTGTTTGCAAATATACAAAAATTGAACACTTCCCAACATATACAATAACCAGGTTCTATGGGGGAGTCACATAGATGCTCATAAGAATTTTGCTTAACTTAAAAGTTACAAAGTCATTTAAATTTGACAAAACGTTGAAATTTGGTGTTGGCAACTTCGAATTTCATATACGTTGCAAATTTAAAAAACGTCAATATTGAGCTTCCCAGTGTTAATCGCTGAACAGTAATAAGCCTGTGTGACACGGTGTAAATTTCTGTATAAAATTTAATACAAAATATCTTGTAAGTATTGTTTTTCATGTACAGATTTCTGTTCAGAATTCCATTCGTTTGAAACTATGTGTGAGACGGATACAATTTTATGTACAAGTTACTGCCCATGGAACATGCGCGTAAACAGTATAAACACAGAAATGCACTTTCTCTTAAAACAATATATTTATGCCTGGTAATTGTCATTTTAAACAATAACAACATCCTGCTTCGAATTGCCAAGAATAAACTGTTAACAGGAATTTCTATTGCTTATATTTCCTTTAGCTGCAGATGTTCAAAATCAGCTGTTAGTCGCCATTATTCACAAACTGAATGCGCATCTGTAGCATCCACTCTTTGTATCAAAACTTACTTGCAAATAGAACACGTCCTATAGTATTTTCTGTACAAGAAGCTGTATGGAACGCTTGTACATGCAAGAATGCAAGAAATTATACGGAATTTTGTACGAGAAACCTGTATGACACCATTTAAGATTTTCTGTATAAAATTTGGTACAAATTTCTATATAGAAATTTACACCGTGTCACACGGGCGGGCTTCAGACTAGCAAGTCTGGGCAAATGCCGTTGCATAGGGGCCCGAAGACCTGGGGGGCCCTTTGACATTTTTGTTAGCGAATTTAAATTAAAAAATTAAATAAAAATTGATTGAAATTTTTGCCTGTGTAAAAACATATACAGGGATGCGCAAAAGCATGGAAACAAACAAATATGTAAGACACTAATAAAAACATTTCAATGAAATTTGGTATCTGACCGTTATCGTATATTCCGGATTCGATAAAAAATATTGAGGTTGCAATACGACTTCCGGTTCAACTTTGAAAATTAAAATAAAAAACATAGTATATTTTTATATTTTTGGATTCCTCTTTAAATTTATATTTAAAAATGTATAAGGTTATATGGGTTTAAAGTAAACCGTTTTCGTTAAATTCACATTTTTATGAAAATTTTGAGCGCTTTCAAAAATTTTAACATTTAAGAATTTTGAAACGACAAGTATGTACATTTTTTCCGAAATTTAGGTTGAGAATAAGCTATTTAACAATTTATTTGCAACAACTACATTTTCAAAATATTATACGATTTTTGCGCTTGGTTAAACTTTTTTAAATTTAAACCTCGATAACTTTTTGTAAACACAAAACCCCAATTTTATTTACACAGTCTTATAGAAAATTTAGTTGTCCTTCAAAAACATTCAGCCTGTTTTATAGATACCTACAATTGATATATTCTATCGCAATTTTATAGTTAATTATCAGGGCAACGCAATATTTTCAAGTAGGCTATGAAGGTAGACAGTGGTAATTTAAAAAAATTGAAAGAAAAAAACAGAAGAGTAGTAAATTTTTCTTTTCCGTTCACATTTTTGACATTTTTGTTAGCGAATTTAACCATTATTACTTTCAAATTAAGTTTTTTTCATTATTCATGCATTTATTTGTGGGACAGAGTGATGACAATAACTAACTCCTATAACCTATTTTTTGTGTGTTTAAAATAGGACAACCCTAATTTTTTTTTAAATAAAAAAACATAAGACAGGTCAGTAATTTTTTTCTTCGTTACAATGACAAACTTTGAAGATATAATTACCCAATCTAAAACTGACCAGTCTCATAGAATACAAAAATATTTCAATTATTGTGGTTTTTTTTGTTTTCATAAAAACTTGTTTTCGTTATTAAACTTATTAGGTATCTACTGCAGTAAATACCAGCGCGAAATATTGGATATAGGAACGTATACATCTGATAATTCAAATTTTATTAGTTCAATGTAAAAATTTTCCAAATAAAATGTTCATAGGGGGGCCCAAAAAAATTTTTGCACCCGGGCCTTGATTTATTAAATAAATTACATAAGTACTTCATGATACCTTCTTTCCTATCGCCAAAACCAATCATAATCAAAATTTCTATTCGCCCTCATTCAGTTAAAAAACCATTTTAAGTGAAAAAGGGAAACTGTTAGACTGTTATTTGACAACTAATATAACTGTATAAATTTTAAGATTTTTTTCACCTCTCTACCTTCATAGCCTACTTCAAAATATTAAGTTGCCCTAATAATTGACAATAAAATCGCGATATCTCGGAACATATCAATTTTAGGTAGAAAACAGGCTGAATGTTTTTGAAGGGTAATTAAATTTCTATAAAACTGTGTAAAAACAATTAGGATGTTGTATTTAAGAAAAATGATTTATCGATGTTTAAATTTAAACCCCAGAAAGTTGAAACAAACAGTATCATATTAAGAATAATAAACTCTACTACTATTAGCTATTTTAAGGACTTAAAAAAAAATGTATCTAAGTTATAAAAAGTTGAAATTTTCCAAATAATTTGGTAATTTAAAATTGTTTCAAAGTTGACGATTTATTATTGAGCCTAATATTGACTACATATTGACATAAACAAAATATTTTTTGTGCGATCGTACTAGAAACAGCTGTTTGACGGACGCGTTAGCAGCCATAAAGTACCTACTTCATTTCCGGTCCTATCCTTAGCAACGGCCGAAAAAACGGCGAAGAAACTTTTTCGGCCGCTCCGCTAAAGCGTACGAAAAATATCATTTGCATTAGTCCGCGTACACATGTTCACAATGAACGTAGTAGATAGCAGATAGCAGATAGTCGTTAGTAGCTAAAATTGGAATGCATTGAATCAAATGCAAGTGTTCACAATGGACGCAATATTTACGTAGTATATGGTAACTAAAGTGAAGTATCTATGTTTTTAATGTTTCAAATTAATTAAAACTACAATGTTAAACGATGTTTAATATTACTTATTACCTTTATAATCCTCCACAAATCATCAATACGTAGAATACATGAAGTGTCAATTTGATAAACAACCTTCCGCGTTTTAATTGAGGTTATGTGCTATGCTAAAAACAAGTCGGTTCCTAACCGTATCCAAGTAAACATTTCGTTACGGATTTCTTACGTATTACGCACTAACCACTATCTGCTATCTACTACGTTCATTGTGAACGCGGACCAGGGCCGGCCCTAGGGGGGGGGGCAGGTTGTGCACCGCACACGGCCCCGCGGATAGACCGGCCCCACGCTAGCCGTCTAGGGTGCTTTTTTTTTAGATCACCAGCTGTTCTTTCGGTTTTTTAGTAACATTTTACTTTAACTCGGCCCTTTATCAAAATATCCGGCCTCGCATTTGTTTTCGCACACGGCCCCGCAAACCCTAGGACCGGTTCTGACGCGGACTTAAGCGGAACGGAAAGCGTATGTGTGTGTCTGAATATGTTCTCTGAGATTATCGCTTCCTTGCTAAGGGTAGTGACGTAGAGGTCTTTAGGTTGTTAACTGTCAGGTAGTTTATAACCTAATATTTTCGTGTTGATACTGTTACTGAATACTGAATAAAAAATTGGTGTTGATAAACGTATGTTCTACGTTATGTAATTAATAATTAATCAAGTTTTAAATTTATGAATAAAACATTACAATCGCACCAAAAAAGGTTACTTAAATTATGTACAGAATTAAGCAAGTACGTTTCCACCGCTAACAGCATACGCCGTCATCTGTCAGTGACAGAATGTCACGTTGTTTATAACCTTTTCTTTTAAAAAATACTAAAAATATAAATTGTTTTTAATTTGATCGCACAAAAAATGTAATATGCACCTCGGCGAAAACGTACAAACCAGACGCGGCCGAAAAAGTTACACGTTTTGGCCTTGATACATAAATAACTACTCCTATTATTTATTACCGCTTTTCTGTAATTTTAGAGTAACGTAAAACCCCTAACATTCGATTTACAATATACTTTTTTTTAAGACTGTATCAATAAATAATTTTAAAAATGTATAAAAATGATGAATGAGCGCGCGGCTACACATACACGGATGTGGTCACAATAATTGGCACAAATTGTTCAGTAAACTAAATCGTTTCACAATTAGATATGTATTGGAGATACATATTCCTCTAACTTTAAAGTTTTTTTTTCCTTCATAAATGAATTACTTTGAAATTTATAGAAATTGGTAGGCAATCTTTTGTTTTATATAACTTTCTTAAATAATGATTAATTTTGTAGGTTGTAACCGCAAATGCGAAACAGATGCGTCATTGTTGCAAGGTGTATGTGAAATGGATGCATACAAATACGTAGAGGCCTTGGCATCATTTACAAAAGTTCTAGCTTATTACACGAAGACGGAACAATCGCAAGGCATGTGCGATGCTACACTTTACGCCGCATTAGCGTACTCCAAGTAATTTCATTTTAAACACGAGAAGATCGGTTCT
Source organism: Elmis aenea (assembly GCA_947652605.1). NCBI lineage: Eukaryota > Metazoa > Arthropoda > Insecta > Coleoptera > Elmidae > Elmis > Elmis aenea. Next base: position 34,926,797 of record OX393581.1, read on the forward strand.
AATTGCATTTTTTAGGATAGGAAATTATGCTCAAACAATAGATTTATTAGATGGTTTGCTTGAATTTGTGCAACAGCACGATATGAAATTTTATGTAGGACAAACGTATAGATATTTGGGAGAACACTATTTGATTAAGCATGAACCCTCTAAGGCACTAACGCTGTTATTAAAAGCGATTAATATATTTGAACAAATAGGTCATCAGGAGTTCGCAATGCTATCTAAACATTTTGCTGCAGTTGCTTCAGGTATAACTTTGTTTTAGGGTGCAAAAGTTGTTTTTTTTTTCGAAGTGAAACAGTGAAACTCTGGTTTTATCTTTACCGACTAATTCACCACTGATTCACATTGACTGTCGCACTCCTATTCTTTGTCATTTGAAGGAAAACCCCCTTTAACCTCATTAAGGCCTAGTTGCACCACCCCAGCTTAACAACTTAAGCGTTACTTAAATCGTAAAGTGAAGCTTAGTGTATTGCACAAGTGTTGCTTATCTCTAAAGTTCACTTTAAATTTAAGCGATAGAATTCTGCCGCTTAAAGTGTCACTTAACCCTTAAAAAAATTACAGTTGTCCTGTGAATACTTGAATGGGCAAGCCTTTTTTGATTTGTGAAATTCGTTTTTCTTTATGTTCCTATCAAGTAAATTGAAGATCTGTTAACCATAAAACTTTTAATTAAGTAATATTAGCTAAGTTTTCAAAACATTTCGGTATTTGACAAGTCAAAGTGACATTATTCAGTATAGTTTTGCTGTGTTGCCACATATATAAAGCCTTTTTGATAAGTGAGTGGTGCAATGTTTCCATAATTTAAGTGACACCTTAATATAAGTAACACTTACTAAAGTGACACACTTAAGGAAGGGTGGTGCAATTGGGCCTAAATAACTTAACAAGTTTTCTTTCTACAATGAAATATGTCAGACTGGCGATAGTCAACTTTTTTTTAATAACATAGAATACTTTTTTTATGGATTCAAATCCGTTTTTAAAATCAACACACAGAATAATTTTTGAGAAATTTATTATTTTCGACGAAAAATAATAAAAAAACAATTAGGTAGACGAATTATAAACTGCTAACTATTTTAGCGATCGTGTTTTGTTTAGTTTCCATAAATGTTTATTTTTCGGATTTACAATTAAATTCTCTAACCGAACCAATAAAATCAAAGTACACTATGTAATTACAAAAAAAAAGTTGACAATCGCCAGTCTGACATATTTTATCGTACAAAAACATAATTACGTCATTTAATGGGAAATTTTCTACAATTTACAATAATATTAGGGTTTATAAGGGGGTTGCTCTTAAAATAACCAAGTTATAGGGGTGCGACAGTCGAACAGAATCATCCTGTATAAATGTTTGAAACATTCATTTTAAATATAAATTTAATGTACAGGGTGGGCAAATTTCGATGTTTTAATAGGGAATCTCGGTAACTATAAGAGGTATAAAAAAAAACGACCGCGCATCCTCGATCTCTTTTTTTGAGAAAAAGTTAATGGTGAAAACTAAAATTGGTTATCGTCTTTTGTTTTCGAGTTATTGCCGATAACTCGATTTTTCGACTTTTCGTTTTATGACTATATTTCGCTTGTTTATGAAAATAAACAAAAATAATTTTGACGTTCTACAGGCACTTTTTTGATAAGAATCCAGTGGCGTAGACAATAAAAAAAAATCCGAAATTCAAGTTGTGACAGTTGTATTTTTTATTTTTTTAAATGGAACCCATAGTCTATGACTTATTTAAATTCCTTATTTTTTTGTCATTCCAAATATATAAGGGGTATTTATTTTTAATAATACGCAAGTTACGGAGGTTTTATAGTTTTTTTTTTAAACAAAATTAAAGTAGGCTGTGAAAACAAAAACAAAACAAGGTGTAAAACCTTTTAAAACTCATTTGGTACAAGTTACGAAGGTTTGTAATTTGTTGTTGTGATAAACGTTACAAATATTTAAACATAAGATAAACTACAATAAACTACATTCCTGCAGATTCCGACTTTATCATTGTTTCCTTATTTTTATATATTTATAATGTTTATCACAACAACAAATTACAAAACCTTCGTAACTTGTACCAAACGAGTTTTAAAAGGTTTCACACCTTGTTTTGTTTTTGTTTTCACAGCCTACTATAATTTTGTTTAAAAAAAAAACTAAAAAACCTCCGTAAATACATCAACCCTTATATATTTGGAATGACAAAAAAATAAGGAATTTAAATAAGTCATAGCCAACTATGGGTTCTATTTAAAAAAATACAACTTTATCACAGGTCGAATTTCGGATATTTTTTTGAAAAATTGACTACGCCACTGCATTCCTATCAAAAAAGTGCCTGTAGAACGTCAAAATTATTTTTGTTTATTTTCATAAACAAGCGAGATACAGTCATAAAACGAAAAGTCGAAAAATCGAGTTATCGGCGATAACTCGAAAACAAAAGACGATAACCAATTTTAGTTTTCACCGTCAACTTTTTCTCGAAAAAAGAGATCGAGGATGCGCGGTCGTTTTTTTTATACCTCTTATAGTTACAGAGATTCCCTATTAAAACATCGAAATTTGCCCACCCTGTACCTAATCGCCAGTTTTATCAATATTTACTTATTTTATTTGTAAGAAGAGTCCAATGTCAGACTAGCTTCGAGACGCGTCTTCTTGTCAGTAGACTTTTTATTTATTCACTTGCACGCAATTGTCGTAGCAACGATCATCATTGACAACGACATTAATCTAAAACTGTATTTATTTATTTTATTATTAAAATAGCGTGTTCAAATTTGTCTGTGAAATATAATCTTGCCATCTACATTTACACAAGAACTTTAGACTTAAAATATTTCTATTCTCTATTGTACTCTCTAATAATTTTTAATAATTAAAGTAACCTAAACTTCAATAACTGAATTCGGACTTTGATTGACATTACAAAATTCAATTCATCTAGGTCCATGTCCTCGGCCTCCCACATAACTTTTGTTTAAATGTAGAATGTTATGCTAGTCTTTTGCCAAACTGTGCTGATAAAAGATTTGATTGTGCCGTTTTTGTTAAATTTAAAGTTGGGGCCTGTGGACTTAATAGCTTTCCCAACATGTAATTTAACCCTTTCCATACTGCTGGTATATATATGTACCATCGAAAGTTTGTAAAATACTAGAACTTTAATTTATCATTGTGAATGGTTCTGATATGTACCAGTCAGTTTTATAGGTCTACCTAATGTCAAATTGTACGCTGCAAGTGCGCCCCCTGAAGTATTTTACACAGCACAACAAGAGAATTTGGTTTTGTTAGACACTGGTGGTACTTATATATACCACACTATAACCACATATAACCCTAGTGGTACTTATATATACCAAACTATAACCACATACAGGGTGTCCCAGCCAAGACGAATTATTCGATAGCTCTGTTATTAGTAATAATATTAAAAAAAGTTAAATGAAAAATTGTTTGTAATCATTTACTACATAACCTAAAATTATTTTTAACTATACACAGTGTTTTGTTTTTGCGCTCTGATACCAAACATTGTTTTTTTATACGGAACACCCTGTATATTTTGTAATTTTTGGATGTAAAATTAAATTTTCTTTCAAAAATATTATGGGGTTGTTTATGTCTAAAATGAACCGTTTTTGAGTTATTAACGTTTTTTTGAAAATTTTGACAGACGCAGAGCTTTATAAAAATATTTATATTTATTTACATAACAACACCAGAGCAATTTACTCTCGTAATTTATTAGACAATAGTGTCATAGTGATTGTTGACTAGTTACATTTTTAAAATAATATACAGGGTGTTCGTTATACTCGGTCCATTTCGCTAAACTTTAAACGCATATAAGTCATGTTTTTTAAATAAAACACCCTATATATTTTTACATTTTCTTGTAAAAAATTTAATTATCTTCCAAAGTTATTAAGCATGTTTTATGTCTAAATATAATATTTTTGAAGTTATTTTGTTTCTTATGATTATTTGCGAGTATTTTACTTAAAATATCGGTAATAGCCTTTGAAAATTCAAAACAATTTGTATGAACTGTCAACCAAAACACTTAATCGGCACAATTTCCACTATTATGCCACTAAAAATCCATATTTTTTAAGAACTGTAGAGACACAGCATTCTGGTGTTATTTGCTGCCATTTATACTGTGTATCTACAACTCTTAAAATATATGGATTTTAAGTGGCATAATAGTGAAAATTGTGCCGATTAAGTGTTTTGGTTGACAGTTCATACAAATTGTTTTGAATTTTCAAAGGCTACTACCGATATTTTACGTAAAATACTCGCAAATAATCATAAGAAACAAAATAACTTCAAAAATATTATATTTAGACATAAAACATGCTTAATAACTTTGGAAGATAATTAAATTTTCTACAAGAAAATGTAAAGATTTATAGGGTGTTCCATTTAAAAAAGATGACTTACCTGCGTTTAAAGTTTAGCGAAATGGACCGAGTAAAACGAACACCCTGTATATTATTTTAAAAGTTTAACCAATCAACAATCACTATGACACTATTGTCTAATAAATTGCGAGAGTAAATTGTTCTGGTGTGGTTATGTAAATAAATATAAATATTTTTATAAAGCTCTGCATCTGTCAAAATTTTCAAAAAAACGTTAATAACTCAAAAACGGTTCATTTTAGACATAAACAACCTATAATATTTTTGAAAGAGAATTTAATTTTACATCCAAAAATTACAAAATATACAGGGTGTTCTATATAAAAAAACAATGTTTGGTATCAGAGCGCAAAAACAAAACACTGTATAGTTGAAAATAATTTTAGGTTATGTAGTAAATGATTACAAATAACTTTTACATTTAACTTTTTTAAATATTATTATTAATAACAGAGCTATCGAATAATTCGTCTTGGCTGGGACACCCTGTATAACCCTAGTGGTACATATATGTACCACCTTCTCCAAGAGAATCTGTTTGAAAAAATTTTTTTTTTTGCAATAAATCTTCTTTTTATACTTTATTAAGCCAAAATATTACCGAAAATATTTGAAAACCTTATTCTTCAAATACCGTATTGAAAGGGTTAAATATTTTCTTTAGACAAATATGTTGTGCTTGCTACCAGGTGCTAATAAACTTTTTGATTGTGCTGTTTCCGTTCCGCTACAATTTTGATTTCAAATTGGAGGCGCTGTTGACATTATAGCCCACTTAAATATTTTGTGTAGACAAATATATTGCGTTATCCGTGTGCTAGCGTGTGCTGATAAACTTTTTGATTATGTTGTTTCTGTTACGTGACAAATTTGATTTAACCCTTTCGTCCCTGAATATAAATAATGTCTTTTGGATCAAAAATTGGATATAATTTTGTCAGTTTAGTGTCAACTTATAGTATTTCGCGACTAAAAATGAAATTATTTGTTGCGGCTGTGTACCATACTTTTTTTTACGTTATTTGGTACACATACGTACCACACTAAAACCCTGTTGGTACACATATGTACCAAACAGGGTTTTAGTGTGGTACGTATGTGTACCATCAGGTACCAAATAACGTAATAAAACCTGCAAGTATTATTTTTTTGTCAAAATCTGCAGTAGGTATATTTACATCGAGACACACAGACACATAACTGCAAGTCTAAATAACGGCATGGTACAATTCTCGCATCTCTTAAACGTTTAATTTGGCTTTCAGGTGTTTTAAAACATGTGTGGTACATATGTGTACCACTCGGGACGAAAGGGTTAAAGTTGGTGGACTGTAGACATTGTAGTCCCTCTAGCGTGTAAAGATGGGTACACAGTACACACATAACTGTAAGCTTGACAAGCATGCATCGTCAATCTTTTTGTACAAGTTTGCTTAAGTGTCTGTAGCATATATTTGAGCAAGCATTTTGATTGTACAGGGTGGTCTATTTTCGATGCCCATACAGGTTATCTCGGTTATTAGCAGAGATAGAAAAAAATTAATTACGTAGTGTCGATTTCTTCTTTCGAGAGAAATTCATTACTGTAAACAGATTTTTGATATCTTTTTTAATTTTCGAAATATAGTCAAAAAACGATTTTTGGCACTTTTCAAAAATGTTAAATATCTCGCGTAAACGAAAAGATTAAAAAAAACTAAAGACATTTTTGGCACGGTGTTTTATCCTTAATAAAATAGCGATGTTCAATTGTTTTTCAATCATATCAATACCAATATAATACACCTAACTCTCTTATTTTAAATGTCAACCATAAGCTAATTATATATTTTTGAAAAGCGCAAAAAATAAGCTTTCGATTCATGTCAAAGCCAACTATGGTTGCCATTTAAAATAAGAAAGTTAGGTGTAATATATCGATATTCGTATGAGTAAAACAAAATTGAACATCGCTATCTTATTAAGCACAAAAAAACATACCAAAAATGTTATTAAAGTTTTTCTCTAATTTTTCGTTTAAGCGAGATATTTAACATTTTTGAAAAGTGCCAAATATGGTGTTGGCTATATTTCGAGTATTAAAAAAGATATCAAAAAAATTAAATATCTCGTTTAAAAAAAAATATAGAGAAAAACTTTGAAAACATTTTTGTATGGTTTTTTGTCCTTAATAAGATAGTGATGTTCAATTTTTTTTTACTCATACGAATATTGACTTATTACCTAACTTTCTTATTTTAAATAGCAACCATAGTTGGCTTTAACATGAATCGAAAGCTTATTTTTTGCGCTTTTTCAAAAATATATAATTTGCTTATAGTTGCCATTTAAAATAAGAAAGTTAGGTGTATTATATCGGTATTTACATGAGTAAAACACAATTAAACATCGCTATCTTATTAAGGACAAAAAACCGTGCCAAAAATGTCTTTAAAGTTTTTTTTTATCTTTTCGTTTAACCCTTTCAAGCCGGATTTTTTAAAGAACTTATTATTATTAGTACATATTACATTTTATGTCAAAAGACGTCAAAATTATACAAAATTGCTATAAATTCTCATTTGGACACTTTTGGGCATTTTTTTCCCGGGACATATATATCCCACCAGACATAGACCGGGACATATTTAATCCTACAGACAGTATATAACAGTATTAGTATATCTATTTATTCAATAGAAATAAACGTGAGTACAAAACATAAAAATTATTTCAAATGAAATGGTATTTGGCATAATATATTTGTTCATTTCTCTGAAATAAGAATTTTCTACTCATCATGAACTTCAAAATGACTAATGGGACCTATACATCCCAGTGTACAAATTATACACAATCAACTGATCAACACATGTTTTTTAGGTTATGTTGTATTGAAATTCGTCCGAGGCTATGCATTTGCAGTTGCAGGACGGGATTGTATAAATCCTAGCTAAATTGGGTTACATAGAAACCAGCAGTCATTCCAAATAAAGTTGTGGGACGTATATGTCCCGTCAGGCTCGAAAGGGTTTTAAGCGAGATATTTAACATTTTTGAAAAGTGCCAAAAATCGGTTTTTGGCTATATTTCGAAAATTAAAAAAGATATCAAAAATCTGTTTACGGCAATGAATTTCTCTCGAAAAAAAAATCGAGACTACGTACTTAGTTTTTTTCTATCTCTGATAATAACCGAGATACAATGTATGGACATCGAAAATATGCCACCCTGTACAAGCTGCTTGAAGATTGATTTAATTTTAATTATGCATGCTTGACAAGCTACATAGGCGCAAGCAAAACGGAGGATGTGCAAGCTTGTACAAGCGACCGTCAGTAGTGAGTGAGCTCTGTGGGTGTTAATATCATGTGTAGCGGTTAAAAAAACGTGAAAAACCGTAAATTGCTTGCAGATTTCATATGTGCATACCAAAGTCAGCCATATCTTTCAGCAGCTTGTAAATAACATGGCAGGTTTTAGGAACTGTGTGACTTGGTGCCTGTGGTGAAATTATGGTCCGAATATTTGAGGTCTTCATAACTCTCCATCTCTATAATGGCTTATTGCGAACCTATGGGGAGGTTCTGACCCCCCTAGCCCCCCTGCCTACGCCACTGGTTGGGTGATATAGCTTCTCTCATGATCGTATCATTCTTTTTAATCAAAGGTGTTACAAGTGACAGAAGGTTCAAATAAAATTCTTTTCATTCATTCTGAGATAGTTATGCCAATCATGCGGATATATCTTTAATTCACTCGGTAAGTTAATGTGGGAATAAGTTTTACTCAGGAATTTGCCGCCCCGTTGATTAACCGCCCTTGTGCGGTGCACAACCTGCCACCCTACACGCGGCGGTCGTGCAAATAAAAGTTATTCGGTGCTTTACATTTTCTGCCCATCAAATTTAGCAACACTTCTTCTTCAGCATCACTATCTGACTCTGAACTTATTAAATTTAAATAAACATGATTTTTTTGCGAATTATTCATTTTTACACCTGAGACTGCGTCAAGTGTTCACTACTTGACTCCGTCCCAATATGCGCATCAACACGTGACGCGTGTGGTGTATTTGCGTCATAGCGCTCGTGTCAGTCGTGTCACACGCGCCATACGCGTTTCAATTTGCGCCTAGCCTAACCGTATTAAAAAGTGTATCATATTTTCGTCCTACACATAACAGTAGAAGGACTCATGACTATATAAAAATAAATTGTATTTAAAAAAGAAAAAATATACAGGGTATTTCATTTAAAACAAAAACGTTAAGGTGAGTTCCTGTTAAACCGGAAATGGAATTTTAGCTAAAAATCCACAGTTTTATGTATTTTGTTCCTAAAAAACAACACTCCAAATTTCATTAAGATAAGTGCATCAGTGCAGAAGATATTTAGGGTACACCAGAATCCATTTAATCCGTATGTTAATACAAATACGATTTTATTCAATTTTATATAATATATGAGTAATAAATAAATAAGAAACCTACTGACGAAGAAACGAGAATTTTAGAACCAATTAGTCTAGATTGTATTCAAAAAGAAACTCGTCTGCGTCTCACAAATAGTTATATACACGCAAGTCATTTTTAAAGTACACTTACATGTATAGGTACATATAGTTATATTTTATATCTGCTTTTTTAAATTTAATTGTCTTAGTTTTTAACAAATTAAATTAACGGCAGGTGAAGTCGCAATGCCAAACATTATAGAACTGATACTTGAAAGTGGAGTACCTGACGAAAGAGGACACCAAAATCTTTTAACGTTAATTATATGGAAAAACCTTAGAAAAGCTCCGTGGATTGAGGAGATACCTGAAGAATCTGCGTCAACAATAAGCACTGAATCTTCTTCTGACCTCGAAATTGTAACTGTTGAAGAAATCACACATTCGCATTATTCATCATCAGGATCGACTATTCAACTTTCTTTGGTGGAACAAATGGAAATTTCTGAAATCCTCCCGGTTGCGTATATGGACATAGTAAGAGATGTTTCATGTTTGATTATGTTTTTGTAACCAAATGCTGAAATTTTATATCTAAGGGCATGAGTTATCATTTAGAATTTATGAGATCCCCATATTTTTGACAACTATTAGGAATGTTTAAAAAAATACATCTGAGTTGCGCCTGCTGAGATGAAAAATATCTAGAGAACAATTTACACTTTCATTCTTATTGATGTGATGTTTAGTACATTTAGTCGCCTGTGTTATTAAAAAACCGATTTTTAAAAGAAATGTTAAGCTTTTTTTGTTGGGCGTTGTGACGCTTTTATTCCTAAAATTTTTTTTTAATATACAGGATGTTTGAAATTCGAGTTTAAGCATGGGAATCTCGCTTATTACAATAGCTAAGGTGTAGGTCTAATTTGGGAAAGTTACTAAATCCAGTGATTAATAATCCGGAGAGAAATTTAAAGCAATTAAAAGCAGCGTTTTTTTTTTAAACATTAAAGCATCAATGAATAGGTCTCCGAAAATGGAACAATTTGTCTAATTTAAACTTCTTTGTGGCTCTTACCGTTTACGAGATCCCAATAGTGGCCCTTCTATGTGGACCACCCTGTATACAAATCGTATTAAAGACCATCAAGAAATAAGAAAGTTTATGTCCAAAAATGATGGTATACGGCAGAAACTTGATTAGACCATTAAATGCGATATTTTTGTATGTAAGCAAGCAAAGAAGTTAAAAAAATACAAGTTGTTTTAGTTTTCATACATTAATTGCAGTTCTAAAATCTGTTTGAATATTTTACAAATTTTGCAAGTTTACCAAATTTAAACTACATAGCTCTGATAATAAGTGAGATCCCTATGTTGGAACTCATGTTGTAGCCATTCTGTGTAGGTCGTAGGTAATTATCAACGCAGTAGAAATGTAGAACTTAAGAAAATGTCTTTATGCAGCATGTATGTTTCGACATAAAGAATATAGAGATCGAGGAAATGGATGGTTAAATTAGCAAAGAAGTGTGTTTTTACGTGCTTAGTAAGAATACCAACTCAAAATGTGCATATTATGTCTAGATATTATAAAAACTGAAAAATGTCATTTTGTTGTTTTCTTTAACTTTGTTATAACCCAAGGAAGAGATTGGTAAGATTGACCCAGATAAAGAAGACACGAAACTAGAGTTGCTCAGTTTCTTAAGATATTTTAGATACTAGTGATAACTTGCACTTTTTAGTTTATTTTCTACTCTTACTAAGCATATAAAACACACTTATTTGATTATTTCACCATTTTTTTTTATCTCTAACGGTTTCTGAGATCCTAATTTTCTGTATATAAACCAATTGATTGCAATTTTTTTAGGGAGACATTGAAATCCATGATCTACTTGATATCATATGAAGCCAAGGAAAAACCTCTACCTAGGTATACAAAAACGATCGATGGGCATAACAATTTATTCATTATTTTAATTTTGTATGTACCTAATGTAATTATTATATTACTTTTTATTTTAAATATATATGTTTGCTAGAGCACAATTTCAAAGATTTTCATTATATTCTTAAGTAATAGTGGAAATACTGAAATAACTACCTTGCAGTAATTTTAATTTACGGTAAGGATCTAGGGCAGGTATACTATAGATATCAAGATATCCATAGATTTACATGTCTTAAGTCCTTTTCAGACTATACTAATTTTTAACGATTTTTTCGTTTAAGAAAATAGCATAGAATTTTTACATAAAAATCTCGTTCAATAATTTTGTATGGAAAATATGAATCAATTAATTGGGAATATTTTTTGAAACATAAACTAATATATTTTGGTTACTTTTTAGTAAATTTTATTACATTTTGTTGGAAATCTTGAGTAACCATGCCAAATGTTTATTTGTGCTTCAGCTTCTGCCTATGCTTATACATAATTACAAATGAATAGAAAACTATTACTTTTGGCTGCAGTACCAATAATGATGTTACTAAACAATCAATAACGAACTGTGGCTTTTATTTCAGTTAACCTAACCCACAAATTATATGCGGTCAGGTACTAGAGGTGGGCGATATCGAAAATTCGATATCAATATATCGATATAAAAAAAACTGAAAAAAGAGAATGGTGACGGAAAAAAAAGCTTCTCGCCCTTATTTTTGTTGTCCATACCACAAAATATCGATATATCGCCCACCCTATCACATACAATTATAGTAGAATACGCATGCCCAATATAGGATGCGTTTAGAACACGCCCTATTTACGTACATTTTTTTGTTCAAGTATTAATTTCTGATTGACACGGTTAAACAAAATCTACGAAGAAAACCACCAATTATGTGCTAAGAGTGAACATTTGCAAGTGAAAAAATTGATTGGGGTTGGTTGTAACACTGTTACTTTTGACCCCTTCTGTACACAAAACAAATTGGAGGAAATCCACAATCCACAAAAGTAATTTATGCTTGTAAGAGACCGGCGTAGCTGTCATATGAACGCTGTGTTCACTTGTAAGCGTTTGTGCGTAAAAGTATTTATGAAGGTTGTAACCATTACACATTTTATTTATGGCCTACATTTAATTTATCCTATGCATTTGAAAACAGAAAACCTTAACCAACCTTTAACCTGACCAAGTGAACGAGGAGGCTACTACCGATATTTTAGGTAAAATACTCGCAAATAAACATAGGAAACGAAATTACTTCAAAAATATTATATTTAGACATAAAACATGCTTAATAACTTTGGAAGATAATTAAATTTTCTACAAGAAAATGTAAAAATATATAGGGTGTTCCATTTAAAAAAAAAATGACTTACATGCGTTTAAAGTTTAGCGAAATGGACCGAGTAAAACGAACACCCTGTATATTATTTTAAAAGTTTAACCAATCAACAATCACTATGACACTAATGTCTAATAAAATACGAGAGTAAATTGCTCTGGTGTTGTTATGTTAATAAATATAAATATTTTTATAAAGGTCTGCTTCTGTCAAAATTTTCAAAAAAAACGTTATTAACTCAAAAACTGTTCATTTTAGGCATTAACAACTCCTAATATTTTTGAAAGAGAATTTAATTTTACATCCAAAAATTACAAAATATATAGGGTGTTCCGTATAAAAAATCTATGTTGGTGTTTTTATGTTAATAACTATAAATATTTTTATAAAGGTCTGCATCTGTCAACATTTTCAAAAAAACGCCAATAACTCAAAAACGGTTCATTTTAGACATGAATAACCTATAATATTTTTGAAAGAGAATTTAATTTTACATCCAAAAATTACAAAATATACAGGGTGTTTCCTATAAAAAAAAAAAACTATGTTTGGTATCAGAGCGCAAAAACAAAACACTATGTTCTGTGCAAAACACTTTGTATAGTTGAAAATAATTTTAGGCTATGTACCTTAGTAAATGATTACAAACAACTTTTATATTGAACTTTTTTAAATATTATTACTAATAACTGTAATAACAGAGCTATCAAATAATTCGTCTTGGCTGGGACACCCTGTATATTTGTACATCACTCAAAGTCAGTGACAACCGCGAATTAAGTCATGAAGAATAATTAATTGTTACCTATAACTATTCATAAAAATATTTACTGAATTTATCTAAAGTGCAGTTGTTCCAACTTGGACATTTAACCGACATTATTAGTGTTAAAATGGCATTGTTTAACATTGAAATTTAAAATAAATCGCTATAATATAAAACAATGTAAAATACCCTCTGAGGGCGCCACCTGATGTGCTTTTTGACAGGAGTTTTTGACTGCTTACTACTGAAAAATTTGGAATTGAGACGGTTTTAAATATAAGAAGCTTAGCGGATTATGGATGATGTTGGCTATGGTTGAGAATCACTATTACAGTTTAGGTTTAGGAGTTACCAATGGTGAGCCTCGGATTTTGAGCATAGCAAAGAGTTAATAAGCTAACTTTGATCTGGAATTCCTGGCATGATGCTAAAATGTCAAATTACTGACTGTTGAATTGTCACTTAAAAAGTACAACTCTCTAAAGAGTTCGCGGGGGGGTTACTTTAACGGTATCGGTTTTTTTAAGAATTTGATACAAAATTTCACAAAATATTCTGTTTATGTAACGATGGCCGACTATCAAAATATTATTTCTCACACTAAGCGTAAAGAAACTAAGAAATTATCAAAGGAAAATCTACTAAAACAAATGAGAAGTGAACTGCCAGTTTTAAATAAAAACCAGATTAGAAGGTAACTAAATTCTGTGTTGGTGTAGTCACTTTAATAAAATATACGCATTTAGGTATCGTTTACCTCACCATTTAGCTGTTTACGAAGAATTACTAGAAAAGGGCTTATACAGTTCTGCTGAATACCTTAGGCAGTTATTTGCATACCAAGAAGACCAACGAAATATATATGGGGAAGAATCCTTACATTGGACAATGCCAATACTTATTAAAAGCAAAATGCAGATTGATAAACTTTACCATACTCTTGAGAATGCTGAAAGGGCCCATAAGGCAGGTAAACAATTTACTTCTGATTTTCCAGCATATAAATCGATTGACTGTACCTAATACAAGCTACGTTTTCATTTTTTGAATTAAATATTTTGCGTATGTTCGTTAAGTACGAGAATTTAGAAAAAACAGTTTTTAATATGACATCGAATATAATTTAATAAATAATTTATGTACAAGGAAAATCGACGACCCACCGTAAATCGCTGTAATTAAAACTTTCCTTTGCAAATACACAAACATGATAAAATAGAATTGAGTTTATCTTAGGCAAAAATGCTTTAATTTTTAGGCAACTACTGCACAGAATGTGACGAATTTATCAAACTTGGTACCGAATATGTAATTGGTCCTTCGGATTGGTGGTGGATTGGTGAACTGATTTTAACACTGGCTGTTAATGCATCTTCAAATTATGACAAAGACGGCGGCCGGCGAAAGGCTTTTAGCAAATTTCTCTTTGGAAAACATTTCTTGGAAAATGGTACAAAAGTTTTTTAGACAAACCCTACAATTTTATTATATTTCTTATTAAGCTTTCTCAAACCTCTTATAATTATGACCAATTTTTCGTTTATAGTTCAAAATCTGGATGAGGCTAAGGTTTTACTTTATGCCGCACGAGAAATTTCTAGGGGGAAATCTTGGACTGTAAATAGAGAACTAAGTTTAAGTAATACAAAAATTACAGTTTTCAACGCAACTTGTTTATTATTGTTTAAAGCTCTCATGACCGAAGCAAAAATAACCATAAACTGGAACCCTGCGATAGCCATAAATATTTGTGATTTGGCAAGACAGATGGCACTTGATGGTAAAGTAATAAGTTTATTACTAGAAACTAGAACATTATTTTTAACGTTAAAATGTAGTCGCACAATATTCCAAGGCATCATCGCACATAACTACATATTGTAACTAGTGGGTCCTTCCCGGGATTTCCCGGGCGAGAATTCCCGGGAAATTGGCTGTTTTTTTATAATCCCGACTCCCGGGATTCACGTTTTAAATCCCGGGACGAGACTGATGAGCGCGATAGCAATTATGAGGAACGAAATATTAACAATGAAAATGCTAAAAATGTACATTAGCATCTAATGGTAATCGTAAATTCAAACACTAGGTATCTCCCGCCGCCCGGTCTCGCTAAAAAAAAAAAAATCAGAAAGACGTTCCAAAGACCTTATTTCGCTTGTAATGTTTCTATAAAATCCAAAAAATTTAAAACAGACGACCCAATCTTATAAATATAGCCAGTTGTTTTCAAAATCTACCATTTCCTCCGTTGCTAAATATGCAAAAGACTTGGTAAACCAGTATTTTTTTGGTGATACAGAATGGGAAGCGGAACCTAGTGATAGTCGTTTAGTAGAAGTGAATGATGAAACTTCCCCAGTGAATCTTCATTAAGACTCTCTTTAGCAAATGCAATAATTGCATCCAATTAAACCCATGG
The DNA here is from genome assembly GCA_947652605.1 of Elmis aenea. Classification (NCBI taxonomy): domain Eukaryota; kingdom Metazoa; phylum Arthropoda; class Insecta; order Coleoptera; family Elmidae; genus Elmis; species Elmis aenea. The sequence continues at coordinate 34,942,180 of OX393581.1, forward strand.
AAGAAGTAGAACCCGACACAATATTATCAATTTAAAAGGAGCTGAAACTATATGAAGGAACAAAAATGAAGACACGTACTAAAAAAGTATATGCTTACGATTCGTTATTTACTATGAAGCCGACATCGACGGAATCAGAACGCGTTTTTTTAATTTCTGGCACAATCGTCACAAAAAAAAACGCGTTGGTCTATTTGATCATTCTCTTGATGTTTTGTTTTTTAAAAACTCATTTTAAAAACCAACATGACGTATAACATTTTCTTCCTGTTTTTTTGTTGATTAAAAAAATGAATGTATTTTTGTTTAATGCTTCACTTTAAAAAGAATGTTTTTTTTTAATTTTAAATAATGAAATAACAAATATGTTTTTGTTTTTTAAGTTTTTAATTTTTTTTGCAGTAAAAATAATTAAATTGTTCTATAATATAATATTTTTAATCTAAAATAAAATTTCCGGGTTCCCGGGAAATCCCGGGATTTTACGAACTTTCAATCCCGACTCCCGGGATTGAAAAAATCGTCGGGAACAGCACCCACTAATTGTAACGTACCGCACTGGCTCAAGATCACGAAAGTCCTTATGTTTTCTTACTTATTTTCTTTTATACGGAATACGGTAGTTCTTGTAAATTAGCGAAGATGTTTCAGCGATGTTTTATTTTAGTGTAGCACACTGCTACATTGTTTCCATAGAACTCCAGTATTTAGAACAGCTATTTGTAAATAGGGTATGTTCTGTAAGTAAATAACTACAAGATGCGGTAAATTTGGTTTAAATATTGTGTTATATTTGATATCGAAAATAATTGTTACTTATTAAGACTTATTATTCAGGGTTATTTCGATAATTATTGTCACATATAAGGAATTATGGCGTATGGTTATTTTGTGGATAATTGTCACATAAATAAGGAATAAATATTTACCCGCGTTACTTTAGCAATAAAAATTGGCAATATTAAAATATCTCCGTTAAAAAAAAAAGGCAAAACCTTCATTTTTGCAGGGTAGCTATAAATTCACAGCCTCTATATGCCCATCATGTTAAAAAAATATTGGCCACCCCCGGAGGCGGAAGCCCAATTGTCAAATTTTAACAAAAGACCCTGCCACCTTCAAATTTACACCAAATGTACCTTTTATAATTAGTAGACGATCCCCTATCTCAAAATCGTTTAGGCCACGTTTCTTCGGCGGCGGCGAATTTTCAAAGATTATTTCAAAAATCTATTGCTGGGTCGAACGGAGGATCCTGCCACATTCAAATTTACACAAAATGTACCTTTTATAATTAGTAGACGATCCCCTATCTCAAAATCGTTTAGGCCACGTTTCTTCGGCGGCGGCGAATTTTCAAAGATTATTTCAAAAATCTATTGCTGGGTCGAAAGGAGGACCCTGCCACCTTCAAATTTATACCAAATGTAACTTTTATAATTAGTAGACGATCCCCTATCTCAAAATCGTTTAGGCCACGTGGCCAATCGCGAGTTACTCTCAGGGGCTGTATCCTTGGCGACGCTGCTATCGAGAGTAGTTTACTCTCAAGTGGAAAGGCACCATAAACTAAAGAAAAAAAAAGGGGGTGTACCATACTTCATTTACACCCAGTATACTAGATTGTACAATAACAAATGCGAAGGATTAACAATGACTATACAGGGTGGTCCAATTTTTAGTAGCAGGACTTTAACAGTCGATGAAAAAATGTATTTTAAAGCGAATATTTCATATCAACATGAGTCCAAAAACGCTTCATTTTAAAGATACAGGGTTGAAATTTTCGAAAAAATAACGATAATGTTAGTTTAACCGTTTTCCAACCTGTAGATATATTTAAACCAAATTAGGTATATACAGCACCACCTTACAGGTACAGGTTACCACAATTGGTGAAAATTTCAAGTCCCACCAGTGGCGGAGTTCAATAAGTTTTATAAAAAAACTAGTACGGCCCTATTCAAAATTAAACTCGACCTTGGTTTGGGTAGAACATTTTATTCTAAACAAAACGTGTCGCTTGACTTTTCTTCATATCTACCACCGTTTGGCGCGAAATTTGATTTATTTTACTATTTTCGCGAAAATTTTGCTCCCAAGTTCGACCTAATGAAAATATCGCGACAAGCAGAAAATTGCAACTTGCAGAGTAAATGCTCATTAATCGTTAATTTAGCGGAACTTCTTCCCTCATTATTAGCATGTTCTGTTATTAAAAACTACAAAAATCGGTAATTACTTCTTTATTACGAATTTTAGCTATTTTAGGTATATTAAACTCATAAATTTTTGAAAGAGAATTTAATTTTGCACATAAAAATACAAAATATACCGGTTGTTTTACTTAAGAAAATACAGTTACGTATCGGTGGGCTAAAACAAAACATTTGAAAATAGTTTAAGGTTATGTAGAAAATTACCACAAACTACTTTTATTCGAAACTTTTTTTTTTGTAAAGTTATCACAAGACGAGAAGTGACACGATGCGTTAATTTTTGTATACCGGTATCAGATAATATACGGTATACTTTTTTGCTTCAGTTAATACTAAGGACAACAAAGGATTACAGGATTTTGATGGGCCGTGTATACTCTAATCTAAACATATACTTTCGATCACTTATTTAGTATACAGGGTGCCCATTTTTCTAACCTGTTGTATGGGTAACTCCGTTAATATTAGAGATACAGAAACGTTTAAATTAGCAAATTTGTGCAGAATTTAAAGGAAAATCTGATGCCATTTTCAAATTTGACCTACGTCATCAACTTTTTGAAATATTTTGAAAAAACTGAAAAAGGTCGATTTTTTCAAACTTGAATAATTCCGTAACCATATAAGTTAGAACCAAAATAAAAATTTGCTTTTGTAGATGTTTTTACGTAGATTTTAAATATGTTAACGAAATTTTCATAGCACTCTCGATTTCCGAGTTATAGCACAAACTTGCATTTTTTTAAAATGGAAGTCATAGTTGGGTCTTATTAAAAAGGTTATTTTTTTCTCGTTTCAATGATATAAGGGTTGTTATGCTTTACTTTTGTAGTTTTTCTTTAAATAAGCAAAAATTATTTTACATGTTCACTGCCTACTAATAGATGGGAGTTATCCTCAGGGTGGTGGCACTTCCATATGCATACGCAATACCGTAATTTGATTAAGTACCAAGCGCCTTATTCAGGTGGCGCTAGTAAAAATGTTTAAGATAGTTACAGATTCCACTAATTTTAGTAGCACAACAACTACACACATTATTATGGATTGGTTGCTAACATAGTAGCGCAGAAATTTAAATTTAAAATGGTAATAGATACCTGGCGTCAACTTTAATTTATTGTAAACAGTCAAAAATAAAAGTAATAAGTGGTAATAAATAATTAAAAAACTTAACAAATACTCATAAAACATGAAGAGAAAATGTTGCATAATAAACTGCAGCGGTACAGAAACTATAATGCACAACTTTCCGGACCCTAATCGCGAGCTACAAAATTTTCAGTGAAAACGTCCTTTATTAAACTAACGGAGAAACTTTCTCCAACAGTTGGAATTTCTTTTTGAAACCAAATTAATAATGCAGTTAGGAAGAAAAGAGGTAGGAAATATACGACTGAAAATAAAATATTAGCTATCGCGCTATTTAAAAAATAAAGTCTTCAACTCGCTAAATATAACTGTTTTGGGAGAATCAAGAAAGAAAAAATGTTTAGCTTTCAAATCTGTATTCAAAATACATTTACATATTTAAAAAGCATTTTTAATTTTCTTAATGATTTCGTTTAAGATCATTATTATCTTATTTTAGCAAATTAAGCATAAAAATGTCAAAATAGTATGTAATGTAGGAGGAGACTGATCATCTGATGTAAAAATAACAATTACCAATTTATAATAAATGTAGGACGACATTGTAAACCACACAAAATAAATTTTTACTAGGGTTTTATCCATTTAAAATGACTAATTAATTATATGCTCCTTTTTTATGTTTTTGTTAACGATGTTATAGTGCTATGTACTACAGTTTTATGAATATATTTGTATTATTTTAATTTTCGTTTTTTTTGCGTATTTTAATTTATAACCAAATAATATAAGGTTTTAGTAATTTTATCAAACAATTTTATATTGTTTTAAAATGAATTATATTTTTTTAATCAGAAATATTAAAGTTAAGTATAGGTTTGTTTAAGCAGGGCTATGTACGATCTAACAAACGGTCAGAGCATGCGCAGCATCGATACTACGCATGCCCGACAGTTCGTCGGATTGTACACAGCCGTGCTTGAACAATCCTTATAAATTGGGCGCTGGAGTCGCGTGCTACGGTTCATTTCTTTGCTAAAAAGTTCACAGCGCCTTATTTAGATGGCAGTCTAATACGGTTTCGTTTTGTAACTAGGAGATTTTCATTCTGCTTGTGTATGTTCTGTGGTTATCCTGTGTTGATGTTCTTTTTTTTTCGATGTGACATTTAAGAGTTGTCTCTTATCGTTAGTGTAGCAGTTATTAGCCAGTTACAAATTTTAAAAACAAAACCTCATAATTTGTCAAATAACATTTATTGTTTGTTATACGTATAAAAATCTCTGTCTCGTGTTGATCAAAATTTTTGATTGACTTTATTGTAAATTTCAAAAACAATGTTTTCTAATGAAGAAAGAAACGACATGCTTTTTTATTACTAGGCTTGTAATAGGTATAAATAGTAGAAATTCAAGTGATATGTATTTGCAAAGATTTATGGAAAGGAGGCAACCAAGAAAGAAATTATTTTCGTTATAAGAAACCAATTTAAAAAAATACAGGTCATTTACAAAATCCAAAGGTTTGAAAATTAAATTTAAGCAAGAAGATGAAGAGAGAGTCCTGGAATACGTAAATTATAAACCAACATCATCTACCCGGGAGTTGTCCCTTGAATGTGGTGTCAACTGAAAAGGCTGTAACTGCCTAATAATTGCTACACTAACGATAAGAGACAACTCTTAAATGTCACATCGAAAAAAAAAAGAACATTAACACGGGATAACTTCCATCTATTAGTAGGCAGTGAACATGTAAAATGATTTTTGCTTATTTAAAGAAAAACTACAAAAGTAAAGCATAACAACCCTTATATCATTGAAATGAGAAAAAAATAACCTTTCTAATAAGACCATAGCCAACTAAGACTTCCATTTAAAAAAATGCAAGTTTGTGCTATAACTCGGAAATCGAGAGTGCTATGAAAATTTCGTTAACATATTTGAAATCTACGTAAAAACATCTACAAAAGCAAATTTTTATTTTGGTTCTAACTCATATGGTTCCGGAATTATTTAAGTTTGAAAAAATCGACCTTTTTCAGTTTTTTCAAAATATTTCAAAAAGTTGATGACGTAGGTCAAATTTGAAAATGGCATTAGATTTTCCTTTAAATTCTGCACAAATATGCTAATTTAAACGTTTCTGTATCTCTAATATTAACGGAGTTACCCATACAACAGGTTAGAAAAATGGGCACCCTGTATAGGTATATTATTCAGTCAATTGGTGATGTTATTTATTATTTGAATGATTTTTCAGTTTGTGATCAACAACTAGAGATAGAAGCGGAAATGTATAAAGGTTTGTGCTTAATGGAAGACGATCAATTTGGAAGAGCATTAGAATGTTTTACGAAAGGGTTGGCGTTCTACAATAATTCCAAAAATACTAAAGAACTGTGCGATGCAAAAATATGCGCCGCACTTGCTTGCTCTAGGTACGATAGTAATCTATTTTATTTTTCCTCTATTAAATCACTTTTTAGGTTGGGAAAATACTGTGAAGCTTTGGATCTGTTAGGAAGTTTGCTCCAATACGTAAAAACGCATGATATGCAGTTTTACATAGGTCAGTCGTACAGATATTTGGGTGAACACTATTTAAGTAAAAGCGACCCATGTGCAGCTGAATTTCTTTTACTAAGATCGATTCAGATTTTTGAAGACATAGAAGATCATGCATCAGCCAAAGAAGCAAAAATGTTTGCTGCAGTTGCCACAGGTAAAACAAATTTAAAATGTAAAACACTATGGTGTACCTACTAGTAAAGCATCAGTCATAGACATGTTTCAAAATTTTTGTTAGCCGCAAAATTTTCAGTTAGCAAAATAATTTTTATATTTTGTAATTAATGGTACATTTATTTATCCCAAACATCGCTACTCACAAGGGACCCTCCTCACGATACGTTTTCGCTAGAATTTGATTAATATTTATTTTTATTCCAAGAGGTAACTAAGGTGACTTTGAAACAATGCAATATTAAGCTTGTCAAACTTTTATTTGTCATTGAAGTTTTTCAATTGCGTAATAATTATTGTTGCTCAAAATGTCCCAGATTTATACAAGAGATGAAAAAGTTAGTTACCTCTTGGAATAAAAATAATTTTTTTGATGAACAGTAACTTTTGTTGTATTTGTAGCAGATGCAAAATGGGCATATCAGACGATTCGTTATAAATGGTTGTACCGAATGGTACCTCGGTACCAATATGGTTTCATTTGAAAAAAAAATTCGTCCAAAAAACCTTTTTGGAAAACTATGTTCATTAATAAATCGCTTAATTAACTATTTTTGACGTGCTTTTGTTTTTTGTAGCATTACATGGCTCAATGTCAATAAATCGAAGCAGTCATGGCACACTTAAATTAAAAACTAAAATTCAATTTAAAAAAACATTTGACATTTGAAATGTCACTTTTTTGGTGTTATTGGATTCAGAAAATTATGTAGAATCCAAAAATGCAATTATATACAGGGTGTTCCATTTAAAAATCAAAAGTTGGTGTCACTTCCGCTGAAACAGGAAGTGGAAAAAAATTCGTTTGTGTGTCAAAAAGTAATGTTTATGGAGTTTATACGATGCCCCGAGTTTCAAAAAATTTTCTTGAAAAATAAAGAGAAAAAGGTGGGTGTACCATGAACGTGTGACACCCGATATATGTATGTATATCTGTGCGACTTGCACAGGCGTTTAATATAGGGAAAACCGTTTTTACAAAGGCCTTGTTTTTGGCGTTTTTCTCCGGAACCGTTCAAGATTTTTTCAAAAAAATTGCACCATTTTACTTGCAAAAGATGCGCGCATTGGTAAATAGAAAGATTTAGATTTTGTCTCTGACGGTTTCATGGCCAACGCGATCGCAAAAATTACTATTTTATTCAACATTTCAGTGTTTCCCCTATTCTTCCGAAGAAAATGGCCAGTGGCACGTATAACTCTGCAAAAAACATTTAGTTTTGATGTTCTTGATGCAATAAACACAGCCTTAATCAAATTCTAGAGACAACGTATCGTGGCCTTCCCTGGTCAGTTGCTTCGTTCGTTTTCCAAAATAAACTCTGTACGCAAATAAACATTGATAAATCTAATTTTTGGGTTTGAATGCTAAACGAAGTACTTTTTACGATCACCTTTCAAATATACGAATTGGCCTAACTTCGGTTTGTAGAAAGAGATCGTCTTTACGGTTAACTGATTGGTTAATATAACATTTTACACTGTCAAAAAGTAAACGTTGGCTGCATCAGTATTCATGGCAAAAACGTTTGATGGTCGACAACAAACAACTTAAAAAAAAGCACAAAGATCAAATTGATAGTTTAAATTTGCTTTAATAAAAGAATATTACAATATTTTACAAACAATCCAATAGGTGCGTGTTTATATCCCTGTGTTACTACTCAAAATAAATTTTACACAGACTATTCAAGGGTCAGTCTGACCCTCTCATAAATTAATTAATAAATAAATAAAATAATAAAATAATAAATTAAAACACTACATACGAAAAAGGATATATTTTGGAATAAAATTATACATTTACTTATTTTATGAACAGTTTGGACATACGATTATTGAGCAAGTATTGCAAATCGGGATTTTACAAGAAGAACAAACACTGTTCGTTTTGCGATCTTTTATATAGGGTTTATAGGGACAAATGCCCCAACGCTTTCGTTTAGAATGCTGTAATGGCGCGAAACAAATAGGGATTGTAATACCGGTAAATCGCAAAAAAGGCTCTTCAAATTTTACCGGTAATTTTCCAATTTTTTACCGGTAATTCCGGTAATTCCGGTAATTTTACAATATTTTTCCAATAATGATAAAAATCTAAATCAAATAATCAAAAAAGAATATTGACTTATTTTCAGGGAGAAAAAATAAGGGGAAAATAGATACAAATGGAATATGATTGTTTACTCACTTCTCTGTCAAATATCTCGCACGGTAATTTATAAATAACTATCTGACTTTCGTCTTCTTATGGCAAACTAAGTCTACAAAACATTTTTCTTTTGGCGTTTTTGTGTATTCGCAACAATAACCGAGATAATTAAGTTTAAAAATTTTGATCGATTTCGGTTTTTCCGTTAAATCACGCAAGCCATGGAATTTTTAAACAAAACAAGATCTGGTTTAAAATACACTCCTAAATAGCTAACTTTTGTCCCATTTAACCAAGCTTGTATATTCATTATTTACGGAGATAGCAATAGTGTCCCATGGAAAAGAACACCCTGTGTACTCTTATTTTATATTGAATTATATTATTATTATTACATAAAAAAATTTACGTTGATGGCTCTTAACTGATATATTGTATGAAACTTATTGTGATAGTTTAGGCTTCAACTATCCCAATCAGTTACATACTAAATAAATATATATTTTTTTAATATGGTTTTCGGAGTTTATCCGCGTAATATTTAAATTGGCTCGACGTTTCGGCAAGCTGTCCCTATAGGGATACGCGGATAAACTCCGAAAATTATATTAAAAATGTTAGTAACCGCGAAAATCTAAAAAAAAAAAACAATTATATCTATATCCAATATATGTACATATAATATTATGATTTACCGGTAAATTACCGGTAAACCGGTTTTGGTTGAAAATTTTACCGAATTACCGGTAATTCAAAAAGTCGGTAAATTTACAATCCCTAGAAACAAACACAAAGCGGTTCGAGTGCAATACTAAAAATGCACGGACGGGGGACCGGGTTGGTTAAGAATTATTGTTTGAAAAATTTATTTTTAAACTTAACAGGGTCATAGAGACCCATGAGTAGTAAGGAAGGGATATTGAAGAATTAATCTTTATTTTGCTAATCTAGCCCATCAAATGCTTGAAAATTACGCAAATCTGATAATAAATTGCGACGAAAGCGCAGTAGGGCAACAAAATAAGAAAAAAATTATTTTATGGCAAAACATTAGAAGACCATTCTGGACAACGTCAAGCGCCGAAATGAAACAAGAATCTGTGGATGAATTGGTTCAATACTTGGAAGAAGAAATTAGCGATGCGAGTATATTAGATGAGGAGTCTCTTGAAGAAGAAACGACAGTAGGGTCAACACAGGAAGAAGAAAGTGAAGAGGTTAGTGTACCTTTACATTGTTTCACCAATATAAAGACAAAAAAAGGTTAAACTCAGAAAAATATAAATTTAGCGAATTTTTGCAACCGTAAAATATATTGGCATCTATATACAGGGTGTGAGGAGTGTGAGGGGTGAGGTATTAAGCGTAAATTGTTAGGGACGGCATTTTTTACAATGTAGTGCTTACTTAAAAAAATCTAAAAATGCAAAACAGAAAGAGCGGATTTAGATCAACAATTATAAAATCATGTGAATATGCAGAGTAACGCCAAAGGAAATAACACTTCAAGACGAGGATCTCTATACGTTGCACTTTGCAGACAATGCAGTGGTCCATTAATCAAGACCACGAAGACCTCGACTATACCGGGTGATTCAATTTGACTGTCGCACCCCTTTAACTTTTTTATTTTAAGAGGAAACTCCTATAAGCCTTATATTTTTGTAAATCGCAAGAAATTCTCTATTAAATGACGTTAAAATGTTTTTTCTACGATGAAATATGTTAGATCGGCGATAGTCTACTTTTTTAAAATTAACACAGTATTTTTATTATTGATTCTGATAGAGAATTAAATTCTAAATCTGAAAGTGCATCAAGAAATAAGCATATACTTATGGGAAAATTTTTAAGAAAAATGAGTTTAAAAATTATTTAATGTTTTTTCCAAAATCGTTGTATTTGACTAAACAAAACACGATCGCTGTAGTAATTGACAGTTAATAACTTGTCTAATTATGTTTTATTATTTTTTGACGATAAATCATTATTTTGTGAGCATGAAATTGAAAGGTCCTAAATACACACACACAGAAGCAAATTGACAGATGGTTTTAAAACTAATATTCCATATCAACATGGGTCTATAAACACTTTATTTTAAAGATACAGGGTGTTGAAATTTTCGAAAAAATATCGACTATTTTTAACCGTTTCCCAACCAGTAGATATAGTTAAACCAAATTAGGTATACAACCCCACCTTACAGGTTACCACATTCGGTAAAAATGTCAAGACCCACTAGCAACCAGTGGCGGAGTTGTGGGGGTAAAAAACATCATTGAATACATTTACAAGTGAAAAAATATCAATTCTTCTCAAAATACAACGTACATAATTATACTGTCATTCTAGTTAAGTTGAATTACAATAGTAAAGGTAAAAGAATATTATTTTATTTTGTGATATATTGATAATGATTCTCATAAAAATCATTAATATATGAAACAAATTTCTATAATAGCTATTTTTCTGCAATCGTCACTAAACTAGCTCAATAAATACTCAAAAGCGGATGTAATAATCATTTTTACCGCCTATGCAGTAAAACAGTAAAATGACGCTCATTGGTTGAATTTAGTAAGTGGGCGTGCTTTTGTTCAATACATATTTGACAGGAGAATGAGAATCTGACTTGATTTTTCGCTATTTCTTTGACGATTGCAGAAAAAATTTAATATGCACCTCGGCACTAAAGTTCCTTTTTATCACTCGCGTGGCTATTTGCCCCGACTTCGTCTCGCCAAATAATATCCACACTCATAGGCGCCGACTACACGGGGGCAACGGGGCTCGTACCCCCGTGCCGATTAAACTAGGGGGGCATTGCCCCCCCCCATGCGATGCGACATCGCAAAGGCTAACTTATGCAAATCACATTTAAATTATGCCAAACAGCACATATCACGTTCGAGTTCGAGTACAACTTTATTTAGTGCCATACTTGTTTTCGTCCATTCTGAGACTATGTTCCAATAATACCAATCGTGTAGGTCAGGGATGGCAAATAGGTGGCACGCGTGCCAAAGTTGAGAGATTTTTGACGGCACCCTAAAGAATTGTATGAATAAATATGTTTTTAAATTAGTACGCTAAGTATCTTTTTCTGTGTTGAAAAAGTGACCAGCGGTCTAACCTAACTAGTTTTGGAAAAGTCACCAGCGGTCTAACCTAACTAGTTTTGAAAAACCAGCGGTCGAACCTAACTAGTTTTGAAAAAGTCACCAGCGGTCTAACCTAACTAGTTTTGAAAAAGTCAGCAGCGGTCTAACCAACCAGTCTTGGAAAAATTACCAGCGGGAAAAATTTGTATCAAATTTTATGTTCAAAATCGCCAAATCTTGCAACCCTGCTTGCATCTGATTACAGTGCACTGCAAGCCGATGTACTGTACAGGGTGGTCCAAATTCGATGGCATTACATGGGTGTCTCGATTAATAAGTAGTCAAGATAGAGAAACGGTTAAATTACCAAAAACGTGCACTTTTTTTAAACAAACTCAGAACACTTCTCAAGTATATTCTATCATTTCCGGTTTTTCTTGTATTTTTTTTTTGTTTTCACAGGCTACTTTTTGTTTCTCATAGTTAAAAAAAATTAAAAACCTTTGTAACTTGCGTATTATTGAAAATAAATACATCAACCCTTATTTATTTGCAAAGGGAAAAAATAAGGAAATTAAGTAGGTCATAGCCAACTAAAGCTTCCATTTAAAAAAAGATGAGTTTGTGTCATAACTTTTTAACGGTGATTTTTTTTAGTACTAACAAAATCTACATAAAAGTATCTTAAAATAATCTACATAAACTTTTTCGATATTTAAAACAAAAGGGGAGATATGACAATTATAAATATAACAAAAAAACAATTTATTGAGCGAGATACCCATGTAATCCCATCGAATTTGGACCACCCTGTACTGTATGATGCAGAATTTTACTGTGATTTTTTTTACCTGAGATGTGATTTTTTTCTTTTAAATGGGAATGTGATTTTTTTTCTGGTACCTAAGAATATTTTTTTAATTTCCGTATCTTATTTTTGTGTTTATATTTTTGTTGATTCCAAAAATTAAAAACGTTATGATTTTCTCTATTGTTCATTTTAGTGAACCATCCCATTCTTAGTAGGGTCAATAGGGGGCCTCCAGATCAGGTTGCGCCTGGGGCCCCAAAAAATCAAGATCCGCCACTGATATTAGGTTTAATATTGCGCCTATATAACAATAATTTCACAAGTTTTCTGTTTCAGGATCTTACAACCATAAGTTTTGATGCACCTCTTCGCAAGAAAGCATAAATATGAATGACGAGGAGAAAAAAGTGCATACCTTCGTAAAAGAGTCGAAATATATGTATCTGTAATTAGTTTTGCCATAATATATAAAATAGAAAGATATTTGAAATGATATCAAATAATATATACAGGGTTCTCGTTTTTCGCGGGCCACTATGGGGATAACTCTTACCGTTTACGAGATCCCCATAGTGGCCCGCGAAAAACGAGAACCCTGTATTTGATCACCATTGTACATTGATTTTTTTAAATGACAATTTTATTAAGAGAAAACAGACTTCGAATGTTTAATACAGTTTAAGTTTTCAAATAGTCTACATCAGCAATTCAGAAGCTGTAATTTGCAGATTCCCAGTGGACCGTAAAGTACTCGCAGAAGGTTCGCTGGGACTATTTTTTTTGTATCCCAGGCCCAGTGTCGGACAGATAAGTTGGTATCCTGAGCGAAAACTAATTTTTTTTGTGATAAACATTTTCCGTCGCGGCACAGTGCGATTTTAAAAAAAGCTCATTCCACACACGTAAAATGCAGTACAAAGGTACAATCCACGAAATGCGGGGCGGCCCGCCCCTCCCCCTTTAGTTCGCGCTGCTCATGCCATTTATAAAAATATTCAAATGAAATAAATACTGTTCGTGAATACACTAGCTAGAAGCTGGTTGTAAAGCACATCATACCACGTGACTTTTTTGTTTTGACGCACTGTAGTCTGTAGTGATTATAGATTTTTTTCTGCAATCGTCAATAAACTAGCTCAATAAGTACACAAAAGCGGCTGTAATAATCATTTTTACTGCCAATCGGTAGTAAAAAAGTAAAATAGGCAGTAGAATAATATATTTTACAAGTGATGAAAGTTCAGTTTTTTTTTTCGTGAGGTGAGATTTATCCACGAGCCGCGAAGCGGCGAGTAAGCAAATCTCACGAACGAAAAAAACTGATCTCATCTCGAGTCGTAAATGCTGTTTTTTCTACGAAATTAAAATTATATTATAAAACGAAAGTTAATATAAACAAACTAATGAAACTAAATGACAATTATTATGTATAAAGTATTAATTAATCGTTTCATTTCCATAGCGACACCACCACACTGACATTGACATAAATAAAATTTTAACCTGTAAAAGTGCAAACGAAACATATTTAACATTAATTTTTGTACCATTCTTAGGCTTTTATATAAAATGCTACATTAAAATTAAATTATTTGATACGAATATTAACGCAATTTTAGTTTATTATGAGTTAAAGCTAAAAAAATCGTCAATTTTACAATTTGATTTTGACATTGACATTATTTTCGCCACTAGAGACGAAAGTAAAACTTCCATGTAGTGTAGGCTAGGCAGTGAGAAAATGACAACTTTCACATACAGGAGTAGAAAAGACTGTTTTACTGCCTAGGCAGTAAAAATGTAAAATGCGCTACGCTCATTGGTTAAATTTAGTAAAAGTGGGCGTGCTTTTGTTCAATACATATTTGACAGGAGAATGAGAATCTGACAGATGAAGTAAAACTATGTATATGCTTGATTTTTCTCTATTTCTTTGCAGTGGCAGATTACGGCACAGGCACATGAAGCGCGCGCCTGGGGCCTCAGCAATGTGGGGGGCCTCAGACTCGTTGGGTGCCTCATCATCAAAAACCAAAATTACATTTTTATTGTCTGCTAATATGAGAATTATAAAATAATAATGATAGGCAAATTGTAATATCTTCTAAAACCTATTTTCTTAGTGGGTATTGGGTAATAGTCATTGATGCCAATTAAAACAAAAACGGTAAATTAAACAAAAAAGATAGCTTATTTGGTTCCAAATCGCCAAAACTTGCAACCATGCTTGCATATGATTACAGTACACCGTACGTACAGGGTGGTCCAAATTCGATGGGATTACTTAATAGTCGAGATAGAGAAACAATAAATTACAAAAAATGTGCAGTTTTTTGATACAAACTCAGAACAGTTCTTAACTATATTCTATCATTTCCAGTTTTTCTTGTTTTCTTTTGTTCTGTTTTCACTACCTCCTTTTTGTTTCTCATCTTTAGAATATTTAAAAAAACCTTTGTAACTTGCGTATTATTGAAAATAAATACATCAGCTTAAAAAGGATCTCTTAATAAATTTTCACAATAATTTGAAATTTTTGAAGTAGATTCTTAATAAAAATACAAGTTATTGGTATTGATGGATTCGTTAGAAGATGCTCTATTTAAATAACTGCTAGTACCAGCATGGTTCCATTTAAAAAAAAATGACTTTTTGTCAAAAAACCGATTCCGCAACCTTCAAAGCCGATTAAAGTAACCTAAATATCGTTTAAAATTTACAAAAACGTTTTTTGGACGATTGTTGACATAATAAAAATCAATTTGTGCAGGTCACGGCACTCTTAATAAAAAACTAAATTTGGTTTTAAAAAAATTTTGAGGCTATAAAAATTAACGAAAATAGTGCAGTTGTATCAAAAATCACTTCCTCTTTCCAAAAATATAAAAATATACAAGGTGTTCCATTTAAAATAACAAAGTTGGGGTCATTTCCGGCGAAACCGGAAGTGAAACAAATATGTGCATGTGCTCAATAAGCCCGGTTTTTTGCACATATCATATGTCTAAAATTTCATTTATTTAAAATCAAAACTTAAGAAAAAAGGTGGTGTACCACACTTCATTTACACCCGGTATACTTGGAATGAAGAAAAAAAAGGAAATTAAGTAGGTCATAGCCAACTAAAGCTTTCATTTAAAAAAAGGTATGTTTAAATCATAACTTTTTAACGGCGATCGTAAACATATTTTTTTAGTACTATTAATATCTACATAAAATTATCTAAAAATAATCTTCATAAACCTTTTCGTTATTTAAAACAATAAGGGAGATATGACAATATTAATATAACAAAAAACAGTTTTTCTTTAATAACTCAAAAACCGGAAATGATAAAATATATTTGAGAACTGTTCTGATTTTGTCCCAAAAAAACTGCACATTTTTGATAATTTGACCGTTCTCTATTTTGACTATTAAGCGAGATACCAATGTAATCTCATCGAATTTGGACAACCATGTATTGTATGATGCAGAATTTTACTGTGATTGTTTTACCTGAGATTTGATTTTTTCTTTTAAATAGGAATATATTTTTTTTTCTGGTACCTGAGAATATTTTTTTATCTTATTTTTGTGTTTGTTTTTGTTGATTCCAAAAATAAAAAACGTTATGATTTTCAGCATTGTTCATTTAAGTGAACCATCCCATTTTTAGTAGGGTCAATAGGGGGCCTCCAGATCAGGTTGCGCCTGGGGCCCCACAAAATCAAGATCCGCCACTGTTTCTTTGACGATTGCAGAAATCATTTAATATGCACCTCGGCAGTAAAGTTCCTTTTTATCACTCGCGTGGTTATTTGCCGAGACGAATAATATCCACACTCATGATAAAAAAAGTCGAACTTTACTGCCTTGGTACATAAATAAATAACTATTATGTACCAAGGCAGTAAAGTTCGACTTTTTATCACAAGTGTGGATACTAGTTGCCGAGACGAAGTAGAGGCAAATAGCCACGCGAGTGATAAAAGGAACTTTAGTGCCGAGGTGCATATTAAATTTTTTCTGCAATCGTCAAAGAAATAGCGTAAAATCAAGCCAATGGGTACATAGTTTTACTTTATCTGTCAGATGGTTCACGTGTGTGTTCCGCATAGATAAACAACAACAATTCGCATGTGCCGCGAAATACTCATGTGGCGCCGTCTACACGGCTGGGGCTGCATTTTTTCCAATTATATTTTCTCAAGTAGATACGTTTAAGTGGGACGCCCATGGTGTTCCGCTCGCGCGGCAGACTACTATAGGGGGGTTGACCCCCTCTTCAGTCGTTAGAGGTACAAGGATAATGGGTAGGGATGTGGATAGTCAAGGATAGGTGGAAGTACTGTCACAGCATTTGCCTTAACCATAGAGGAAACCACCTGAAACCTCTACAATGACAGTCGGCCCTGGGAATCGAACCCACGACTTCTCGATTACCAGTTAGGTTGTTAACCAGGGTTGCCAACAGTAGAAGTTGGTTTTCTACTAAGTTTGAAAAAAATCTACTAGAATTCTACTAACTCTCTGTGGGTGTGGTGGGGAGTACGTTTTTGACAATAAAAAAATAATTACTAACACTAATTATTATAGGAGTGCAAGAAACGCGTCAAATAGATACACCATACACTCATCTAACAACGTAACAACGCAAAATAGTAAATACATATTCATGCGGTCTTTCTCGTAATTAGGGGAATACGAAATAACCTACGGAATACCGCCTATTAAATGAATGATAAAGAAGGTACTGTTACCTACATGCATCTTATCATTATACTAGTAGCCACTGAAAGAAAATATTGCTAAATGAAAGTCCACTGTAACAAAAAATTGTGTTGTTCATATAATTTATTTATTGGTTTTTATGAATTTTCTATTAAAAAAAAATTGCTTATGTAAAAATTGAAACAAATAGGAATCTATTAAAACAATTTTTTGATCTACCAGATTTTTTACCATCTACCAGAATCAAAATTTGGTCACTAAATGAGTACCCTATTCTACCAGATTTAGTAGAAATTCTACTAAATTGGCAACCCTGTTGTTAACACAACCACATTGACGTTTAAATGACATTTGTTGATTAAGATTTTTTTGTTTTCCACGGGCTCCACGGCACGCTTGAAAATTTTATGAAAGCTAACCCCCTAACCTATTTTAGTTAAACTTTTATTTCTTATTAGTTTAGCACTAAAATTAACTTATGATTACATCTTTCAGAAAAAAAATGTCTACCAGATTTAGTAAAAAAAAAAAAAATAGATAGTGCCATCTGGAAAAAAAATTGACTATCGTTTGACATTTAAGTTCAACTTGAAAAAAATTGAAATCCAATTCAGTTTATAGTATTTGACGAGCCATTTCATTTAGTTTTTTGTTCACCAAAATTGAACCACAAACAACGGAGTTACAGCTTGCGGCGTTTTTTGTGTGACACCCTGTATACAAGGTAGTCCACATAGACGAGCCACCATTGGGATCTCGTTAACGGCTACAAAGAAGATTAAATTAGACAAATTGTTTCCCTTTCTTAAGCTATTCAGTGAAGCTTTAAAAGTTTTTTGGCATGCTAGATAATAAACAAAAATCAAAATGGGCATTTTTTTAAATCGTTAATAGCTCGGTTATACCTGATACAAAAATATATTTGGGAAAAAGTTGTAACTTTTTTACACACTTTTAGGATAAAAGCATTCATTTGTTTCAATCATGTTTAAATTCTTAGGTAAATTACAAACTTGCATTTTTTGAAATTGCAACCACTGTTGGCTATAACTTCATGAAAACGCATTTTTTTCCCTCTTTTCAAGTGTTTAATGTATCTATTTATTTTGATATTTAAGCTTAAAACAAATAAAATTCATTAGAAAGTCCCTGTGAAGCTATAGTGCCATGAATTCAAACAATATTGAAACAAATGGATGTATTATTTTACAATGCATAAAAAATCTATAACTTTTACCCCAAAAATATTTTGTACCATCAAGTATAACAGAGTTAATAAAGATTTTAAAAAATGCCCATTTTGATTTTTGTTTATTATCTAACGTGCCATGGAACTTTTTAAAAACATTAAAGCATCACTGAATAGGTCTCGGAAAGGGGAACGATTTGTCTAATTTAAACTTGTTTGTAGCTCTTACCGTTTACGTTACGAGATCCCAATAGTAGGGATTGTAAATTTACCGACTTTTTAAATTACTGGTAATTCGGTAAAACTGTCAATCAAAACCGGTGTACCGGTAAACCATATTATTATATATATTTTTATTATATTGTTTCTTATTAGATTTTTGCGGTTACTAACATTTTTAATATAGTTTTCGGAGTTTATCCGTGTCTCCCCTATAGTAAGAGCTTGCCGAAAGGTCAAGCCAATTTAAATATTACCCGGATAAACTCCGAAAACCATATTAAAAATAAATATATTTATATAGTGAGCTCGCGTTATAAGCAACTAACGGCGGCCAATTCCGATCTAAAAGTTGCTTATAACGTGAAAGTTGCTTATATGATAGAAATAGAAACGATTCGATTTTTAACATAAATAAATCTTGTTTTTAGTAGTAAAACTAAAAATAAAAGTTTACACCATAACAACGCGATCGTGGTCGCGTTGCTATGGTGATCTGTACGTACCTATGTCAAACGAAATACGCGCGTGTCACGTACCTTTAGTCGTGACCTATGTACTTGCACATCTCTCAAATAAAAAAATATGATGTGATTTCATGGCAAGTATACAGAGCGGATGAAACGGCCTTATTTTACAAGTGTTTACCGGACAAAAAAAACTCTTGTTCATACACGTAAGAAAAATATCTAAGCAACGAGTTAGGTACTATTATACCGTGTGCTAATACCACCGACAATCATAAATTGAACTTATGGTCTTTGGTAAATTATATAAAGCCAAAAAATTTTAGTAATTTAACCTACGAGTTTATTACATTATTATACAGCGTCATTCAAAAAGTGTGCAACAAGCTGAAAAATTTGTTATTATTGATTTCTCCGAAAATTGTATTCTTGATAAAAGTTGGTGCATGGTCTAAAATTAATTTAAGGGCAAAAAAAGTTTGATAAAAAGTCATAGAACACTAGATTTTACCGATTTTTGAAATATTTGTAAGTGTAAAGGGCCCTTATTTTAAGTTAAAAAAGTGTTTAGGAAAAAGGTTATGTAGAATCCAAAAATAAGTCTAGATTTAAATTTTGACGGTCAAATTCAAATTTTTATTTTTTAAGAAATTTTAACATTCAAAAAGTTTTTTATTATCGATTTTTCTGAAAATTTTATTTTTTAATGAACGTTGGTATATGGTCTAAATCTAATTTTAAGATGAAAAAATATTAATAAAAAGTCATGACACTAGATTTTAATGGTTTTTGATTTTTTGAATGTTAAAATTTCGTAAAAAATAAAAATTAGAATTTAACCCTCAGAATTTAAACCTAGTTCGGTTTTTAGATTCTTAATAACTTTTTTCGATAAAAATAAAATTTTCCATTTGTTGCAGACTTTTTGAATGTTAAAATTTCTTAAAAAATAAAAATTGAAATTTGACTGTCAAAATTTAAATCTAGCCTTATTTTGGGATTTTTAAAAACTCTGTCCATAATTTTTTTTGTATCTCTTAAAATTTTTCAAAAATCACTAATATCTAGTGTCATATGATTTTTTATTGAACTTTTTTCATCTTAAAATTAGTTTTAGACCATGCACCAACTTTTATCAAGAATACAATTTTCTGAGAAAAAAATAATAAAAAACTTTTCCATTCGTTGCAGACTTTTTGAATGACGCTGTATATTAATAATCTCCTAAAAATAGAATGATTGTTAAAAAGTCTATTGTTAATCTAGATTTCACACGATATTTTACTGCCCTTTTAAATAACCTGAATGTTAAAAAAAAAACTGAAAGTGCTATATCACTCAAAATTTTCGAAAAAATGTAAATATTTTGAAAACTGTTGACTTTAGACCCATATAACCTTTTACATTTATTAAAGTAAATTTTAAAAGGAATTCAAAAATGTAAAAATATACAGATGTTCTATTAAAAATTTCAAAGTTTGAGTCCGTTTCCAGTTGAACCGGAAGTCGCATTGCAACCTTAATATTTTCATCGAATCCGAAAAATACCATAACGCTCAGATACAAAATTTTATTGTTATATCTGCAATAGTATTTTAGATATTTGTATTTTTAACTGTCACACTGACAGTTGCTTATATCGTGTACTCCGATACGATAGTTGCTTATATCGAGTGTTGCTTATAACGCGAGTTGCTTATATCGTGGGTTGCTTATAACGCGAGCTCACTGTACATTTATTTATTATGGAACTGGTTGAGATAGTTGAAGCCTAAACTATCCCAATCAGTTTCATACAATATATTAGTTAACAGCCATCAACGTAATATTTTTTTATGTAATATTAATATAATACAATATAAAATAACAATATATAATATATAAAATAAAAATATTACAAAAAATATAATCCAGCATTACAAAAAACACATGAAAATAAAACTATTCTGAACATAAAATATAAAATGATAAAACATAAAATATGTTGTCAAACTATTAACATTATTTTTTATTTGAAACTTTTCTTAAAAAATAAGCACGTAGAAAACATAATTTATCTAAACTATCGTCTCCTAATTGCTACCTAATTTTTGTACAAAATAATCAAGCCGCAGAAAAAGCTCATTCGGATTCTACTACACTTGTTAGTCGAGTAGAGAGTAAACAATCATATGCTATTTGTATGTTTTCCCCTTATTTTTTCTCTTTGAAAATACGTCAATTTTTTTTCGATTATTTGATTTAGAGTTTATCATGATTAGAAAGACATTGTAAAATTACCGGAATTACCGGTAAAAAACTGGCAAATTACCGGTAAAATTTGAAGAGCATTTTTTGCGATTTACCGGTATTACAATGCCTACCCAATAGTGGCCCTTCTATGTGAATCACCCTGTATAAAAAAAACTTGTACTTCAAAGCACGACTTTATTAATATTAAGTAATTTTATAGGCATGACATATATTTGTTTATTGAATGCATACAAATTATTTAAACTAAATTTACACAATTTACAAACTTAGCTGAAAGTCATCATCTGATGTAAGAATATCTACAGGATTCAAAACATCACTTAGTACTTTTTCAGTGTTATCATTCATGACCTCACCATCAGAATCGTCACTTGAAATTAAAGTCTCACTATCGATATTGAATCGCACTTGTTTAGATTTAGGAGTAACATCCAGACTAGCTGAATCGAGATAAATACTTTGCGATCGTTTACGTTTCATACAACTTAGTCTTTTAGGTTGTTGATCAATTGGTTTAGGGTCCGCGTTATTTTCGGTTGAATCGTCTTTGCAAATATTGTCTGCTGTTTCGATGGTTTCATTAGTTTCAGTAGATAGGGATTGGTCCACTTTCCCGAAAATTTCATTTATAACATCTTCAACTTTACTTTCATTTACATTTGCAGCAATATTGGTTGCTTCACTAGAATTTACTGGTGTTGTTGGTTCTACAACATCAATCATATCTACACTGGTTGATTGTTCAGAATTGTCATTTAAATTTTCAAGAATATTACTTCCACCATCACTATATGTTTCATTCAAATTTTCACTTCCACAGTCATCTATACTAGAGTCTAATGTTGCTTCCTTGTCTGATATTGTTGCATTTTCTTTTTTATCAGATGTTTTGTTTTCTTTTTTGTCTTCTGAATTCTTGCCTTCTAAATTTTTGTCACCTGCAGAAGTTTCCAAACTTTTCAAGTCTTCTTGTGAGCGTTCATTATCCTTTGTTTCTTCTACTGTAGCAAGTTCATTTTCAGTGTCATCATTCCGTGCTTGAATACTTTCAGGTTCATTTTCATTTTCAGTCGCACTTGAAGCCTTTTTCTTTTGAGGACTTTTTGACTTTTTTGTGAATAGTTTTGATTTTCTATTTTTTTTCTTTTTAGTAACTGGGGATTTTTTGCTAGCAATATCATCTTCTGATTTCTTTTCATTTTGCATATCTTCATTTTCATTAAGAACATCACTTGTATCGCAAAGAGATTCATCCAAGGTATCATCTTTTTCTTCAGCATCTTGAAGATCACTTTTTTGAGCATGAAGATGATTGTTCTCTTCTTCCTCAACTTGCACCTTCGTTTGAAGAGTATCGTCTTGGTTTGTTTTTTTATCTGTTTCGTTATTCAATTTTTCCTCATCTGTTCGAACATTCTGTTTTTCAATGGCACATTCGTTCTCCTCTTCCTCAACTAGTTTCTGTTTTTCAGGTATATGTTCTTCGTTTTGTTGATCAGAAGCACATTCTCCATTTGTGTGTTTGGCTTTTTGATCACCCTGATTTGCAGCAAGTTCATCAATTTTTTTATCTCCTTCACTTGCCATTGAGGTGTCGAACATATCGACAACTTTTATGGCGTTTTCAACAGCCTCGAACATATCAACATCGGAATTCTGATCATCGAAAACATTTTTACCAATATATTTATTACAAATTCGATTAATACTTTGCATATCTGATTTGACGACAAATGATTTTGGTTTCACAACACTCGTGGAAAATAATGAAGCACTAATATGTCTAGGTAAATTCATCCGTACGACTTGAATCACTACAGATGCTGGTTTTTCATGATATAAAATATGAGCTTTATATTCATGCAAAAAGTTAAAACATTTGTCACATACATCACATTTGTGCTCGTTGTCCAACTGTTTTTTGGATCTGGGTGAAGCTCGAACCGCATTTGATGAAGGAGACTTGATATTTTTCTTTTTTGTTTCAGGTGTATTTTCGGTTATGATGGGCAACTTGCTCTCATCTAAATTAACAGATATTAAACTTTTTTGCATTGTGCTAGTGTCACTTTTATTATCCTCTTCATTTATTTCAACTTTACTTTTGTTCATGTTATCTTTTTGTTCCACACGTTGTTCTGCTTGTTCATCATTTTCAATTTCCTTGGTTTTTAATTTTTCTGCTTCGTCCATATTTACATCATCTTTTTTATCTTGTTCATTTTGAGGCTTTTCACATCCAATATTTTTATCTTGTTCTTCAGTTTCATTATTTTCACAATTATCTTCATTTGTTCGAACAATTTCACTAGTATTTTCCATATTTTCTACAGGCTCGGTCGTTTCAGTTTTGTTTGTATCAATGGCTTTGTTTTTGGAAATTTCATTTTCATCTGTTTTTTGAGGTAATTCTTTATTTTCAGGAGTGTAAAATAATTCAGAACTATCGGTATCCATACGTATTTTTTCTTCTGAATCTGTAGCTGCAACTAAAAATTATTAAAAATGAAAATATTGTTTACAATCATCCACAATGTTAAAAGTTTTTATTATTTCATTATAGGCATTCTATGAATTGAAACATCATAAGATTAAAAAGCTATTGATAAATTAAATATTTGAAAAATGTTTACATTGCTTCAGCAGTCAATTTGAATTATAAACAATCATTTACTTATTAGAAGAATCTCTTCTTGATCAGTCTTTACTTTAGTTTCCAGATTTTCGTCTCTTTGTCAGAGATTTAACATAATATCAACAAGTCTATACACATGTTTGCTGCATTAAAATTGATTAGGTCCTGTTGAATTGTATTTTGTTTATTTGCTTGCATAGGATTATGTATAAATTCTATTTTTCATGATTTATGGTTTGTTAATCCAGTGTTTAATAAAATAACATTTGACTTGCAAATTAGGTTCTGAAAAACTTGCTAAGAACAAATTAAAGCACATTGTGTAATTTTCTATTTTTTGCAGTTTGATTTCTTTCTGCTTTCAAATGGTTCAATTGTTTAAAAATTTGATTTCAAATGAATTACATAAAAAACGTTAAAAATAAATTTTCTCAAACTCCAACTGATATAAGTTTAAAATTCAACACTACATCATGTGAAATATGTAATAATGAAAAATAATATTCCAGTTTAAATAGACCAAATTCCAGAAACAATATTAACAATCAATTCAGGGCTCCGAGAGTTAAAATGAAACTCAACAATAAATATTGGGGCAACATTAAGGCATACAAAACTGGGGCAGTTTTTTCTGATACTTCTGAGTTCTAAATGCGCTGGTGGCGTGCCTGGCATATGGAAATATTTTATGAATTCAATAAGTGTTGTCTTCCTAATATTTGTGACCAATATTTCCCATTATCTAAAAAAATCTTAGTTGTTCCCATGCAAACTAACATTATAACCTAATATTTGTCCAATTCACCTTTACAATACGACAGAAAAACATAAAATAAAGCACATCACTTTATTTATAACATAAAACTACATTAAATAGACCAATGTCCAATAATTTACCTTTTTTCGTAATTTCACTATCATCGATATTTCCCTTGCTCTGGTCCTCTTTAGCAGCATTATCATCAAGCTTCTCAGTCAAATCTGCTTCAACCAATTCTAGACTACAAACATTTTGTTGTTTTGATTTATTTCTTGGAAAATCATCAAAATCAGAATCACTATGACTAACGCGACGTGTTGCTTCTACAGTTTTAGAATTTGGATTTACAGATGTATTTCGAAAAATGTTGTTATCTGTTTCTTCATCAGAATCTGATAATTCAATTATACAATCTTCTTCATTTAATAATCTCTTGGATCGTCTAGTTCTTAAAGGTGTTTTTGTATTTTGATTAACTCGATTGTTTTGAATATCAGCATCTCGAACTACTTTAACATAAGATATATAATCTCTCTTGGATCGTCTAGTTCTTAAAGGTGTTTTTGTATTTTGATTAACTCGATTGTTTTGAATATCAGCATCTCGAACTACTTTAACATAAGATATATAATCTAACATTTTCTTGTCATTCAATAATGGAATATTAACTAAAAATTTGTTTCGAATGGTATTTACAGAGTTCAGATGTTTTAAACAATCTTTCAAAAACAAATTTTTATTGGGCTGTGCTAAACCTGTTGCCACCTTATCAATTTTTGATTCGTTTTTTTTTAATGACAATGTTAGGCGTTTTTTTGGTATGCTGGTTTCAGGTTCGTTGTCTGCAAGCGGGTGTTTTCTATTTGGTCGAATATTTTCTTTGCCATTTTGTTTAAAAAAACTCAAAGACATGTTTTTATCTTCTTCTTGATTTGAGTTGACCTAATGAAAAAATGTACGTATAAAACAATTTTAATAAACAATTTTTATGCATAAAATATGAATGATACAAATGTGATAAACTTGGGTTAATTTAAAGCACATTAAAAAAAAAAACATAAAATTACAGGTGGGATAAAGTTGGGTTATTTCATTGATCCGTTTATTAATTAAAATAATTTTATTTAAAAATAACATCTTGAAATCGGTATTGCATTATGAGTAGAAATTCTTTGATAAAAGATAAGCGATTTATTCATATTGTTAAATTACTAGCTTCTACCCATGACTCTGTATTACATAGTGAACCAACCCACTTTTCTTGCTGTCAACAAGAAAGTGTTGTACAATTGTTGCCAGTAGGAAAATGTTATTAGTAGATCAAATAAATACAATAACAATTAAATTCTTAACACTCTCGACACTTACATTTAAAATCATTAATCTAATTCGATACTCCAGTTATTGAGATTGGTCGCCTTCAATAAATTTTACTGCATTATGAAATAAGGATATTCGATTATGAGTCAACTTTAGCTAAATTTGTGATTCGTTGTGTTCAAAATATAATTGTAGAATCCTGGGACATTTATCTTGTGACAGAAAATATGATGTAAGAATTTACATATTTCCAATATTCGCCCCACAATAGGCAAAAGTGCTAACTACAAGTATTTTGTGGTATTCTACCTCTACCAAATTTGATAAATTAGATACCCAAGATAATCAGAAAAAGCAGAACATATTTAGAAATGAGCACGTCGCACCAGACTACCAAAAAGCGGGACTGTTCTGCCAAAAACAGGACTTGTAGTCGTCACCTTAAAATTATTTCACAATAAATGACAAAATTTATTTTCATGCATGTTTTCAGTAGATAAACCAAGAAAGTTAAAACATGGTCATTAAAAAACTTACAAAAAAAAAACTAAGATCTGAGCTAAATACAGTGAAAAATCCTGAGATGGGGAGTCGGAGTCAGGAGTCAAAGCTTTTTTGAGGAGTCGGGAGTCGGAAAAACTACCGACTACCGACTCCTTTTTGATTTACTTTTTTTCAAGGATGAATTTCATGCGGTTTACTAACCTGCTTCCAAGGAAAAAGGGACAAAGACAATTATTTACCATGCCGATTAGAAATTTTTCAAAATAAAATATTTGTTTTTGCCATTTTTAACAACAATTGTTTCAAAAAAGTGCTAAGTGTTACACATTGTCGAATTCAGAATAAAATTCTCTGCAAATTGGCGTTAAAATCAGATATAGAGTCCATAAGAAAAAATTTACCTGATGATGGTTTAAACAAAAGCGAAACGTTGGATGGAAAATATAATTGCAGAATTTTATTCCTTGCAAAGAATGGCCATGAAAAAGTTTTAACAGAAATGAATTTCCACATCAAATGAAAAAGTTACGGGCAAAAAACAAAAACCCACTTTTTCCCCTATATCTCAAAAACTAAAACAGCTACATAAGTTCTGTTTGCATCACATTATTAAGCATCTGAATATACAATTTTTGCCCTAATTTAACCGAAGTCGTAACTCTTACCATTTGCGAGATCCACATAGTAGCCCTCGAAAAATGAGAACCCTGTTTTTATGCTTATGTGGTTACCATAATAACCCAAGACCATTCAGATTTACTCACAGATCAACCAAAAAGACAATATAAAAGTTACTTACAAATTTCGAGTTAATTGCTGCACTCACTTCTGCAAACAAGTGCAAGCTAAATATACAGTCTAAGCAAACTGCACATTGGCAATACAGTCTTGGGAACGGAGTTAAATTCATGAAAAGTTTAATGTTTTTCTTGAAGGAGTTTGGGTCATCTTCAGTTTTAGCCAAATCCACATCTTTTGTATTGCACATAAAACAGACATTTAATGTTTTTTTTATCGACATCTGCTTTTTTATATTCTGTTCGTATGTAGATTTTAGCTTAAACGATATTTCGACACGATAGGCACATAGCGTGCACAATAGACAATGTTTCGATGAATTCTGGAACTAAAACAACCTTTAAATGTAATAAATTTACTTAATGTTAACCACTGTTACCTGAAGCAAGCTGGATTTTTCACAATCAAAGAAAGTCTTGTCAATATATTTCATGTATTGAGACATACTATATCCACTCAAAATATTGCCACTGTATTTACAAAAAGTACATACACCTTCAGCTAACTCCATTTTATACTACTTTATTAAGACAAATAACAATTTTAAACTTTGATGTATCTGCTATTTTCCGCCTTTACTAATATGCTGCACAAAACATAGCATAAACTGTTTTTTTTTTTTTTTGGGCGCCAGTCTATGCATCTGGACAAGCGACGTACCCAGAGCCATAACAGAAAACGACCTGTTACTAGGGTTGCCAACTTTTAATTCGTCCAGGACAAAATGCGCCGCATACCGCATACGACTTTTTTTTTAACTTGGAAGTTTAAACGTGTTTCAGTGCAAAGCTATATTAAGTAGAGTACAAACTTTACCATTATCCAAAATTACAGTTTTTTTTGTGGCAAAATCTTTTCTGATGTTTTTTTTGTAAATCAGATCGCCGGGGGGAATCAGCACGAAATTATTTTAAATAAGGGTAAAAACTGTTACCAATAATTTTCTTTTAACTAAAGAAACCCATACCCAATATTGAGCAAAATTACAAAAAAATTATAATATAAATATAAACATAAACTGATATACATTCTAAGAAAGTAACGCACAAATCCAGGCAAAAATTAAAAAAAAAAAAAAACATGAGTTTATACATCATTAAATGTATGTTTTTGTAGCTTGTTCATATTCATGACCAAAACGCATACATTTCTACGAGTTTCTTCGAAGGCATGCGTGCAGCGGCCACGTTAATAGTTTCTTGCTAAAACGCGTTTGTACGCCCCAAAAGCGTACAGTTACAGTTGGTAACCCTACACCCTACCTGTGACGAACTATAAGCTAGTCGTCGTTTTTCTATGCTATAAGCACACTCTTGTAAATTTTATGAACAATGATAATCAATTAGTTTCATTGTAAGAATTCATCATAACTGTCTTAAAATTTACAAAAAATAAGGGAATTAAACTGTTTGTTGCACTGAATATCATTTTACGTTTGAAAACTAATTTATTCTTTATGGATGTTAAGTTACCTTTAATAAATGTCCGTTACGGTTCTATATCCACCACTAAATTATACAGTCGGCTACAAAAGCTGGTTTGATGATACTACTGATGATACTTATGGATTTGACAATTTAACATTTGCAGATTTTTTTAGTACCGGTGTGTTGTTTTACGTTTTCATCTTTGTAAAATTTATAACTGCATACATAAATTAAACTTAATTGGTAGTTATTACATTTTACTACATCATTCTTCTTAAATATAGTGACTTTTACACAATGACTACTTCAAGTGAAGAAATATTACTGCAAGTGCCCCAAGTACGTTTTAAAAAAGGTGATGGAACGTTATATCTAATGGATCAGCGTATTGCTTGGATGATAGAAAATCGAGATACAGTTTCAATATCACACTTATATTCCGATATTAAAAGTAAGTTTTTTAAATACTGTAATCATAGCAAGTTAGATATTTATAGTAAAACTTGTTAAGCTCAAAAAATTTCACCTGAAGGAAAAGCCAAAGTTCAGTTACAAGTAGTTTTACACAACGGAGTTTCATCAACATTTCATTTTATAAATCGTAATGGACCACCAGCACAAGCAGTAGATCGAGATCGTGTAAAGGAGTTATTACAAACATTACTACCAAAATTCAAGCGAAAAGTAAGTAAAAGTGTGAAATTGTAAAATTATAAAATTTTTATGTACTGCCTCATAAGGTTGATAAAGAGTTAGAAGAAAAAAACAGGCTGTTGTCATCAAATCCTGCGTTATTGCAATTATATAAAGATCTAGTAATGACTGAGGTGGTCTCATCCGAGGAATTTTGGGCTCAGCATGCTTCCCAGTACACACATGCTCAAAAAAATCAGCCACAAGATATAGGTGAGATGATTTGATTTAGTTAACAGTTGAATTTGATATGTTTTGTTTTGCAGGTGTGTCGGGGGCATTTTTGGCAGATATTAAACCACAAACAGATGGATGTAACGGTTTAAAATATAATATTACAGCAGATATAATCGAGTCTATTTTTAAAACCTATCCTGCAGTTAAAAAAAAGTATATTGAACATGTACCTGCAAAGCTGTCTGAAGCACAATTTTGGACAAAATTTTTTCAGTCACATTATTTTCATAGGTAAGTACACATTACATACTGTTGTAGTTATCTCTTGTCAAGTACAATAACATATAATTACGGTGACCATACATCCTTTATTATAAAGGACAGTCCTTTATTTCGAAGCGATGTCCTTTGGATTTATTTATTTTTTCAAAACTTAATATTGTCCTTAATTTTAAAAAATATGTGGCAATAAATTAATTGATGTTTATTGAGCCGGCCACATACGAAACAATTGTATTAGTATTGGTGTAAAATGCCTTCCAGTCCAGTTGATATCGAAGTTATATCAGTAAAGTTGTATTATATCTATCTTATACAAATTACAATTTTTTTGAAAATTTGTGATAATATATGTTCAAGACTTATTAGGTCACAGTGAAGCTAGGTGGACAACTCTATTACCGACTTTGTAAGGGATTTTAAAACTATTTGCGCTTCTCAAAATTATACTTTTTATAGCAGGTTTTTTCCCCATTGTCAAGTTTCAACTTTTTTATAAACACATTCAGAAAATTATATCTAAGAATATAATAAGGCGCAAAACTTTCTTTACTGTAAAATAATTTGAACTTCAATTGTCTGAACATAAAACACTTAAGTTGTTACCCATGAATATAAAATAACTATTTTAGTTATGACTGAAAAAAAAAAAACTTTTTATCAAATTTTATTGATTACCTATTTGAATCAGTGAGATAATGCTTTTTAAGAAATTGACTGGATCCTGTTTGGTCCAAACAAGGGAAAAAAAATTCCGTTCCAATAAAATAAAATAACAAATGAAAAGGTAATTTTTTTGATGAAATTAGTTGTAATAAAAACTGTAAGTCCAATGAAAAATAACAAATGCCAGTTCAATAACTGTTGAACAAAAATGGGTTGCAATATTTCAACATTTCTTTGAAAACTTAATAATTTTAAAAACCTTTCGGTAATTGTTGAGTATGCTTTGCTGGGTTCAAACGCTCCTACTGAGAAGGTATTATCATAAAGAAAATTTATACTTAAAAAAAACATTAACTGAGAGTCGATACACTAGAAACTTGCATTTACACCAAATGTAATTTTAATATGAACTGTGTAAAATTTTATGATTACCTAAAACATAAAAATGATCTGTAAAAAAATATATTCCTCCTAAAAATATTGAAATAGAAACAAAAATTTAAATTAATATTAACTATTTATTACTTAAAGTATTTGTGTCATGTTTAAAAAAATTATATTTTATATTTGTTACTGACATGAAAAACGTTTTTTGATTAAATTTTGGTTTGACATTAAGAAAAACTTGAATTTTGTAATTTTTTAATGAAATGGAGGCATTCGACATGGTTTGGTATGGGTTTTCGCCCGAAGACTCTATTTGTCCTTTTTCTCAAAAAAAAAAAAAAGAGTCCCTTAATCATAAAGCATCACCTTATCTGTCCAGTGTGTTCTCAGCAACTAATTATTTGAACTTGTAGTTTTACAGAAGCTGTTGTTATTGTTGATAAACTTAAATTGCATGTCTGTAGATATTTTTATGTCGCAACAATTTTTTAGTTTTAGTGAATTGCTGCTAAATCTCTTTGTTGTAATTTTTAGAGATCGAAAATATGCCGAAAGCAAAGATTTATTTACAGAATGTGGTAAAATAGATGATCAAGAAATGAAGAAGGATATTCAGGCAGGTGTTGAAGATCCTTTGTTGGATATAACTGCATTTGAAGATAAAAGTATTGACGAATGCTACGGAATGCAAGCTGAAAAACCCACGGGCTCAATTGGTAATGTCAGTCAGGCAATGATTAAGAGATTTAATCAACATTCAATTATGGTGAGTTTTAGTTAATTGTTTGCTAAAGCCTTTAATTTTGAAGCTATGTTCTCAAGTAGTTGGAAAACAAATACACTGCATTTAAATTCTTTATGTCATACTTTTTCTATTTCTTCTGATCCTCTTGTACCTTTCGGTGTTGAGGTATGTTTTCCTAGTTATGGATTATTTTTCTCCATCATTTGCTAATTGTGGCACATCTCCGGCTGACTACTTTTTCTTCTAGTTTTTCCCATTTCTTTTTGTCTTAAACTTAGTTTTTTATCAAATGTTTGCATACCAACTTTCTAGCGTGCGTAGTAGACGTCCCAGCTGTCTCAGCTGGTTTGTCTTCATCTTTTTCTTAATAACCGCAATTAAGAGTTTATATGAGAGTAATTGAAATTATGTGCGAACTCACAACAGTAGTTCCTAGGAATTTATAACAACAGTAGAAGTAAAACAGGGCATTTAAAACCACTGCTTTTTATAGTTCTAATGAATAAAATAATTGAGTGAAAAACAAAAATTCAAAGAAAGCCTACTGTAGATGGAATAAACTGAAACCAATATCTTTAACAGATAATGTTGATATTAGGACTTGCAACATAATCTGGGGGTATGGGCAGATATATTAAGGAGATGCAATATGAGCATCAATATAAAAAATACAAAGACTATGGTTATAGTGAAGAATCATGTAACGCTTTTAATCCGTCTAGACCAGGGCTGACCAACTGTCGGCTCGCCGGCCAGATGTGGCCCACGAAAGAACTTTTATGGTCCCTGAACAACTTATAAAAAATTATTCAAGTTAATTCTTAACTCGAATTATACTTAATATTGCCTTAGCCCAGTGGTTTTTAACCTGTCGTGCGCGCCCCCCTAGGGGGGCGCGAGACTATTACAAGGGGGGCGCGCAGCTGTTACCAAAATGTCATTTTTGAGTACAAACAAACAATAAGAACTTTATTCATACAGAATATGGTATATTGTTTTGTAGCCCATTAAATAATTATTATATCAGAATCAGAACCGTATTTATGAAATTAGATTGATACGAAAAGTGAGGGGGGCGCAAAATTTTTTTAATGAAAAAGGGGGGCGGAGGTACAAAAAGGTTGGAAACCACTGCGCTTAGCCTTTCAGATGGCAACCATAGTTGGCTTTGACATGAATCGAAAGCTTATTTTTTGCGCTTTTCAAAAATACCGGGTGATTCAGTTTGACTGTCGCAAACCTATAACTTTGTAAGTATTGAAAATAACCCCAACAAACCTTATATATTTGAAATCGGCGAAAAATTCTCTATCAAATGATGTGTTTTTGTTATCTCTACGATGACGTATGTCAAATCCGCGATAGGCGTTTTTTTTTAAATTACATAGTATACATTTTGTTGTTGATTCGGATAGAGAATTTAATTCTGAATCCGACCATGTACTCCAAAAGTAGGCATACATAAGAAAATTTTCGAGAAAAATCAGTTCAAAGTTTATTCAAATCATAGCAAATAGTCTATTTAACATAACAAAAAACGATCAAATCTTAAAAATTATACGGTAACTATCAATGGAAATGTATTAAAAATTAATTTTTAATAAAAATAAAAACAAACGCCGACAAAAAATTAGATTTTAATGTTTCAAAATGGCCGCTGCTGATTTTTCTCGATTTTTTTTTAATGTATGCCTACTTTTTGAGTACATGGTCAGATTCAGAATTAAATTCTCTATCCGAATCAACAAAAAAATGTATACTATGTAATTTAAAAAAAAACAGTTGCCTATCGCGGATTTGACATACGTCATCGCCGATTTCAAATATATAAGGTTTGTTGGGGTTATTCTCAATACTTATAAAGTTATAGGGGTGCGACAGTCAAACTGAATCACCCGGTATATAATTTGCTTATAGTTGCCATTTAAAATAAGAAAGTTAGGTGTAATAAATCGGCATTGATATGGGTAAAAAAACAATTGAACATCGCTATCTTATTAAGCACAAAAAACCATGTCAAAAATGTCTGTAAAGTTTTTTTCTATCTTTTCGTTTAAACGAGATATTTAACATTTTTGAAAATTGCCAAAAATCGGTTTTTGGCTATATTTAGAAAATTAAAAAATATATCAAAAATCTGTTTACGGCAATTAATTTGTCTCGAAAAAATAAATCGAGACTACGTACTTAGTTTTTTTCTATCTCTGATAATAACCGAGATATCCTGTATGGGCATCGAAATAGTCCACCCTGTACACTGTCATGGCGGCTTGGTAGATCAAGTGTACTTAAAATATTTTCGTGTTGATTATGAGTGCTAGGTTCACAAAACATCAAATCAGAAATAGGTTTAACATTAGTGAATGCTTTTTTTTTAAATTAAAATAACCTATAAACCTTTATTTTTATTAGTTTACAAAAAAGAAGCTTTAAAGAACCTATTACTGACTAAATAAATAATTGACGACCAGGTTAAAGGTCGTTTAAAGCTTCCTTTTTTTTAAAGAAAACACCAGTATTTGTTGCACAGCAGTACTCGAAGATGTTATGGAAGTAATGCAGAAAGGAGGCTTGGTGAACAAGCATAGAATTTCGCACGTCACGCCAAACGTAGGTAGTAGTGAACCTAACATCATTTTCCACATAATATCCGAAGTACACTTGATCTACCAAGCCGCCATGACAGTACACACCATCTGAAGTTTACCGGGTAGTGCAACCAAGCCTTGTTGATAATTATTTTAAGTGTGACTTAAACTCTTATCTAAGACTTAAACTAAGAAAACATTTGCAGCACTTCCGTTTTAACAAAACTTAGCGAAAAGGCTTTATACATGTGGTAACACAGCAAATCTATACTAAGTACTTCACTTTTTGATTAATACCGCAATTTTTTGCAAACTTTGTTCTGTACGGATGTGTTACTTGTGTTGTTCTGTTTAATTTAAAAATATGGCAACTTTTGATGAAGGCCCAGCAGAAAAAAAAGTTAGGAGCCCAAATTTTACTCCTGATGAGAGGAGTTATTTAATTTCCGTTATATTTCGATACAAATCTGTAATTGAAAATAAAAAAACTGATGCAGTGACATGGAAAGCCAAAATGTCTGCATGGCAAAACATAGCTGCCGAATTTAACGCAGCAAATATAAACATTTATCGGAATGTAGAATCTTTAAAAAAGTGCCATGTAAATATGAAAAAAAATAAGAGAAAAAATGCTGCAGAAGAATGTAGTGAAAGTTTGAAGACAGGAGGAGGAATCAATGCTCATATTCCCCCGGAAGTAGAGCAAGATATTAAAATTGAATTAATTGACATAGAAACCGTAACGGGGCTCAAAAACGAGTTCGACAGCGATTCGTTGCCGATAGCAATAAGCTCCATAGCCGTTGAAGATGTGGTCGATGAAACTAGTTTTGTTGAAAAAAGTGTCAATGAAGAATTGGATAGGGAGGATGTAAGTATATCCCACGTGAAATCTCCATTACAAACCACCCTTAAAAGAAAAGTTAGCAATAAAAACTGGACCAAAGAAAAGAGACCCATAGGACAAAACCTTGCAAGTTCGAATATTTCTAAAGAGTACATTCAACTTGCAAAAATTAAAAATGAAGTTTATCAATTAAAAAAAGATATGCTGATTGAAGAAAGGGAGCAGAAAAGAGAATGTCACGAGTTGGACCTTGAGATTAAAAGATTACAACGGGATTTACTAAAAAAACAATTAGAAGAATTGCACAAATAATAAAACTGTTTTTGTTGTATGTAAGTAGAAGTAAATACTTGTTAACATTTAACTTACGTTTAAATTTTACGTAGTAAATAAAATTAAAGTTTGATTAAGATAAGTCCCAACACGTTACAACCTTCCAAAATAATTGTCGATCGTATGTTGTCTTGCAACAACTCCATTCGCTCCTGCATGAAATTGAAGATAGTTTGCCCTCTTAAAATTTCATTTTTAATTTCTGCATGGTCTGGTGGTGGTTCTTCTTCGCCCATATCCCTGCAAATATTGTGAAGCACAGCAGTTGCTACTATAAAGGTTTAACGTATTTTGTAATTTCAATTGTGATTCGTATGCTAGTATAGGAAAACGGCGTTGCCACACCAAAAAGTTTTTCAACCACACCTCGAGTATGAATTTACGATTCATTGTATCTTTGTTCCGCATTTGTTTGAGGATTCAAAAGTGGAGTCAACAAGAAAGGTACTGCTGTTTATGCACTATCACCTAACAGCATAAAATTTCCAACCATTCCATATTCAAACTTCACTTTTACGGCGGCACTGTTATTAAAAATAGTTCAATCATGAGCTGAACCAAGCCAGCGAGCAATTAAATCAAAAAATTTTAAACTAGCACCACCAACAACTTGCACATTGATGGAAAAGTATTGCTTTCGATTTCTAAAAACTTCAGTGTCATTGCCTCCTAGAGAACGAATTCTCACATGAGTACCATCAATTGCGCTGATTACTGGTGGAAATGCTGCTATTTTAAAAAACTTTGAGCTCACTCAGACCCGCGCCTAACTCTTTTGGCGCCATTGTTCACTTTTATATATTTCGCACCCAATTTTTATAATGCTGATACATGAGTAAAGATACAGTTAAAGTTAGGTATTACCCACCATTAAAAAATAATTTTAAAAAGTATTTTATAAATTTGTTTATTTTTCTATTTTACTTGTGCATTACCAGCCGTATAAGTTTTTCACCGCACGTCTTTGCCCTTATGTACGGCCCGGGCCTGAACTCACTGCTATTTGATGTTCATCAGTTGCAGGAAATTTTATGTACCTTGAAGATTATCTTGCAATTGCTTCAGAGACCCTTCTAATAATTCTGCATGCTGTAGATATGTGAACAACAGCGATTTCTGCAATGCAGATCAAATGTATTCCACTTGAGTAAAATTGTAGGGCTAAAATTAGTTAATTTAACCAGGGGTTTGGAGCGGAGCAATGGGTTTTTGCCCGGAGTCTGCAGCAAATAATTGTGATTGCTCCACTGCTCCAGTTTATGTACAATTTTTTAAAAAACTACTTTTTTTTCTTTTATTTTTTTCAACGTTTGAAGATAATTTGTTTTTTCAAACATTTATTTAACTTCACTTGTTTGTTAGGGTCAAATATTGTTATTTTTGACCAACTTCTACATATCCGATAAAATTAAAACTTTGTTTTTAAAAGCAATTTTTTTAATCAAAAAACTTTTTTAAAATGTTAACAATATTTGGAGCATGGAGCGGAGCTGAAGCAGGCATTTTGATGCCGGAGCGGAGCTTGAGCGGAGCAATTAAAAAACTGGACTGCTCCAAACCCCTGGATTTAACAGTGACACACAACGGTTTATTTCATATGGAAAGTGCAAATCGTTTTCAATTTCATCTAACAAGTTCATAGTTGTCTCTTTTGTAATTTGAAATCTCTTGAAGTACAAGTCATCCAATGCATAAAAAAAGCTTTTGCAAGTTAAAATTTGTCTGGATCACCCACTTCAACAATTTCTAAAATTTCCAATTCCAAGTCATCATCAAATACTCGTATATCATTATTATCCATTTTTATTTTTATCTGAGGCTAAACTTAATGCTAATATTGCTTTAATAATAGTTTTATGATTATCAGATCTTTAATTTACTTAATAGGGACATGAAGCAATACTAATTTCACAAATCAAAAAAAGGCTTACCCATTCACATAATAATTACAGAACAATTGTCAATTTTTTTTAGAGAAGTGTCACTTTTTAGTAGTTTAAGTGGCAGAATTCTATCGCTTAAATTTAAAGTGAACTTTAGAGATAAGCAACATTTAGGCCCAATTGCACCACCCTTCCTTAAATGTGTCACTTTAGTAAGTGTTACTTATATTTAAGTGTCACTTAAATTATGGAAACATTGCACCACTCAAACTTAGCAAAAAGGCTTTATACATGTGGCAACACAGCAAAACTATACTGAGTAACGTCACTTTGACTTGTCAAATACCGAATTTTTTTGAAAACTTAGCTAATATTACTTTAATTAAAGTTTTATGATTATCAGATCTTCAATTTACTTGATAGGAACATAAAGCAAAACGAATTTCACAAATCAAAAAAAGCTTTACTCATTCAAGTAATCACAGGACAACTGTCATTCTTTTAAGGGTTAAGTGACACTTTAAGCGGCAGAATTCTATCGCTTAAATTTAAGGTGAACTTTAGAGGTATGTTCTGTGTTTAGAGATAAGCAACACTTGTGCAATTCAGTAAGCTTTATTTTACGATTTAAGTAACACTTAAGTTGTTAAGCTGGGGTGGTGCAACTAGGCCTTAATTAAGCTTGTACAATACAGTAAGCTTCACTTAACTTTTTAAGTAACACTTGTTGTTAAGCTGGAGTGGTGCAACTAGGCCTAAATAATTTTTTGGTGACACCTAGCACATAAAATTGCTCCAGGTGCCAGGCTTTCGCTTTTTTATATTGAAACTATGTTGAATTCACGAGACTGCGAAGTCAAGTACATTAAGTGAGTGAATACGATTCACACAGTGCTACTGACACAAGCCACTTGAATTTTATTTAACTCACTTGGCAGCTAACAGAATTGATGAATGTTCTAGTAGCTATATTTCCTGTAAAACAATTAACAAAAATAGGATTTAAGCAAAAATTCAATTTTCAGAATAATATGCGAACATTTCTTTAAGAAATGTATTTTTCCGCATGTGGCATGTATGTTTTTTTTTGTGTGAAATTACTGTAAATCAATACCTTTTAGGTTTTAAAAGCATCCAAGAACAAAGTTGCAGATCAGACATCACAACAAAATGGAATTGATCCCAAAGCCAGTTCATCAAAAGTTAACGATTCCCTATCCATGAGCAATAATATTAGCAATAACGACACCAGTCATATTAACAAGAAGCAGAGAATATTAGAAAAAATCACTTACGATGATCTAGATGTTGCTACCGAGAATAACGACAATTCTAAAACACAATTGAATTTATCAAAAGTGAGTTCCATTTGTGCATATTGATGAGTTGTGAATTTTAACGTTATTACAGGTAGAAAGATATTTACATGGCCCTATGCCAGGAGCTTCTGCAGAACATTTAAGCATTAACGAAGTAGCGGCCATAACTCGCGGAGTGCTTCTAGAAACGAGGCAGTGGCAAGGAGGCCGTCTTCCTTCTAGTGCGCTTGTTAATCCTGCAGCAGCAGTTGGGGCACTCGGAGAGTTATCTCCGGGTGGGGCTTTAATGAGAGGATTTCAAGAACAATCGCTAGCACGTAAGTATTATATTTTATATAAACTTAAGAAAATACCATTGTTTTAATAATAAAAGGGACTTAATGGTGCATGGCATTTTTATTTTCAACATGTTTACAAGTTCTATTTCATGTATTTACTGCTCAAGCATAAGTAAAAACAGTTGAATATCATCTCCAGTTTATGCTGCAACATGAACATTTTACTAGTAATGTGTTATTATTTAGTTGTTATTATGTTTAAAAACATCAGTTTTAAAGGGCAATAGTGGAATTATATTAATAGCTTTAAAATTTTGGAAAATACACATTTGACAAAAATCTTTTACAGCTTCGTACAGGGTTCGTTCACCGATTTTGAAAATTTCGTTCTCATAAATATTTTTATTAGTTTCCTTTGATTTACATTAAATAACCATTTACAAACTCATTTTGTCTAAATTTATTTGGTGGATGATGAAAATGTACAGCCTAAAAGTGAAAGGGAAATGGTATTACACAATCTAGATTTCCCTTCAAACTACCAATAATTAAAGAAATATTAATTGTAGATAGAAAACAATAAACACACATGTTTTAAATAGACAAGAAAATTATCTATTAAAAAAAGTAATAAAAATATCGGGTTTTAATTTTAAAAAATTACTTATTCATGTTCAAAATTCAGTGTTTTGGATTGAGCAAAACAAATACCGTATGCATTACAGTAAAACTTTTAACGGGTCAGCAGCCACTATTGAAGTGTGCTCAATGAAACTCCAAAATTATTTTACAGTGGCATTGTTAAGTTGTTAATAATTTATATTTTGTTCTGAATTTGTCAATATTTTCATAAAAACGTGAATTTAAGGTACAAAAACTTTGTTTTCAAGTTTACATGTTTAAAAAGAATTATATATAAAATTCTAACCATTAGTAATCAGGTTGTTTTATTTATAACAACACAATTACGTATCTGTTCAGGATGGACCAAATTTCCATGTTTTATGGGGTATCTCGGTTACCATAATAGTTGGGGAATATCTGATATCGGTCTCTTGGGTTATTGTTTTGAGATAAACACGCCAGATTTCTTATATCACTTTACCTTTTGGCAGGGTTGGGCAAAATTTTATTGAAATTTAAAAAATCACTGAGTTTTTGTTTTTTTAAATTTTTTTTTTAAGAAACTACCATTTTTCCTTTTTACAAATTTTTTCATTATTCTTCTATACAGCGTTATTCAAAAAGTATCAACAAATGAAAAAGTTTTTTATTAAAAATTGATATATTACACCTAGCTTTCTTATTTTAAATAGCAACCATAGTAGGCTTTGACATAAATCGAAAGCTTATTGAGCTTTTCAAAAATATATAATTTGCATATGGTTGCTGTTTAAAATAAGAAAGTTAGGTGTAATATATCGACATTCGTATGAGTAAAAAGAAAATGAACATCACTATCTTACCTAACCTGACAAAAAACCATGCCAAAAATGTCTTTAAACTTTTTCTCAATCTTTTCGTTTAAGCGAGATATTTAACATGTTTGAAAAGTCAAAAAATCGGATTTTGGCTTTATTTCGAAAATTAAAAAAGATCAAAAATCTGTTGACAGAAATAAATTTCTCTCGAAAAAAGAACTCGAGACTACCTACTAAGTTTATTTTAATCTCTGATAATAACCGAGATACCCTGTATTGGCATCGAAGATAGGCCACACTGTACAGGGTGGTCCAAATTCGATGGGATTGCATGGGTATCTCGGTTAATATTTAAGATAGAGAAACGGTTAAATTATCAAAATTGTGCAGTTTTTTGAGACAAACTCAGAGCCGTTTTCAAAAATATTCTATCATTTCCGGTTTTCGAGTTATCGAATAAAAAGTGATTTTTTGTCATATTAATAATGTGTCATATCTCTGTTATTATTGTAAATATCGAAAATATTTATTAAGATTATTTTTAGATATTTTTATGTTTAATTTGATTATACTTAAAAAAAAAAATTTACACTCGCCGTTAAAAAGTTATGGCACAAACTTACCTTTTTTTAAATGGGAGCAATAGTTGGCTATGACCTATTTAAATTCCTCATTTTTTTCTCATTCCAAATATATAAGGGTTGATGTATTTATTTTTAATAATACGCAAGTTATGAAGGTTTTTTAGTTTTTTTTTTTAAGAAAATCATAGGCTGTGAAAACAAAAAAAAAACTAGGTGTAAAACTTTATAAAACTCATGTGGTACAAGTTATCAAGGTTTTTTAATTTGTTGTGGAGATAAACATTGTAAATATTTGAAAATAAGAAAACAACGATATAGTCGGTTTTATTCTTCAGGCTTTCGTGGCTATCGTCCATGTTACAATCTTCGTTCCCGGGTTTGGAACCGCGTCTTCTTGATTTGTGTGACGTTTCGACCATTCTATGTTGGTCTTTATCAAACGACTGATATATAGTCGGTATCAGCAGTAATGTAGGATATTGTTGTTTATCTTATGTTCAAAAATTTTCGTATTTATCTGAATAACAAATTAAAAAACCTTGGTAACCTATACCACATGAGTTTTATAAGGTTTTACACCTTGTTTATTTTTTGTTTTCACAGCCTACTACGATTTTCTTAAAAAAAAAAACTGAAAAACCTTCATAACTTGCGTATTATTAAAAATAAATACATCAACCCTTATATATTTGGAATGAGAAAAAAATGAGGAATTTAAATAGGTCATAGCCAACTATCGTTTCCATTTAAAAAAAGGTAAGTTTGTGTCATAACTTTTTAACGGCAAGCGTTTTTTTTTTTTTTTTTTGTATAATCAAATTTAACATAAAAATAATCTTTATAAATATTTTCGATATTTACAACAATAACGGAGATATGACACATTATTAATATGACCAAAAAACACTTTTTATTCGATAACTCGAAAACCGGAAATGATAGAATATTTTTGAAAACGG
Source organism: Elmis aenea (assembly GCA_947652605.1). NCBI lineage: Eukaryota > Metazoa > Arthropoda > Insecta > Coleoptera > Elmidae > Elmis > Elmis aenea. The sequence goes on from OX393581.1 coordinate 34,983,746, forward strand.
TTCTTTGCCTCAAAAAACTGCACATTTTTAGTAATTTAACCGTTTCTTTATCTTAAATATTAACCGAGATACCCATGCAATCCCATCGAATTTGGACCACACTGTACATAGGTGATTTTAACAAAAATAAAATTTCTTTCAGAATTAGTACCTTCTGACATAGAAAAAGAATTAAGAAACTTATATTTATCTTTATGTGAATTATTGAACCACTTTTGGAAATGTTTTCCTCCAACTACCCTAGCATTAGAACAGAAAGTGGTTAAGATGCACGAGGCACTTCACAGGTACCATCAAGCAAGACTTAAACCGTTTGAGGTATGTTTTAACTAAAGTAGGTCCAAATAGCAGTATGATTCGTGATAATGTTGAAGTCCTCACCTTAAAGCAGTAGTTTGTGGCCTAATAGATCTCGAGTAAGGCCGAATTAGTGATACCATACACCATACTATAAGGGCTGACATTCTTAATAGCGGAGCTTGAGTGCAAGTAATCTTTTGGGGATTCAAATGACAGTTTTTATTGTGCGCGTATCTCGTCTTTAGTATTATTTGAATAAGAACAACTTAGTATGTATCATCAAGATTAGTTTGCTGTGTTTAGCGTGTACAGAACCATACGATTAAGGTCTTTGCCTAACCTACGAATACCTAATTTCTAATGTTAATAACTAGAAAGCTAATGTTGAAATTTAAAATTAAAGTTTTTCAGATTTCTCGGTATATTATAGGAACTGGGCATAACATTAAAACAAATGCAAAATTTTATTGGATGTACAGGGTGGCACATAAAAAACGCCGCAAGCTGTTGTTTGTGGTCCGATTTTGATGAACAAAAAAGTAAATGAAATGGCTCCTCAAATACTATAAACTGAATTGGATTTAAATTTTTTTGAAGTTCAACTTAAAAGTCAAACGATAGTCACCTTTTTTTCTTTCAAATGGCACCATCTATTTTTATTTACTAATTCTGGCAGAATTTTTTTTTCTGAATTCAATGATGTAATCATAAGTTAATTTTAGTGCTAAACTAATAAGAAATAAAAAATAAAAGTTTAACAGTAATAGGTTAGGTTTCACAAAATTTTCAAGCGTGCCATGGAAAAAAAAACATCTTTATCAACAAATGTCATTTAAACGTCAGTGTGGTATTTAAATTACATTTGTAGATTTTTTTTTTTTGTTTTCCACGGCACACTTGAAAATTTTGTAAAACCTAACTTATTTCTGCTTAACTATTATTTTTTTATTTCTTATTAGTTTTGCACTAAAATCAACTTATTACATCATTGAATTCATAAAAAAAAATTTCTACCAGAATTAGTAAAAAAAGTTGATGGTGCCATTTGAAAAAAGTTGACTATCGTTTGACATTTAAGTTGAACTTGAAAAAAATTTAAATCCGATTCAGTTTATATATTTAAGGAGCCATTTCATTTACTTTTTTGTTCATCAAAATCGGACCACAAGCAACGGAGTTACAGCCTGCGGCGTTTTTTGTGTGACACCCTGTATATTAAAAAAGCATAATTCTCTCCTTTTTTTTCGAGCGGCACTAGTATGGTTCAAACTCAAAATCATTAAGGCATATTATAAATGAAAGTTTGTGGTTAACTATCTAAAAATCTAATAATTTTCTGGGGTGCTCAGTATAATTCTTAATAAATTAATGTTTTGTGATTTTTTATTTTGGGGTGCACGCTTATCTCCTGCGACATTAAAGTAAGGGTGCGCGACCAAAAAAGTTTGGAGACCGCTGCTCTAAATCATGAATTGTGTGTTACTGTGTTTTTTGTAATAATAATTTTTTTCAGGATAAATTAATAAGGGAGCTCTCACCTCTTTCTCATCATCTCACGAAACATCTTAACCAACTATTAAATGCGGCTTATCAAAAATTTAACAATTGGCAGAAACTTAAAACACATCTTCGGTAGCAACTTTTAGTTACTTTTAACTAAATAATTATATTGTAAAATAGGTAGGATGTAACTTTGATTTTTTTATTGTTGTTATTTGTATCACATTTTTAACTAAGTAGATTTTTTCTTATTTATAATTATTGGTATTTACCAGTCAATTAACTCCTTTGCTATCACTTTTTGTGTTCACTCGGAATTAGTCATTTCACATTATTTATTTGCAAATGTTAGTTAAGCCTTTCACTGTCTGGTGGCTTTCAGGTTTACCTACTGAAAAGTTTCAAATATGTATAAAGTTAATAATAAGCCAAGTTAAACAATATTTTTATATTGTTTCTTAGTATAATAAATAAATCTGTAAAATGCAAAGCTTTTTAAAGCTGTGGGTTATATTTGCATTTCACACGATTAAGATTGATTTTTGGACAAATCTAAACATTGCAACAAAAGATTTGATCTTTCGATTCCGATATTTAATACATTATTAGTTATTATTGATTATGTTAATTTATTCATTAAAATATTGTTCATTGTTATTTAACAGAAATGTATATGTAATTGTTTTATTCTGAATATTATGCTTTTATATTTGTGTTTTTGAAAATTCAACAGTTATTTTATAATTTGGTTTTTCTTGTTTCGTTAGCTGTTTCAGTAACCGTTAACTCAGGTAAAAAAGTGTAATTTACATTTCAAGCAATAAATGTTATAATTATTGTGTTATTGCATTATTTTACATCCATTTTTCTTCATTCACGAAGGGATTGATGCTTGGTCTTTCATACTTTTGAATTATGTGCAAAAGATCTTTTTTCATCAGTTTGTTCATAATAAACTTTTACATATTATAGTACAGTGCTGCCCTAGTTTATGAGCCTCCCTAAACTAATCGCATCTTCAAAACATTTGTAACTTTTCCCCTGAAGAAAACTATTTCATTTAAAGGGCTACATACAAACACAGGATGGGTAAAAGTTGGGTAAATTTTAATAATTTTTTTTAGTAAAAAACATTTTTAAAATTTAAAATTCATTGCATACATTAATGATCATGCTTTTTTCTATACAATGTAAAATTTTCTACAACATTTTTTAATCAGAAAACGTGTGGTAGTCACTTCCATTCGACGGTTTTTTGAAAACGGCTTTTACAGTAACCATCATATCTTTTCTATGAAATACTCCCTCCGTCCGAAAATATGGTATACATTTTGATTTTTTTCTTGTCCGAAAATATGATATACATTTACAATTTTATTTAATTAGAATGATTTTATTTATGAAATAGTTACAAATATCTAGTATAACAAAGAATAATACAAAAAGTTTTAATTTAACAAAGACGTGGCTGTTTCCACAGCTTCTATGGGACATGATAATGTTTGTTATGGCCCCTACGATGAAGGTTTGCCTTATTGATGTGCGGAATCTTATAGGAATTCTCTCCTTTTGCTAACATGGTTGCTTCTAGACAAGTTTGCAATGTTAGAAAAACATTATCAAGGGTTTGAATGTTTAATGCATTAAATGCATTTTGTATGCATTCAATCAATTCGTCGATTGTATTCGGTGAAGCTGTATGTTGTAAGGTTGTATATAGAATTAAAAAATCCAAGATCCAATAGATAAGAATCTGGACTATTTGGCGATTGTAATTTAAGTCGAATAGACCAGCCATCTCTAGAGCCTTCTGCTACAATATCTTCATCATCATCGGAGGAATGGGGTTTCGCGTAATCTTGTTGTACGTAAATTGGTTTGTGCTTGTGACTTATGGGAAATTTGGATTTTTTTTTTTTAGAGTATACTATTACTTTGATTTGGAACTTCTTCTTTTCAATTCAACACAATTTTGATCAAAATTCGCCATTTTGTTGGAACAGCGGGTGTCACTTAATTTGTCTAAAATACGCGATTTTTTTTCCTGTGAATTATTTTTGACATATGCCAAACTATTTGTGTGCCATTTGTTTATTAGTTGCCTAACAACCACCTATTTATAAACAAAAACAAAAAAAGGCCAAGATAATATTACTTTTGTTATTCCCACTTTTTTTTCTTAATGTATACCATATTTTCGGACGGAGGTAGTACATTTTATTTTTAAATTTTTAGAGTAGACAAAAATATCATTAATTGACATAGTCGATTTTTATTTTTCCAATTTTCTGCATGATGGCGGACATCAATGTAAATTAATTTCGGATTTTTGACTACAAATTTGATCTTTAAATTATAATAAAAAAAAAAACTACGCCCTTTAACACGTTCGCTGTGGCGCAATATCCTCAAAACTTTGTGGGGCGCGTTACGGGGTGTAAGTGTCCCGTAGGCAAACCTCAGTTCGTGCGGTACGGGGCATATGTGTCCCGTACAGCTGTACGATACGGTACAATTAAACACATTTTTATTAATAATAGGGTTAAAAATGTGATTGTATAATGATATAATCTACCATAGAATAATCCAATAAACATAATGCGAGCGCAGGAATTAGCAATTATTGGTAAACCTATTGGTACAAATAAAATTGGAATATTTTGAAAAATACGGGAACTAGAGCCATCGTTCCGTAAAAAAGTTTTGTGAATTGCAGTGCCGCCCCATGGGAAGATCGATACGGGACACATATGTCCCGTAACGCAGCAAACGTGTTAATAGAAACATCCCATGGTAAACGATAAGGACTAGATAATTGTATCGCTATCGAGATTCACTATACCAAATGTCATGTAAATAGGTCCATCCGTTTTTGAGATATAATTATTACCTTTATCTACCGTTTCAAGAAACACCATTTTGAGAAAAATGCAGTGAAGCTGTCACGCAGCGCTGTTGCCAAGAGTGCAAATGCGTCTTGCAACAATGACTCGGCTGTACGTGTGCTTATTTAGTGTTGAAAATGGCGTATTTTGGAGTTCGCAAGTATAAGACGCACCCCCGTTTTAGCGGGCTAAAATGAGTTTGAGTTTGAGCGTTTTATTGGTGAGATTTACAGTATAAAGACAGTATTATTTATACCTGCGCGTAAGGGAGTGCTTGACCAGCTGTAACTTTTTATTGAAATTTTCAGAGAATATAATGAAAAGGTTAAACTATCGAATAAAAATGTTTAAAAAAAATCTGTTTTTTGACCTACCTAGGTATGCAACCCCTTAAAAATAATATAGATAATAACATAACCTTATTAACATTACGATATCAAACAATAGTATTCAATTCATTATCAACATGGGCGCTGACAGAGCGACCTGCTCAGGGCTGGGAATAGCTTTTAAGGCTGCCATTTTTTTTGCAGTTTCTCAATCACATGGAATTGGTGCAGCAATACTTTCAGTAAAAGTAGTAGCATGAGCGAAGTCTACAGTGGTCTACAGCTGAACCTAAATGCCGAATTTACATTGGTATAGTAGCTAAAGCAAGTTACTAAATCAAGTAGCTAAAGCAAGTCACTAATCAAGTAGCAAAACTTGTCAAAATTTTGGTTTAGTGAGTGTTTACACAATATATACGTGGTCTACACCCAATTTAAGGAAATTGTTTAGTATTTGACAATAAATGAAGTATAGTCTTCAAGTAAATAGTAATGATTTCTATTTACTTTACTCAAAAAGTCACTGAATTGTTTACTTGCGCAAGTACTAAACAAAACTGTCTACTCGGTGCAAGTAGCTAAATTTAGTTACTTGACTTAGTTACTCGCATTAGCTACTATACCAATGTAAATTAGGCATAACTTTTCTAAAATTTAATTTTTCAAAAATTCCCTTTGATCCACGATGCATCGAGAAAGACTATCAGGTTATCAATTATGTCAACTGAAAATTATCTTGCATATAAACTTAACTTGGAAAATGTAATGAATGATTTTACGGTTATTAAAGTAAGGAAAGTTATTTCTTATAGATTTGTTGCAGCAGGGCTATGTATGATCCGATGAACGATCAGTGCATCCGAGTATCGGTATAGCGTGCTATTAAAGACTATGATTGCATGCTGTATCAGTACTGCGTATACACAGATCGTACATACATAGCCCTGCTTGCTGGAATAAACCTTAAGGTCAACTCACACCGGCGCGATCTCGACGCGGGCGCGGTCACGATCACGTCACGATAATTAGTAACCTGGTTACGTAAGTCAGTAAACATGGTTACCAATTATCGTGACCGCGACCGCGCCCGCGCCCGCTTCGAGATCGCGCTGGTTTGTGTGGACCTTTATCCTTTATATTATATGTTTCTGCTGCAGTACAAAAAAAGTATAGAAGAAATGAATGAAGTTATATTTTTTCAAATCAAAATACATATTACGATTTGAGTTTCAAATTTTTTTTTATAAATAAATTATTTTAATCCACATGATTAAGAGGCAAACTGGATGGTTGTTGGGTCACAGTTGAAACTTATAGAGTACCTATATAAAGGTAAATATATCAATGGTACCAACATTCGATTACTAGATTACTAACAGTTCACTTAAAAATCGCTGAAAATTAAACGCCCAGTAAAAAATTACAATATTTTTTTTTTAATTCAGCCACCTACACAGGGTGTTTCTTAAATATTGCGGAAAACTTCGGGATGTAATTCCTTAGTGAAAATTAAAGGGGGGCTTTTATACAATTTTTTTTCTTAGACGTCTCCTTTCGGAGGTACACCCCCCTAAAAGGGAGCAATAAAATTAGGTTTTTATTTAATTTCTAAAATTTGGAGATGTGTAGGAGAATGACATTTGGTATATATGCATACTGCACAGGGCCACAGGGTATAAGTATTTATGTTTTACACTTATTGAAAGGTTTTCTATAGCAAAATTTTCAATTATCTCCCACCTTTACAAGGGGCTGAAAAGTGCGACCCCTGTTGTTTTTTTACAGATTTTTTTGAAGGGTTGAAATGTTGCAGTTTAAAAATTTTTCTTAAAAACTTTATTTATTAAAAACCTTTTTTACGTTTTAAGATTTCCTGAAAACCTACAGTTTTTGAGTAAAAAGTAAAATAAGTGAACATGCACCATTAAATAATTCTAATATAAAACGGTTCATTTCGGTGGTTACCATAGTTTGTTTATGTTCGTTCATATTGAGTTGCAGGAGGTTTGATTATTGTTTTTTTTTAACTAACGAACGTGTCCTTTGTTCTTAAACACAAACAAAGAAAATTTTTTCCGATGTAATTATTTATAGTGAACTTAATATTATGTTATATTATATTGTGTTTGATATGAAAAATAAAACCACTTATTTCATTTTTAATAAAACTGGGTTAAAACAATAATTACAACAGGAAAGTAAATTGAGGTTTTATAAAAAATGTTCGTGGAAATAAAGCAAGCACAAAAACAAAGCCATAGAAGAAAAAGTAAAATTTTATTATCTCCACAAACTCGTACCATATAACCATAATCTTATATTATGCCTTTTTTCGTAATAATATTAAATTAATAGTCGTAACCTACAAAGTAAGTTATTCAAAGATAACGAGAATTTGCTTTTAGCTCTCAATTGGGACCTCTAAGAAACAATTACAGGGGGAAGTTTGTATCTTAACCTCGTGCATTCATCTTGCTTTTCCGACCATGTCGTGCATTATAACATTGCTGTGTTATATAACTTATCCAAAATACAAAATGTTTGTTTGGTCGTTTTTAATCTGATTGATTAAGTTGTTTTACCAATAAAATAATCTATTACGTAATAATTAAAAGAGAAACGATTATTGATTAATAAAACACAATTATAATAAGGCGGTGAAAATGGAAAGAAGCCTCATGTTGCTTACAAAAACAGGACTGGATCAACCTTTTTTGAGGTCCTAGATAATTATATTCTTTGGGCCCCTTGTAGCACAAATCAAGCCAGTGTAATTATCTTTGGAGGGACTTAAACAAGAGAGATACTTTTATTATATCAATCCTTTATTTTACCAAACTTAAACGATGTCGTACCCCATTTGAGAGTTTATCTTACCGGCGCCCCCTCTCGGCCGATGTTGGTACACCATCCTCAAATATTAAATTTTAATGAACTGTTTTTTACAGTTAAAAACTGCTCAAATAAAATAAAAATTCTGCCGTGTTCCCCTTAAAAACCTTTCGCGTACCCCCACGCGTAGCGTACCACACTTAAGTAAACACTGCTTTATTGAATTAAGATTTATTTAAGATAAAATATTCATAGACACTGATCTAGATTATTTATTATACACTACGCATAATACCGCTAGCTAGCTGTACATAATTTTTTACCTGCAGTAAGACTTAAATGGTCGTTTACCAATTGTATTTGAGCTAGGTAATAAGACGATGTTAAATATACAGGGATGCGCAAAAGTATGGAAACAAACAAATATCTAGAACACTATTAAAAATAATTCAATGAAATTTGGTATTTGACCGTTATCGTATATTCCGGATTCGATAAAAATATTGAGGTTGTGATACGACTTCCGGTTCAACCGGAAACGGACTCAAACTTTGAAATTTTAAATGGAACACCCTGTATATTTTTATATTTTTGGATTCCTCTTTAAATTTACTTCAAAAAATGTTTGAGGTTGTATGGGGCTTAAGTCGACCGTTTTCGTTAAAGTCACATTTTTGTGAAAATTTTGAGCTATACAGCATTGTTAAAAATTTTCAACATTTAAGAACTTTGAAATTGCAAGTAATTTTTTTTTAAGTTTATGTTGATAATAAGCTTACTAACACTTTGCACAACGTACATTTAAAAAATATTATACAGGGCGTTTTTTACGCTTGTTCAAACTTGTACAACTTTAAACATCGATAACTCATTTTTATTAAATACAACACCCTGTATATTTTTACACATTCTTATAGAAAATTGATTTCTCTTTCGAAAACATAAAGGCTGTTTTTCACCTAAAATTGATATTTTCCGAGATATCGCGATTTTATTGTTAATTATTAGGGCAACGTAATATTTTCAAGTAGGCTATGAAGAAAGACAGTGTTAATTTAAACAATTGAAAGAAAAAAAAACAAGAAAGTTATATATTTATCTTTTCCGTACAAATTTTTGACATTTTTGTTAACGAATTTTACCATTATTACTTTTGAATTAAGATTTTTTTTAATTATTTATGCATTTTTTTGTTGGACCAGTGTGATGACAAATACTAAATCCTATAAACTATTTTTTGCGTGTTTGCAATACGACTTTTGGTTTAACCGACCCAACCCTAACCTTTTTTTAAATTTAAACATAAGGCAGGTCAGTTATTATTTGTTTTAATCAGCGTTTTTTTTTTCGCGTACCTAATACTTTATCTATTGGTTTTATTATGACTTTGTAAACGATCAAACTCAATTGTATGAACAATATTTTGGCCCTGATAAGGACCGATTAATTTTTGCCAAGTCGTGTGATACGAAGCGCTCAAGGTTTCTTCTCGGTCTTCTTGGGCAAGAGGACGCAGAACAGGAAATATTGCGAATTTATAAAAATTAACAAAATAGGGAATACAAAAATTTAATGGATACGATGCTCGAAATGACCACCATTTACTTCTTGGCAGTAGGCTAACCTATGCCGAAATTCCGTAAGAATGTTTAAAACCACATCTGGCGAGATTCTTCCAAGTTCTTTTGTTATTCGGTTTCTCAGTTCGCCTAAATCACCAAGTGGGTGTGCATAAACATTAGATTTTAAAAAAGAAAGCTAATGGAGTTAACTTCGTTATCAAAAATGTCAAAAATTTGTACGGAAAAGATAAATTTATAAGTTTCTTCTTTTTTTTTTCTCTCAATTGTTTAAATTAACACTGTCTTTCTTCATAGCCTACTTGAAAATATTACGTTGCCCTAATAATTAACAATAAAATCGCGATATCTCGGAAAATATCAATTTTAGGTGAAAAACAGCCTTTATGTTTTCGAAGGAGAATTAAATTTTCTATAAAAATGTGTAAAAATATACAGGGTGTTGTATTTAAGAAAAATGAGTTATCGATGTTTAAAGTTGTACAAGTTTAAACAAGCGTAAAAAACGCCCTGTATAATATTTTTTAAATGTACGTTGTGCAAAGTGTTAGTAAGCCTATTGTCAACATAAACTTAAAAAAAAAATTACTTGCAATTTTAAAGTTCTTAAATGTTGAAAATTTTTAACAATGCTGTATAGCTCAAAATTTTCATAAAAATGTGATTTTAACGAAAACGGTCGACTTAAGCCCCATACAACCTCAAACATTTTTTGAAGTAAATTTAAAGAGGAATCCAAAAATATAAAAATACACAGGGTGTTCCATTTAAAATTTCAAAGTTTGAGTCCGTTTCCGGTTGAACCGGAAGTCGTATCACAACCTCAATATTTTTATCGAATCCGGAATATACGATAACGGTCAAATACCAAATTTCATTGAAATATTTTTAATAGTGTTCTAGATATTTGTTTGTTTCCATACTTTTGCGCATCCCTGTATAAATACGCAACAAACTTTCTACCTTAGGAAAAATAGATGCAATTTTTGTTTCTTTTATAAACTGGATCATATTTAAGGGTGAATTAAAATTTTCGCTTTTACAAAGTAACAGAAGTTACAAAAATTCGTCGTTTTATTCACTAGTGTAAATATATTGTTTATACAATTTTTCAATTCTCATCGAAGTGGTTGGACACATCCTGCGGAGCTCAACTTACGCCCCTAGTTTAATATATCTAGGTTCTTGGGGGGGGGGGCGGTTACGACCTCCTAAACGCCTCCTGCGTACGCCACTGTGTCCAGTTGAATGTAAATTTCCCTTTTGATGATGATTTCCTTCTTTTTAAGTCCAAATGATTTTTTATTTCAGATACTTTTACAGCGTCTTCTTGAAATGAGCTTCTTAAACTAGTGACTCGATTAAATAAATTTTCAAAAACATTTGCTGCAATGAGAAGGGCATAATATGATCCCATAATCATTTGCTACTTGCATCGTTGATAGTATTCTGTTTGCTAATTTATGCTTCAAATTTTACTAAACATTTTTTGTGATTCCACTTGAGTACTATGCAATGAATTTTTACCGGGCTCCTCAAAAAAATCGAGCTCTAGATATTTGTGTTTTTTGTCCATGCTATAATCTGGTCCTGTAATAAAATGACTCTTGCTCTGATCTAGTTGGACAAAGTTGCGTCGAATTTCAGGTATAAATACGTCTCAGAAATGATGTTGATGGATCCAATAACTTTAATCGAGCTTTGTATAAACGAGCTTAAGTGAGATATAGTCTAGTATATAAATTTAAATTTAAATATGTGTTGATTAGTATACCAAGCAAAAAAAAATGCTGTTGCTAATGTACAAGTAACACAATTTGTGTGTCGTTTTTTTTCTAGCTTCCTGCAACAGCATTGTACTCTTGGAGTTTAATAAAAAAAAGTTATTTAAAATAACATTCATTAGCTTAAAAATAATTCGTAGAAAGTAATGGGAAGGTGGTCATTGGGTTTATAAAGAAAACTCTTAAAAATAATAAATATTGAAAAACTTATTTGTTTGATATTGTTCATTTGTAAACAGTGGCGTAGCGACGGGTGGTAGAGGGGTATCGATGCCCCGGGCGCCAGTCTTGGGGGGCGCCGCGAAGACAAAATATTTTTGGGTTTATTTCACTTGTTTAAAGCCAGAAAACTAAATTGCCATTATACTTTTAAAATTTGCTCTCATTTTCATTACAGTGTATTAGATTAAATAACACCAACATTATTTTACATGAAACTCACAAACTACATTAAAAATACGTACGAGTGGGAGCGCAAAAAAACAATATGCCCCGGGTGCCATTTACCCTCGCTACGCCACTGTTTGTAAACAGTTCAAATTGAAAAAATAGCCGATTTTAATCAACTTAAAACTGTAAAAGAGTTTAGCATTTGTATTAAATTTAAAAAAATGCCGGTTTAAAAAGGGGTTGTTCATTAGTTCATTTAAAGCTATTTTCTTCCACATTCACACATCAAATGGGGTATAACTGTAAACAAATAGAAGAAAGTAATTAAAAAAATTGGATTGTTGTGTATATTCACCAGTTCAATATAGAAGTAATGTTTAATTTGCTAATTTGATTTACCGGTTTGAGAAATTAAATGTTGAAGGTAAATAATAATTTATTTTTGTATTTATTTTTACACTTACATCGAAACATGTAAAGTTCTTAAAACTATTTCATCAATTATTGTTTTTGAAATTAAGTATTGTTTTTGCAATTCTTTAAGTTTTTTGTATTTACATACAAATTTGTATTTTATATATAAAAAACACATGCTACTAAAAAATGTGTTAAATATAATTCAAGATAGTAGATAATACAAACAACAAAAGCGACAACATTGTGTAAAATGTTTACCCTTAGAATAAACTTATATTTAAAATTTCTTTAAATTAATAGTAATAGTCATATACAGGTTGCCTTGGATCATAAAAGCGCGCGGGTGGCGGTCGAACATCCAGTTGAATTTCATCTGCTTCGTAAGCCGTTCCGTGTTCCTGTGGATGTCTGTTGTACTCAACACCTTTGCCGTATATAACTCGAGGGTCTTCATAAATTGTAATCGTTTTTTTCGCAGGATAAGCTACCGGTTCGTAATAATTTGCAGGATATTGTGGTCCATGTGTATTGTGATAGAAATGTGGTTGTTTCTGATAACTTTCTTCTTCGAATCTTCCTGCCTCTCCAGATTGCTTAGCTTGATTGGTTTTTCCTAGATTTTCTCGGTTGTCGTTGTATCTTTCGCGGTTATATTGCTTTTTGTCGCCGCGATCTTTCTCATAACTTCCTGCATTATTATATCCGCCATGTTTTGAGTCCTGTTGTGTTTGATGGCTTCCGTCTAAGTATGAGCCTTCTTTGTTGAGTGATCCTTGGTCTCCGTACGATCCTTTGTGGGCCCGTTGTACTTGTTCACCTCCTTCATTGCTGCTATCGTCGAAGAAGCTCGAATTGCTTCCGGTTTCGTCCTTGTGGTATGAGTTGTGGAATCCTGACCGGTGATGGCCTTTTTTATGTGCAAGTTTTTTGTTGAAGTCTTCGTTCGTGCCGCCGGCGTTTTGATGAAATTTTTGATCAGCAAAGTTGCCAGCATCTACGTGTTTCTTGTTATCGGATTTCTCCGCGGCATATTTACCCGTGTCCTGAGCCTGTACAACTTTGTTTTCATTGTCTTTGTTAAATCCTTGTTCGCCTTCATAATTCGATATTCCTACTTTTGATGTTACTTCGTGCGCATCAGCATTGTGGTGTTGAGCGTTTTCTTTAGACACACCCGATTTAATGACCACTGGATTTGAAGCGACGAGGTAAATCAGTATAGAGTTTATTAACACTAAACGTGGCCACATTATTTGAACACTAAAAACTGGCAGCAGTTGAGTTGCCTACTCGTCTTAGCGTGAAACAGCAAACTAAGAGATTTGCTAAGGCCAATTTCTTTTTATATGGAGTCGATTGTTGAAAGAAATGACCTTCCAGACCGAATCTGAGATATCCTGTCTAAGAATTTCACAGTTTAATGTGTCAATATATTGCAGTCCATTCGTGTAAGCGCTAAGCGGCCTAAAAAGGTCGAATAACATGGTTCGAACAATAGACTTTAATCTACCCAATGGTGTCTAAATTGCACAATTTTGATCGTCACTGGATAAGAAAATAATTTTGTCACCATTATGAGACGTGAACATTGATTTTAGATCGACTGATTTTACAAAAAGATAAATATTTACCCTAATATTTTAAATTTTATTAATGGTATTTATAACAAACAAAAAATAATATTTCGCTAGAATAGTTATTCAACAAACCAATTACAATAATTTTTGAAAAATTACTAGTTACAAAGAATTTTATTCGTGAAATAATTTTTAAATTATCCAGTTTTGGGGATCTACTAGTACCTTCAATATACAGGGTGTAGATTTGGACCAAATTTCAATGGTAAAATTTTAAAGGTTGTATAATATCTCCCCTAATTATTTTAGAAAAAAGGTACATATAGGTTTTTTTTGTAGAGAAAAAAAACTCTGTATCTATAGATGTAATTAATATTAATTTTTAGTTTTCCAATAACTTAAAATTAAGCAAATTACAAAATACGTTTTGACAAAAATCTGTAATGCCTTAGAATTATGCTATGACAACTGCCCAGCCTAATGTCACTTATACTGTCACTTTGACGCGAAATTCATTCTTAATAAAGGATTTCATATTTTTTCAAACATTTATTTTACACAATTAGTTATGTTTTCATTGCAAGATATAATAAAAATGATAATTAAAAATAAACTTCGCGTCAAAGTGACAGTATAAGTGACATTAGGCTGGGCAGTAATTATGAATTACTGGGGTTATTACGGAATTATTTTGCATAAGGAAAGTCGGATATAGCGCCAATTATCCATTGAACGTGTGTTCCCAGATTTGAAAAAAAAATGACAAGTGTTGTTTATGCAAACAACGCCTCAGTTGTCATAGCATAATTCCGAGGCAGCACAGATTTTTGTGAAAACGCGTTTTTTAATTTGCTTAATTTTCAGTTATTGAATATTGATTACATTTATGGATACAGAATTTTTTTCTCTACAAAAAACCATGTGTTCTTTTTTTTCTAAAATAATTAGGGGAGATATTATACGACTTTTATAATTTTACCATTGAAATTGCTATGTTGCGTGATCCAAGTCTACACCCTGTAGAAATCATCCAGAGATTTTAGAATAAAATTTTACGAATCATTGCTAATGTCGCCTGGTATTACTATACTGTGGTCGATGAATAGAAGTGAGTATGTGTGTTCTTCGCCAACTGTATTTCCCATGCATTTTCTTGACCATAAGTTAAGAGTTAAGACCATAAGTTAATGTACAAATCATCACTATACATATGTGCATAACTTGAGTTTTTTAATTTTGTCAGTCAACAAACGATTTGTTGAAAGATTTGTACATAATGTCTAGGGTCTATAGGGCACATTACTCGTAAGATAAGCGCTTGTAGCAAAGATTAACAAGGTTGCATATACCTAACAATTCAAAAGTATGTCACTGGGAACCAAATTGAGGACAGCCGGGCCTAGGGATATATCCAAGCAGTTAAAAATTAAGAGATTTGTTATAGTTGTTGTGTTTTCTTTGATTTTGAATGAGCAATAATTACTCTAGGCCTGTGTATCACGTAAAATTGCGTATAAGGGGCCAAATATCTTATGAAGACGATCACGAGGAATATTTAACAAAATTAAGAACAGAGTGAAACGTATTTTTCCTCCAACAGTATAAAATTGTAAACCATTGCTCTGTAAAAAACAGTAAGTACGTCACAATGTAGGTACTACAAATAAATTAGTCCTTTACAATTACTTTGTGAGACACAGCCCATTGCAAAAACACATTTCCTAAATGTATAAAAAAGCAAAAAGTGTGAGCTATTAATCATTTAAAATTATCTAGAATGAATATTGACCTTGGTGACAGCACAATACCTAAACAAAGCAACAAAATGTTTACTAGTTACTGATGCATTGTAACCTTCATGCTGTTACTAAGAAAATGCGGAATTCCACCAATTTCCGATTATCAAAAATTGAACTTTTGATAAACTGTTCGTCATAACTTTCTTGAACGCATTAATTGCATTTACCTTCAACTCGACGTAAATTAATACTTCAACAATAATTTGTCCTGAAATTGAGGAAATTAAAACGAAAAAAAACTATGCGTAATTTTTGTATAAATGTCCCTGAGTCTTTAGATAATATTGAGTAAATTATATAGTAATAGCAGTTTGCCCTCCTTATTGTTTTTAAATTTGTTACATTGTGGAACCGATTAAATTTTTAGATCAATAATAAGACTTGGAAATATATAAATGATCTGTTTAAAACATAAATTTGCAAATTGTGAATAGCAAATAAACGATTTTTTAAATTATTTTGGTGAGTAATCCTTTCATCTTTGTATCTAAAAAATAATATTAGGAATGTTTTTCATAATTTAATGAAAACGATGGAGTTAATTGGAAAATAATCCTAAAAGTTGGAACTACTTCTCACTAAACGTTTCAAATACTTAAAGATGCATCTAAATTGCAACGGCAAAATGGATAGAGCAATTAACAAAAGAATAAGATTAAGAGCAAAACTATTTATGAAAGGAATAGAGAAATTTCTGTAAGAATATGGGGTAGAACCCTATTATAACGTGTGCATTGCTAGTCTAAACTGTGGATGTGAATCTTACACCTCGACAAAATCAAAAGAGCTCATTGAATAGGGAAAAAAAGTTTGTAAGCGAGAGGTATGGAAAAGTTGCTAAAGGGAAGACAAAGGACACTACCATTATGAAGTGAAAGAAGCTTCCATAAACAAAGAGTTGAGTGGATTAGATAGGACTAGCCTTCTATTTAGCGGGGCTCGAGTGCATATACTTTTTGTGGTCCCTAATGCCGTTTTTATTGTGTGCGCATTTTGTCGTTAGTATTATTTGAATAAAAACCACTCGGTATGTACGATCATGACAAGTTCGCCGTGGCATTTAGCGTGGACAATTGAGGTCGAAATTAAAATGTTCGCTTTTATTTTAAATTTGATTAATTTTATGTGTTCTTCTTTATACAATTTATTGAGCCCTATGTACAGTCCGGGGCCCGGGTGACTTGTATCTGCTGCAAACCCCTTGTGCCGGCCCTGGACAGGAAAAGATAAAGGAAAGCTTACAAACAAAATCAACACCTAATGGCCGAGAAATGTAAGATAAGGAAGAATAATATGGTTAGTTACTACGGACAATATTAATTAAAAACAAAACAAAAAATTATAAATTGCATGTAACTCCCAAAGGTGTAACAAAATATTTTATTTTATCTTTATAAAATTTTGTGCGTAGTTACGGAAATAAAAATGCATCGTGTCGTACAACTCTAAGACAATATGTGGTATGTTTAAGGTTTTCTTAAAATATAAACAATTTAATAAATACAAAGTTAATTGAACCAAACCAAAATAAATGCAATTTTTTTAAACTACCCCTGGGATTTGTTTCGGCAGTGCTGGCAAAGTCACTCTTGGATCTCGCGATAATTAGTAAAAATTTTCAAGAGGTACATTGCAAATAATAAATTAATTTGCTATTATGGGTATGGAATGGGTTCAGTGAGCAATTTTTCCGAGTCTCGAGATTTCTCGAATGTTTTCTGAATTCGGGAAATCGTAGAAAAATCCCGAGACCGGGCGGGAAGGAATTCCCGCCCGGAAACACTAGTTGCAACTGATATAACTCTATTCTAATGAATAAAGTTTTATTATTTTTGCAAACATAAAAACAAATTTTCGCAGGGTCTGACCTTCTTTCTGTAAGGTAATAATCCATTCCGTGTACTTCAGTTTGTAAAACTATACATTATGTCTAATACAAAAATAATTGTATATTTATTTTAACGTGAAAATGTTTTAAATTTATTGTTGCTTGTCTTACTTTCTTATTCTCCATGCTTGCACCTGCTGTATATTGTAAATCTACCATGCAAGGTAATGCGCGTTTGCTAGCGAAGCAAACCTGATCATATATTGTAAGAAATCATTCAGTAGAAAATAGTTTAACATAGTTCAGTGATCGATTACTTAATGTGATCATAGTTAAATAAACTTGTGCAAGTTTCCTGCTCTTTAATATTGGGAACTCATGCAAATTATTGCTGTGCACACCACTTCGTATCCAATTGGTCTTGACCTGCAGTAACAGGATTTTTTGCAGACTGAAAGAATGGTGTAAATAAGCAATGAAAAAAATATGTGTGCAGATAAATAAGCTACCAAAATCGATTAATGCATACCATTTTAAGGCATTCATAAGTTAGTGTAAAAGTACTATACGATAATTACCGATTTTAATGGTATTTTGGTTTGATTGATACGAGTTAAGACCGCAACATTAAAAAATGTAGTTTATTTAATATTATAGTAGTTTTACAACTTAATTAAATGGTTTTTATCATAATAATTAATTGTTTGGTACTTTATAAGGCATTTTGAGAAAGCATTAAAGAAATTACTCGGAGCAAATATTTTAATCGGTTGACTTTGGTCACTATTCATTACAAAGGGTGACCAAAATTCGAGGATCAAAATTGGATTTCGCTTATCTTAAGAACTACACTGTCCATTAAATTATGTCAAATTTGCGTGCTTAATTTGGTACTGAAAAAAAAACACCATATCCCTCAAAGTTTAGAAATTAAAAAGGAAATACAGAAATATTGATATTTGGTGGTTTCAGCGATTTTCCTGTTTTTAAAGAGTAAGGAAAACTAAAAAAATCTAAAAGCAACTTTGTATTGCGTGTTCGCTAATATCATAAGATCTTCTATCAGATGTGTAATCTATTTTGGACAGTCGTTAAATTTATTGCTTTCTATTGGCTTCCTGTAGAAATTTTGTTGTTATACAGGATGTTTCTTAAGTATTGCAAAAAAATTCTGGAGGTGATTCCTGATCAAAAATTAAGAGGAGTCTTTCATATAAAATTTTTTCCTTAGACGTCTTCTTTCGGAGTTACACCCCCCTAAAGGGGAGCGGTAAAATTAGGTTTTTATTTTATTTCTCAAATTTGAATAAACGTAGAAGAATAATATTTGGCAGATGTTTTATACTTATTAAAAGGTTTCCCATAGTAATATTTTTAATTATCACCTATTTTCACAGGGGGCTGAAAAGTACGACACCTGTTGGTTTTTTTATCAGAACTTTTTGGTTGGTTAAAATTTTGCAACTAAAAATTAGTTTTTTGAAAGCTTGATTCATTTAGAAACTTTTTTATTGTTTAGTTTTTCTCGTTAAACCTACCGTTTTTGAGTAAAAAATAACCTAAATAAACAGGAACCATCACATATTCCAATATAAAACTATTCATTTTGGTGGTTGCCATGGTTTGCTTATGTTTATATTGGGTAGAATTGACAAATGTTGTTAATTTTTGACGTTTACGCTATAACGCCCGTCAATTCTGCCCAGTATGAACATAAACAAATCATGGCAACCACCAAAATGAATCGTTTTATGTTGGAATATTTGATGGTTCATGTTTATTTTTTATTTTTTACTCAAAAACGGTAGGTTTTACGAGAAAAACTATAAATAAAAAAAGTTTCTAAATAAATCAAGCTTTCAAAAAACCAATTTTTAAATTAAAATTTTTAAGCTTCCAAAAAGTTCTAATAAAAAAACCAACAGGGGTCGCACTTTTCAGCCCCCTGTAAAGGAGGGAGATGATTACAAATATTACCATGAGAAACCTTTCAATAAGCATAAAACATCTACCAAATATTATTCTCCTACGTTTATCTAAATTTGACAAATGAAATAAAAACCTAATGTTACCGCTTCCCTTTAGAGTAGAGGGTTGTAACTCCGAAAGGAGACGTCTAGGAAAATAATTTTATATGAAAGACTCCCCTACATTTTTGATAAGGAATCGCCTCCTGAAGTTTTTTGTAATCTTAAGAAAGACCCTGTATATTATTGGCGTAATTTAAAAAAAATCTAACAAATTTAAAAGCAACAGTATTTTTATGAAATTAGCAACACCATGAAAAAAGTATCCACAATATAACAAAACTTAAAAGGCAAGTCTTCCGATTGTAACCAATCCTTTTACAGCAGTTAAACTAATTGTATACAAATTAGGGCTATCCTTCTTTAAAAAATAGATGTAATAAAAATGATGGTCAGTCTTATTTTTAAATGTGTTTTTTGAAGCTTCAACACTGTGTAATAATGTTCTTAAATTAACTAAAGATTTAAGACAATGTGATTGATTGATTATGTTATGAATAGAAATCAATAAAATTGATGTGTTGCTTATAATCTATAACTTTTATATTTTACTGTCTCACGAAAATAGTTTAACGGTGTTGTTGCTTAAAAAAAAAACTTTTGAAAGCAAATTTTAATGATCGATTCTGATTCTGTATTTCTAATACATGAACATAATAAGGAACATTTTTGTTTTAGATTTACATAAAATTATTACAATAATTATACACGGTTACAACAATGTATCTACATGTGTTGTATTGGTAACTTTCTTATTATGAAGGAAGAAAACGTAACATTTTTGTCCAAATCCAAGAGACCCTTATACTACGTAGTAATAATTTCGATTTTTTTTGCAAATTCTGAGATAAATAATAAAAATAGATATGACAACCCGATACATTTTTAAAATCAGAAAAAAATAAGCTATTTAATCTTAACCGGGGGGCCGCGAAAAGTTTTATAAAACGCGTTTACTTTTTAAAATATTGAAATCTTTAAAAAAATATATTTTACTCGAACCATCGGAAAGATTTCGTCTTAAATAAAGCGTAATATTTTTGTTACTACAAACTAGGGAACTGCGAGAATATTGAAGGATATTGGGGGGGGGGGGTCGACTAATAAAAGGTTAAGAACCACTGATTCAATGGACCCACAGCTAGGGTTGCCAGAAGTTGAAAGTGTAAAAAGAGAACTCTTCAAAAAAAAAAAGAGAACAAAAAGAGAACTCTACAAACAAAAAAAAGAGAACAAAAAGAGGGCGTTGTTCGGTGTATGGTTTATGGAAATATGAAAGTATAATATTTATTCACATCCACAAACAATCATTTTTTTGCTACATAGTTTCCAAATTAATCAGTTTTGAGTAAATACCTTCATTAATGGTAAAGTACTGTATCAAAATCGGAAACATTTTTTGTGAATCATGGTTACTTGCATCTGTAGATATTGATATAAAAGGAATATTAGATAAAGATTCAGTAACTTTACTCATACAATAGGGAGCAATAACATTTTTCCCAATCATTGTTGTTTTTGTTCGAGCAGATGACAGATGTTTGGCAGTTTCAGAGTCTTCGAATATATTTTTTAATAAATCTGTTGTGCAGTTAGATGAGTTGAAGCTCATGTGATGTTTCAAAACATGAAATGCCAACGTTGCTTCAACAGCTGCTACTTTTTCATCTAACTTTTCAATTTTGGAAATTACAAAAGAATCTATTTTATTTGATGTTTCCATGGACCGAATACATAACTGATGCTTCTTTGATTGGATATGTTGTTGAAGATCATACTTCCCTTTGTTTCCAACAGAAACTTTTGTATTACATACAGAACAAAATGCTTCGTATTTACAGTCAACACTTTTAAAACACGTATATTTAGCTTGTAACTCAGGGGTAAATGTGCATTTTCTTTTACTCATGGTTGTTGATTGTAAAACACTAAACACTATCCTTATAATTATAAATATAATGGCTGTCGCTGACTTTATGCTGTCTTGCTGTCACTTAATATTGTAAACATTGGTAAACATTTGTACCGCGTTAAAAAATATAACCTTACCTATCGGTAGATGGCGTAACATTTTGTGTCTAAAATGGTCGATTGCCATTAATTGACAACAGAGGACGTTGCGGTATAAAAAAAAAGTAAAAAAGATTTGACAAACAAAAAGTAACTACGGAAAAAAGAGGACAAAAAGTAAATACGGGAAAAAAGAGGACAAAAAAAGATCAGAATAAAAAAAGAGAGTGAACAAAAAGATCGGTACAAAAAAAGAGGACATGTTCTCTTTAAAAGAGATATTCTGGCAACCCTACCCACAGCCAACTGTGGTTGCCATTAAAAAATCAAGTTTGGCTTATATTATCTCAAAAATCGAGTTTGCTATGACTTTTTAGATATCTTTTATTTAATTCTACGTACAAATATTTACAGAATCATTCAAATTTTGGTTTTAATACAACATCACACTATTCTTAAAATGATGTTTTGGGTTTTGTTGTAGCTAGTTAAGTTATGAACAGTTAGTTGTAGCTAGTTAAGTTAGGAACAGTTGGCTGCCCTGTTTGGTTAGCCTAGGGGAGTGGTTCCCCTGAATGTAAGAACGCTAGTTCAGTCTAGGCCAGTGATGTGAAATGACGGTCATTTATGATTGTGACGTCATGACCGTCATGACCGGTCATATGACCGTCATTTATGATTATTTTTATAACAATGGTATAAAATTAATATATATGTAATAGGAATAATAAATAAAAAGCAGAATTATTAGCATCAGTATCTCTATCTGGGTATTGTATTCCTTCAGAGAAGGCTCTAGAAGTCGAGGGAGTTGAAGGTGATTTTGGACTACTTATGCTGAGAGCAAATTTTTTTTTAATACAATTTTTATTTGCGTTTCAACTTTAATTTTACATGCTCTGGGCATTTCTTGCATGTTGTAATTAAATGTTCTGCCATTCTAGTGGCATGTAATCCGTATCTCTTTCTACAAAATTGGCAACCATAAGTAGCTACCTTTTGCTGCGAACTTGCAGGATAACGTACAAAAAAGTAAAATACCTTCCCTTTTCTCCGCATTGTGTTTACCAACTTTCAGAATACTTTATATAGTGGTATTTACATTTTTATTAACGATATTGCAATTAAGATTAACACAAATCAAGTGACAACCACCATGTAAACTTAAAACTGTCATTTTTTGATGTTAGAAAAACTGTCATTTTGAATTTTGGAGGTTAGAATGGTCACGGTCATTTAAAATCATTGTGACGTGACGTCATGACCGTCATGACAAACTGTCATGACGCGGTCATATGACACACTCACATCACTGGTCTAGGCCAGGGCTGGTATTCTCAACTCCTCCTGTTCAGCGATATCGCTACCGTTGAACGCTAGGGGTGCACAAACCACTGACAATCGTATTCCCAACGTCTCCTCTCGCAGGCGCTCCATTCGCGTTCTACGCGAGTGGGTAGACCCACTCCTCTTGGCAAATACCGCTCGTTTTGCACTCAAATCGTAACCTTTGTGTGTGTTGTGAGTTGTTTTCTTTTATTATGGATGATATTAAATTTATCAATTTAATTGAGGACAGAACAGGCTTAAAATGATGTGGCCGAACCTTATAATTTAATATTATTAAATTCATTTACATAGGGTTGCCAGAATATCACTTTAAAGAAACATTTTCTCTTTTTTAATTCTGATATTTCTTTTTCTTTTTTCATGTAAAAATGTTCACTTTTGTTCTCTTTTTCGGTTACCCTTTTTTGAAATGAGAATGTTTAGTGAAGTTCATTTAATATTCGAACTTAAACTTAATGCATACAATTACAAGAATATTTCTTGTAAGTAATTATTTTTAGGATGAGTTTAAAAATAATACAGAAACACATCCTAACATCTATTACTTCAAAAATTAAATTTAATTAAAAAGGAATAAATGTATGAAAAAAATGTTTCTTAAAGAACCAAAAGATTCTAATAAATTAAATAAACGAAAAGTCGCTGGTTTTCAAACAGGTTTATTCGTTGCAAATTTTAAAAAAGATCCGACATGTTTCGCCGATGTTATTTTATCGGCATCCTCAGGGATGTTTTTTTAAAAAGTTGAAAAATGTTGAATTATGTTAAAATTGTTGAACATTTGTGAAAAAATGGAATTATCTGTTGATTTTAAAACAACACAAATGTTCAACAATTTTAACATAATTCAACATTTTTCAACTTTTTAAAAAAACATCCCTGAGCATGCCGATAAAATAACATCGGCGAAACATGTCGGATCTTTTTTAAAATTTGCAACGAATAAACCTGTTTGAAAACCAGCAACTTTTCGTTTATTTAACCTATAATCAAACAACAGGAGAAACCAACTTTATCGATTCTAATAAATTTAGGTATTTAATGAATAAATATTTTTTTCTTATTAATAATATGGAAAGGAATCTAAATAACCGATTTTATTGGGGAGAAGGCTGCTTTATACTAGGTATGTTAGTTTATTAGGACGTGATTTCTCCAACCAAAGAAACTAATTTTCAATGATTTATATTATATTTATGAATATATGTAAATAATTTTACTGATATATGTGTACCTAATTAGAAATAATATATAAGAATAATCTATTTTTGCTGCAATTGTGCAAATTTTTTCTTAATAAATGTGTTTTTCAGTTAATTCCGCAATGTTCTCTTTTTTGATTTGTATTGTTCTTTTTATACATTCAGGATATCTGGCAACCCTACATTTACACAATTAAATGTCGATGAATTTCGAAAAAAATGTAGACTTTCGAGGGATACTCATTCCAATACATTTTACATACTATTTAAATTTGTAGCAATTACACTCCATTGCTTTTGGGCATCGTTATATGTAAAATTTTGTGAAAATTTGCCACAATAATTAACTATTCTCTCAAGAATTTCTACTAATGCTGGTTTCTGCTGCTCCGTTAATTTCCCCATAATCAATCAAAACAAAAACCACAGAACATTCAAAAACTGGCGGCAAAGTGACAGACCACGCAAAATTCCAATGTTGCAACATCTACCCACTCGCGTCGACGAATTGCAAAGGCAGGGGTAGATGAGAATACAGAAGCGACCACTCCACTCGCATTGACGACGCTCGCTTTCATGAGCACTGCTGTTCAAAGCGAGCGAGTTGGGAATAGCGCCCCAGCTAGCTCAGACGCTTACATGTACGGACGCAAGTTCTGTCAGTCAAGTGTATCATAACAACAGGGTCTTACTGAACCCACAACAAATATAGTATTTATATTTTACAATACTGTTTTATTCTACAAGTAAAACACAAATGACGGGGTCGTACCCCACAGACACGATCGGTCCTTCGAGCTATTTCACAAGAAATACAACAAACAAAACTACGGGGTCGTACCCTACAGAGCTATTTCGAAAGAAATACGAATAAACAAAACTACGGGGTCGTACCCTACAGGTTTGTACAATTTTAAGGTGCACTTAACATAGATGGAATTATTTACCATTGAAAAATTCGTCTGTTTTTTTAAAACTTGTATAAAAATTGAAAGTGTAGGTCAAATGTCAAAATGGTTTTAAATTCGTCTTCACTCATTTAACCGACATTGTAACCTTAATAATAACAAAGTTACCCATACAACACAATATTTAGATTATTATCACACTGTAACTATTACTTATAGTTTCGCTACTTAACAATTTTAAAATTTGGTTTGGAGATAGATTTTGTTTTTTATAGAAATGTTGGTAACATAAAAAAACATTTGGATTTTTGCGGTTATTTTTTTAATTGCAGCAAAAGCAAAACTACTCAATAAAACAACAAAAAGCAATAACATAAAATATACAGATACACCGAAAATTACAGCAGTCACACGTGCGATGGGTACTTAGTAAGCCTAATTAACTAGTCGTCCGGAATTCAGTGAATCATTAAGTTTATACTAGCAGAAAAAAGTACTAGCAAAACACGCATTTTCTAAATTATAAACTTAGTTTAAAAACGGTTGAAAAATTAAAACAAATAGAGTGTTTTCGCAGTACAAGAGGATTGAGGCGCAATAAAAATTGATATGTAAAACGGGGACAAAATAAAATTTGATATAGAAGAGGGGAACGCAAATACAAAAAGGTTGAGAAACACTGTACGTACTAACAACAAAAACATTTCTTGGAAAAGCGTATTGAGTGTTTCGATATATTTAAAAATCAAGCAAATAACGCAAAACTGAACGAAATAAACAAAAACTTTTAAACTTGGGGCAATTTTAATTCACATTCGAATGCAGCACCAAATAATGCAACTTAGCCTCAAGGTAACCCAACTTTCTAGTTTATTAAAAATGCGAAATAATTTTCATGTTGACCTCGAGTTAAGAACACCCTGTATAAGTGCAAAAACGTACACCTTAAGTCCTAAATTATTTTAGCGACATGCAAAACCTTTTTATGTGAATGAAATACTTCATTGACAATTTTTGTTATTTTAGCTGAAATAAGTTCAAAGTGGCACAATCAACATTAAATAAAATACTGCCATAGCTAATGTCGTAAAATTAAATATGATACAAATACGATTTTCATTGAATTACGTAGAAGAATACTTTAGTAATTTAATACGAAAGTACCTGGCAAGTTGTTTGTTAACGGGCCAGGATTCTGTACTCGCTTCAGGCAGTTTCTTTGTAAAACATCTAAGAAAATAAACGTTTTTTTGTATTATCACTCTAATTTCGTTGTTGATATTATAATTACTTTTAGTAGGAATTAAGTATTGATTTCTGTTATATTCGCCAAGCGTATTTCGTTAATTACATTTATTTAGTAAACATTAAAAAATGTAAACAAGTTTAATATAGTTACAACCGTTAAATTTTTCAGAGTTAATCCGGAGCTTTTAATTTATAATAAGTATTCTGGGATTTCCAATTATTCTTGTTTTTTTAAAGACAAATATCCTTTCAAATAGGAAAAAGTTGTTTCGAAACATACAAAAAACTGCTGTTGCAAAACTTAATGTAGACATTTAGGATATCACGACGGCACAATAATTTCATGAAAGTTACCAGAAAAACTAATCCTTCAATAAACTATTAAACTTTGATGAATTAAAATAATGAAAGTAAATATTTTATTGTTATATTTTCTTATTGAAAGTCCCAAACAGCAGTGGTTCTAAACCGGCGGTTCGCGGGGTTGTGCCAGGGGGTACGCTTTCAGTATACCGGGTGATTCGGTTTGACTGTCGCACCCCTATAACTTTTTAATTATTAAAAATAACCCCAACAAACCTTATATTTTTGGAAACGGCGACAAATTATCTATTCAGTGATGTGCATTTGTTATCTCTACGATGACGTATGTCAAATCCGCGATAGGCAACTGTTTTTGTTTTAAATTACATAGTATACATTTTTTTGTTGATTCGGATAGAAAATTTAATTCTGAATCCGACCATGTATTAAAATATTATGCAAAATTAGACTGTTTGCTACGATTTAAATAAACTTTGAACTGATTTTTCTCGCAAAATATCTTATGTATGCATAATATTTTAATACATGGTCGGATTCAGAATAAAATTCTCTATCCGAATCAATAAAAAAATTTATACTATGTAATTTAAAAAAAAAACAGTTGCTTATCGCGGATTTGACATACGTCATCGTAGAGATAACAAATGCACATCACTGAATAGAGAATTTGTCGCCGTTTCCAAAAATATAAGGTTTGTTGGGGTTATTTTCAATTATTAAAAAGTTATAGGGGCGCGACAGTCAAACTGAATCACCCGGTATAATGGCAATTTTTTTTCCTTCTTTAAAAAATAATTAATTAAATATCTTAAAAACTAAACAGCTAAATATCGAGCGTAGCGACCGCTAAGTGAGAGGAGTGTAGTGCGAATATGCAGGCCACAAAATACTCTAAAACTATCATAATTGAAAATTATACGTGTTACGTGGGTACCCAACCGTTTTTCTAAAATACGAGAAGAGAACTAATTGATATTTCTTGTGATATGACATACCAAGAAAAAATTCTTGTGTGTCTTTATCATCATTTTGAACTGGTCTACTTTTCCAAATATAGCCAATGAAGTAGTGAGAAGCCTTTTGCCTTTTGTAAGCACGTACTTGTGCGGGGGTGCTTTTTCTAAATATTGCGACACGAAAAAAAAAAGAAATAGGCTTGACGATTCAGCAGATATAGCTTGCCAATTAACTTTTTTTTTTAACTAAAAATTATTAACTTTGTTATTCTTATTATACATATTCTTAGGTTTTGTAATTTCATTTACCTAAAGAATAAATATGTTTTTTACCTATATATTCTTATAAATTAACTTATTAAATTTACAAAAATAAATATTTTTTGTTTATTTTGTAAATATTTTTATTGTTATTGCTTTTACCGTTTATACAGTGATGCGCAACAGTATGGAAATAGACAAATATCTAAAACATCGTTTAAGATACTACAATGAAATTTTATGTCTAATTGTAAGCGTTATCGTATTTTTCGGATTCGATGAAAATACTGAGGTTGCAATACGACTTTCGGTTCAACCGGAAACGGACTCAAACTTTGAAATTTTAAATGGAACGTCCTGTATATTTTTATTTTTTGTATTCCGCTTAAAATTTACTTAAAAAAATGTATAAGGTTTTATAGGTCTAGAGCAAACCGTTTTCGTAAAATTTACATTTTTATGAAAATTTTGAGCGATCCAGCACTTTCAATTTTTTTAACATTTAAGTTCTTAAAAAGGCAGTAAAATTTGGTTTGAAAATTTTATTGACAATAGATTAATTAACACTTTGTGCTAGCATTTTAATAATATTATACAGAGTTGTTTTACGCTTGCTGAAACTCATGAAACTTTAAACATCGTTAACTCAATTTTCTTAAATACAACACCCTATATGTTTCTACATAATCATGTAGAAAATTTTATAATCTTTCATAAACATCAACCATTAAAAAAAAAAAAAATTAATAGGGTGTTCCTTTTAAAATTTCAATGTTTGAGTCTGTTTGCGGTTGAACCGGAAGTCGTATTGCAACCTCAGTATTTTTATCGAATCCGAAAAATACGATAACGCTTCGATACCGAATTTCGTTGTAATATCTGCAATAGTATTCTAGATATTTGTCTGTCTCCAGACTTTTACGCACTACTGTATATTAAAAACTTTGTGATTTAATTTACTCAAAAAATAAGTAGATACATTTCTTGTCAATTTTATTGTTGTTTATAAAATAACCCCACAATCATTAATAAAAATATGATTTTTTATTTTTAATAATAAAGCTTATGCTAATATTATAAAATAGCTTTATAAGGGGCACTTACTATCTTACTAATAACAGAGCTATCGAATAATTCGTCTTGGCTGGGACTGTATAAATATTTTTATAAAATAATCGTAAAGATGGGAGGGCAATAAAAATTAAAGTAACAGCTGGTAAAATAGTTCAAATTACTTCAATTGTTTGTCCCTAATCGTCAAACATAATTTAGTTGTAAATTGCACATTTATACATATTTTTATCTGTTGTCTTGTTTTGTTTTTTTGCCAAAAGCAATATTCTTTTTTTCGTAGCTCATTTTTCGTTGCCGTATCTTAAACTTTATTATTTACAAGTATGATATTGTGATATGTCAAGAAATATTTTGCTATTGTCCATCGTGCGTTTTAATATTAGACAGGCAATTGGTCAAAGGATTGTCAAGATTTCATATTGCATTCAAAGTATAACGGTATTCTGTATCCTAGCGACTTGAACCCTTGAAGGGACATTTTTGAAATGGAATTGCTGACATCAGAACATATCTGCCTTATTCGACATATTTCAAATTATGAATGTTCTTTTAAGTATTCAATTTATTGCGAGAGATCTATTGTAGCTTTTCAATTTTTGTTCTGCCGTCTGATCCATTTTGATACAAAAAGTATTTGACGTTTGACGTAACCTACGCATCTTTAAATTTTTGTTAAATTATCGAATAATTTTAGACGAAATAAATGTCTTACCGCAAAAATTTACACACGAGATAAAAATGGTCGTGAATTAAAAAATACAGTTTTAATTACAGTTGCGAATTAATATTTTAATTTCAAGTTAAGTACCTCATCCACAAGTTGAACTTAATTAAAGCAAATTATACCTCGTAAATTTTGAAACGTTCATTAAAAATTACAAACTATTTCATGTGTCGCTGTGCAAATGTGTAATAAATTTTAAGCTCTGAACAATGTAATCAATTCTCAGTATGAAAGGAAAATAAGTTATTTCAGAAGTTTACCCTGAGCTGTAACAAAACCCTTTCTTTTACATTTTTTTAAAATGTATTTAAAGTGTATTTTATTTTGCTAATCAAATATGTACCTTGACGAGTATTGTGTTACTTAATTGTAATTATTTAATATTGCTCCGGAATATTAGAAGTAAGTAGATCAGAATTTCTTTAAAATATATTTTGCAAACATGTCTCCTGCAATATGAATAAACGTTTTAGAGTTAAATCTGGTGCAAAAATTAGAAACTAAGTAAGTAAACTAATAAACGAAACAAAAAGTCACCTGTGTCAAACGGGGCGGATTTAGTTAAAAACAATGGAGGGCCCAGGGCCTTTTTGTTAGTCAATAGTCGCCATTGTAAAACAGCAGACGGGTTTTGTATACAGGGTCCTGCAACAGTGCGCCGGGCTTTCCTAGCCCGTAGGAGATAAAAAAAAGCTTTAGGACATAAAATTATTGGTTTGAAAAGATTTACGTCGTAAAATTATTTTCAGCAATGCAAGGTGTCCCATTTGTGGGCTTTAAGGAACACAAAGATTTTTAAATGGAACACCCTGTATCTATTTAGGTCTTCCGATGTCATTTTTTAACCTCTACAATCTACATTAATGTCTGTTGACGTTTTAATTTTGTGTCTATGTTGCCAGCAATAATGTTAGTCCGGTTAAAGAGCAACATTTTGATGATAAAAAATTAAAATTTAGTGATACAGTGTGTTACAAAAAAATGCAAAACTTTCCAAACTTTAAAGTGACATAACTCTTTTTTTCTAAACGTAACTGCCCCATTTTATTCCGGTATTCGATAGCTTATTTTTTCTCTTCTTTAATTTTTGTAGGGGATGTCCTATGTTTAAAGTTTAAACCCCGTAGTTGTTCAATACTTTTCACAAAAGTAACCATTTCATTTCATTTTTATGCACCGAAGTAGGCCGCTGATGCAAAACAAATGCCAAAATGTAAGCAAGTGTCAACTTGGCATTTGAATAATTTTTCTTATGTATGTTTACGACGTAGATCTTTTCAAACCAATAATTTTATGTCCTAAAGTTTTTTTTCCATCTGCTACTGGCGGAGCGCTAGGAAAGCGTGAAGCAGGATTGAAGTTTTAAATAACGCTGCGATTTGACACAGTTTTGAATGCATGAATTTAAAAAAAAACTTATAGGTTGGTGGATCATAGTATTTTCAACGTAAACCGAAAAGCTGGAGGATAAAAAAAGAGTATTATAATTATTAAAAAACATAAAAACCGTGGGTGTTTCAAAAAGTTGCAGTAAATTGAATATTTTAAGATTTTTAATTTAATAAGATATAAAATGATTCGTCATTTTTCGACATGAGCACCCTTCTTTTCAATGCACTTTTTTCTTAAGAAAAATATGTTTTTTGTTGTGTCCTCAGCCAAAAATGCACTGTTTCTCTATAAATCCCAAATTTTCATCCTCTCAAAGCTTCCTTCGGGATTCTAAGCCCATGATAGTCAAAGGGAACAGGATCAGGGTAGAAGAACGCATTTAGACAAAACTCCTCTGCGATGGCTGCGTATTTCTAGCTTCAGCTCCTCAACCAACATTGCTCTGAATCGGGCACTATTCTAATAGTGCTCCAAATTGGTCCATTCATATCCCAGAAGAGAGTCAGCAAGACTTTTTTTGACAAAGGGTTGACACGAACTTTTTGGCTGAAGAATATGTGTACCGTCACTCTGATAATTTCTTCTTGCTTTTAGGCTCAAAATGATGTACTTAGGTTCCGGCTTCTGAAGAATGCTTTGTTGAAGAAGATGTGTGATTGATGACGAGGTCAAAGAAACGGTGCATTTCTGGCTGAAGACACAACCAAAAACATTTTGTTCTGATGAAATAAAGAAGATGCAACGCTGTGAAAAGTTAATTATAATTAGTCCTCCTCAACCCTACAGTGTAGAGATTTATTATTTTTCATTTTCATATCCTTTATCATTGCGTGGTCATTATCCCTGGTAGCCATCCTAAGTTCAAATTAAAAATATAACTTTGGAAACCTTTTAATAAGTATACAACATTTACCAAATATCATTCTTCTACATTTATCCAAATTTAAGAAATAAAATAAAAGCTTAATTTTACCTCTCCCCTTTAGGGGGGTGTAACTCCGAAAGGAGACGTCTAAGGAAAAAGTTTTATATGAAAGACCCCCTAAATTTTTGAAAAGGAATCACATTCCGAATTGTTTTTGCAATATTTAAGAAACACCCTGTATATCAAAATATTGAATTTCTGGCCGACCATTTTTCGTCACCATATTTAGCACGTTGAACGGAGCCAGTACAAAGATTGTGAACTTTTCTTTATTATTTTTTGCTGTAAAATTTATAGGTACAGCAGTAATGATAAAGTATTTGTGACGTGAGCTTAAATATCGATACGTTTTTTCGGTTTTAAAAGTTCCGAATATGAAAGTCATAAAAATGCAATTAACCAGGCTAAAGTAAAACCTTTTTTTCATGTTTAACCTTCGCACTGTGCTCACGGTAACTAGATTATAATAGAGATCTCATTTTGCTCCCAAATTGCCAAATCCAATTTATATAGCGAGGGGTTATATTTGTCAAATTTATTGTTATCTAATCATAACAGCAATGAGCTATGGCAAACTCCAAACTTTATATTTAATTACAAATCTTGGAAACACAATAGCCGAATTATCTGCAGGAATCGAGCTAGCATAAATCTTAAGTTCGATTCGAGTTACCTTAGTTAGCAGTTTCAAAGCGGATAATCACACTTTTGTTTTCGACTGTTCCCAACGATTATTACCTTGTTATTCCCTTAATAGCTCTCTCTTTATCTTTCTCTTGAGATTTATTCACAGTTGTTCCGCAATTTGTACAGAAACTTTGTAGAAATAAATACGGCAACAAAATTACAACGTTTCTATCTAATGACGAATCCAGATTACTTGAATCAACTTAAAATTTCCAGGCTGAAATTACTCTTAGTCAATGAAGCTGCTTTTTTGCGAAAAATTTTACAAATGGGTGTTTATTTTGGTACACCATTCTAAAATCACATAAAGAAAAATTGTGTTGCATCTGCTGACACACAGGGAAATTCACTAAGAACTCTTCAGCATAATCTTTTATTTTTTAAACAGCCTCGATGTTTTATAACTATTTTATTCGATTTTACATTTATTTGTTGTTAAAAAAAATACTTTTTCATTTCATTTTTTATACCCTTGATTTTAAAATACGTTAATTAAGAGCTCTAAAGATGTTTCTATAACATCATGTACAATTTTACCTTTTGTGAGAACTTGAATTAATAGACCGATGTAAAAAGTATTCTATAATTTGTTAAGGATGAAAGTAAAGTAAACATAATAAATAAAAGGAATAATTAAACAAACTAATTAAATAAAATTTGTATAATAGCTTTTTTCTTTAAATTGCTATTAAAATTTTGTATTTGTTTATATTTTGTAAGAAATGTCTCTTTCTAATATTTATTTACTACTTTTTTGAATTTTTCCTGCTTTAAAATTAGTTTCAGAGCTACTTTGATAGATCAAATCTATGCTTTTTACGGAGAAATAAAATAAATAAATGTACAAACATTTTAGATATTTTTTGTATATTTTATAACAGCAAATCTTAAAATGTTGCCACATCATTGCAAGTAGACCAATGACCCAAAGTGGGTGAACACAAAGGTTAAGAAAAAAGCTAATCCTGTTTTCAACTACAAATATATTGAAAATGATGATGCGAAACCAATTTAACATCCGGTACTTAATGATACTAAATGACAATGAAAATTTATGAATAAAGCATGGAAATTAATTTGATTTGTTTATTTAACGAATTATATAAGTAAACACGTACAGTGTTATTTGAAATATCAGCAACCTGCTCATGCAAGAAGAATCTATAAAGTTAATTTAGAGGTTAAAAATGTGGAATAACTAATAAAAAAACTATTTCTTTGTAAATACATTCCACACATATCTAACGTTGCAACACTTTTGCATTGTAAAAAATATTATGTACATTACCATAAAACACATGTGTTTTTTAATAAAATAATTGCTGTTACAATGTACAAATTTCTTTGCATTTGTTTAAGTAAAATTGTGATTTAAGAATATCGAAAGAAGTGACACTTTACTGTCAACATGATCGTATTTCTATTAAATTGCTTAATATAAAACGAAAACTATTTTACATGAGTTTAACACTCTAAATAAAGTGATTGAGCCTTTTACTCATATTGTCCAACTTTAAAGTGTTTCATGTAACATATAAAAAGAACGAAAAACTATGATCTAGGTTGCTGCATAGCCTCAGTAGTCTTTTGTTAATCTGTCTGTTATTAAACAGTTTTGCGATTGTGTGATTTATTTATTTGAAATAAAGTTCGTCCAAGGGTATGAGCGTCAAGGCTATGTATGATCAAGGAAATGCTTAATTTGCTATTTATTTGAAAGTAAATATTACTTGGGTATTTTTTTTTTAGATTGTTCATTGAACAATCGCTCTTTAAATACGACAGTTTATTTTATAGACTCTCACACAAGAAGAAATAATGTGTCACCAACGAGCTGAACTGCCGTTTTATTTTCCGAAGTAATTGGAAGTTTCTTAGTTTTATTCAATCAGCATTTATCTGGTTGGTAAATTTATCGTCGGAACGGAAGATAAACGTGTTTGTTTTCAGAAATAAAATACGGCGACTCTCTTAGACTAATTTTATATTAATTAAATCGTTTATCTCTTAGCATGTCAAAATTATGGATTTATTATTGGGATAAGCTTAATCGGTATTAATCTCAAGTGAAAAAAAAATCATATGTTAAAACTGTAAAATTAAATATTAAGTCATTTAATAAAACCTCACTTTCATTATTTGTTTTACTTAAAGAAAATATAAAACTTTGGATATTTATTAGACCGTCTAACAGTTGTTAGTTTATCAATAAAAAATAAATACGAATGATCACTTAGTGCGCATCTCTTTTATATGTCACTTAATAAATCAAAACTGAAAACAAAGTTTAAATAAAAAGTGTTTTAAAAATAATTATTGCATAACTTAACATTGTTTTAAATCATGACGATTGCTTCATTTGAGCGTAGCAACACATGTTTTTATAATTTTAAATAGAACACACTGTATATTTTTAATTGTGAAGATTTCAAATTAATTTTGTTTAAAAAAATATATAAGGTTTGTTGTACTTAAATTCTACATTTTACGAGTTATTTACGCTTTTTAAAGTTTAATTCTATCATATATTACGTTACCTTTAAATTATCACTGAACCTTTTGAAATACAACGAAACCTCTATATTCGCTGTTAATATGTCAGAGACGGACGAATACAGAGTCGAACGAATATAGAATCAATTTTATCCACAAAAATTAACTAAAAGTGGAGTAATTTGTTTCCAACCCCGAATTTAGTACATAAATAAACAAAACAAAAATTAAACCTACCTACATCTTTACTAAGAAGGTATGATGGAAGAAGCTATAGAAGAGGTAAGGAATTATTGTTTAGAAGGGGAGTCACTTTCCATTAAAACATCACGTAACTCCAATTCTGGTAATCGCTGTATTTTGGTCCCTTTCACTACAGTTCACTAACTTGTCCAATGATATCTATAGCTATATGTTTTTTAAATTTCTTGACATTGATATTTTGGACAAAAATCGGAGCCTCTTTCTGCCGAAAAATATGACGATTAGACGATTAGACGATTATAGGATTTGAATAAAGGAACTGGCGAATATAAAGCCCCCACTGTATTACTTTGAGACATCAAATATGATTTTTAAAACATATAAAATGTCATATAAAAAAGAACAATAAAGAGTGTAACATTTCAAGAAAATTACTTCTTCATGTTTAAAGTTTAGCAAAATGGATGGAGCTAAATAAACACCCTTTGTTTTATTTTTAAAGTTTAATTGATCAGGGTCAATGTGAAAGTGTTGTTAGCAAATCTTTTAAATGAAGTTATTTACCACTAAAAACTTTTTCTGATGAAATAAATTCATTCTCAGGATCGGCAAAATTCATCCGGATATAAGAGCTAGCTAGCACGGCTGTCCAACTGGCGGTCTGCGGGCCACGTCCGGCCCGCGAAAAAGCTTTGTCGCCCCAAACACCTCACAAAAAATCATTCAACTTAAACCTTAACACGATAATACATAAAATTTCGTTTCACCTTTTAGAATAATATTCTATGGTGGCCCGCATGAACTTTGGAGAAAAAAAATGGCCCGCACTCATATAGAAGTTGGACAGCGCTGAGCTAGGACATCCAAAATTATCCAAATTTGTACAGATAAAAGGTAAATATTTTAGGAAAAAACCGGCTAACCAGTAAATTACCGATAATATTTTTTAATTTAAAAATGTGTGATAGTAGGATAGTATTACTATTTATTAACAAGCAAAATTTTTATAGTACTTATGTGCAAAGGGGTTATTCAAAATGACCTATTAAGTTTTAATAAAAGTTTTATATATTAACAAAAAAGCAATAAACATATATATTATTTCTAAATAAACAAAGCAAAACTCATTTAAAGATGATAACAATTAACAATAACATTAAGTTGTAATAAGTTGTTTCAAAGAGATAATTTACAATAACAAATACGAAATAAGTTTAATACATTAACACAGTGCTTCTCAACCTTTTTGTATTTGCGCCCCCTTTTCTATACATTTTTATTGCCCCCTTCCAATTTTTTTCTGTATCCTGCCAAAACACCATATTTGATATTTAAAATGTGAGCCAAAATGAGAGTTGGCAACGCTAATTTTATTTGTAATGTTGTTTGTTACACAAATAGCTTTATGAATTAAAAAATGGTTATCATAGACAATGTTTGTAATGATTTTGCATTAGCTCGAAAATAAAAATTTAGTAGCCCAGTAATTTTGCAATTTTCATATGGAACCATACCATAAGCTTAAAAAGTTTATTCAATGTAATGTATTTTACTTACAATTGGAAAGAAATAATTTATTTAAATTTGTTATTGTATTTTAAGAAAATATTTTGTTATTGCTTTAATTTCCACTGTCCTTCGCGCACCCCCCAAGGAAAATGGCATCCGCAGGGGGGAGGCAAACGGGGCACTTGCCGTACAGATTTTAAATAAACAAAAAGTGTTGGGGTAATGGGATAAAGTTGAGTTATAATTTTTCAGTAGACCGTTGATCATCCAATCCAAACCCTGCTTATTGATTAAGATAATGAAAGTCCCTTTCAAATGAATAACTTACGAAGGTAATAGTTAATTTCTATCACGTGTAAGTGCACCGAGATTTAATGTTAACGAACTTGTATAACTCTCGTGAAATATTAATAAAACGTTAGTGGCAGTTCGTGTTATTATGTTTAACGAATTTGTGGGCGAATATTAAGTAGGTTTTCCGTTCAACCGTTACCACATTTGGGTTCGGTTGATACGCGCGTTCTCATAAGTTCTCATTCTGTTATAGATATATTCCCGAACTTGTGTCCCAAGTCAACTTAGCAAAATTCGTTTGCATAAATTAACAATTTCGTGTAATTGGTGGCCTCTTGCAGCTCGGGTGCAGTATTCAGATACCGACCGAGCTTCTAACTTTACCGGCAGCCAAGCGAGTCATCATGCCTAATTACTCTTACAAATCCTGCCAAA
Source organism: Elmis aenea (assembly GCA_947652605.1). Taxonomy (NCBI): domain Eukaryota; kingdom Metazoa; phylum Arthropoda; class Insecta; order Coleoptera; family Elmidae; genus Elmis; species Elmis aenea. Next base: position 35,020,990 of record OX393581.1, read on the forward strand.
CTTTTAATATCTTACTCCTTTATACTTGCAACACTCGCTTTAACTGAGCTTTTTTATTTTATTTGCGTAATATAACTTGCTTGAGATGTTAATACGCATACTTTCCTCTTGTTTAATGAGTTTTAATTTGTTTAGAGTTCCCGAAGGTTTCCTAAGTTTTTACTAGTTTTTTCTTTACTTTTTATAGTCATCCAGCATATGCTTTTTCTAACTGGAATTTTAAATTTAATTATGTTTATTAAACAAGCTATGCATAAATTTTGCTTTTTGTTTGTGTTGTTGCCTACTAGTTTAATGAGCTATGAATGTTTAATGACTGATAATATCTCAATTTTTCCGCACTATTAGAGCATAGCTGTTTGTTTATAGGTATAGTTCGATATTAAATGCATAATGACATAATCACAATTCTGTTGGAGTATAAAATATTATGGATAAATTACCATACGTGTATCATGTCGCTCTGATTTCGTTATCGTCACATGTTTACATACAAAAATATTTTATTTAGCCCATTGGGGACTGATGTTGCCCATACGCAACATTTATAAAAAATAGTACATTAAAATACTAGTGTCATAAGGCGACCTTTTGGCGCACGAGTCCAAGTTTCAGAGTGCGCCAAAAGCCTTATGACACGTGTTTTTTATACTATTTTTTCTATTTTGCGATTTTTATGACTTTTAAAATAAAATATTTACATTACATCAAACATATATACATTTAGGGGATTTTGTATGCCTGATGTGGTGGTTGGTCACACTACCCGAGAAACAGTCAGAAACAGTGACTGACAGTAACTTTTAACTTTTCTATACTCTTAAATGTAAAATGATAACAAATTAAAGTGGTTATTATGTACCTACTACTAAAAGAAAATGAAGCTAATATATGAATCATTTAAAAACTGAGGTTAGATCAGACACACCAATAAAATAAGCATTGAATAAAAAGATAAAGGAAGGAGCGTTATAGCGATACTAAGGCGTCCAGGTTAGCCTCTCAATATGGCGGATGCAAGTTTCCGCTTCTCAGTGGCGTATCTAACATTTTTAAATATGTATTGATTAATGTAAATATTTGCTTTGTTTTGAATTGAGCCTGTTATTTACTTATTTCTTTCTTGTTTCGTAGTTGAGGGAATTCAAAACTGACAGCATATTTCAATATTTGGATTATTTATTATGAAAGTTAAAAAATATGCTGACACAAATGCACGCCACTGATATGACATACCATTTTGACAGACCACATCAAATTTTCAATACATGATTACACTACAAAATATTAATGTCTTTTTACCTATGGAACGAAATCTTTTAATCTTCAACATTTTTTGACCTAGTAAGACTACAAGATCTGCAGCTAACCATTGTAGCACACAAAACCCTTAATTTATTGACTGTTTGACCTGTCAAAACCGGCCGCCATCAGAGGCCATTTATGTCGTCATTTCCGTCGCCGCTCAAACGCTGCAGTATAGTATTAAAAGCTCATTCCTTTATCTTTTTATTCAATGACAATAAGTTACGACGAGTTTGACAGTAGTATTCGTTGTGCCAACCGTAAATATAAAATAATGCGTATCGAAACAGAGCTTATTATGACACGCATTTGCGTGTTCTAATGAGTACTTTAGAGTCGCAAAATAGAAAAATATTTTTTTGCACCATAAAAAAACGGTATTTGCCGTTTTTTAGATTAAGGTTTTTAAACAAGATACAAAAAACAACCAAAATGCGAAAAGGTTTTTTTAATTAAAAACGCCAAACACCAAGTACATGATTTGTAATAATTTAAAATTTTACATTATTTTAAACAAGCAAAAGCTTTTTAAAAGATTTTTTTACAAATGTATTTTTAAAACTTTTTACATTAAATCGCCTGGTTTTAATTTAATTTTAAAATATTCTAGTTTTGGTTTTATAGGATTCACAATAATGTTTCCCACTGCGAAATGGGGTTTGTTAATTTTGTTCATTGTTAACTGCCTGCAGGTTTTTGTTTGGTCGTTGCCTTGTGCTTTATTGTATAAAAAATTTATGAGTAGAAATAAATTTCTGTTGATAAAGAAGTGTATCCACTTAACACACAATCAGCAACTGGAAAAATGGTTAAACTTTTAAAAGTAGGTAACACCAACTTAAAATTTACTTTTAAAAAAATCTTAAGCTTGGAATATTTATTTACTCATAAACTGTCTATTGACGAAGAAATGGTTGGTGTCTCATTATAGCGGGCATTTATGCAAACATGTTTATCAATAGTGCTTATGTAGCTCCAATGAATATTTATACCACGTTATGCCAAACGGAGGCAAAGACCAAAACAGCTATAAAACAATATTGTTCAATGCAAAAGGGTCGTACTAGACTTACTTTCAGTGGTACAGAATTCACCTTTACATCGAATTTACACTTATACTTTTTGCGTCCCATAAAATATTTTGCAGTCTAACGTAAATAGAATAGAATTATCCCTTGGAATCATTAAAAGTGATATTAAAAAGTATCTAACGTTATTATAATTAGATGAAACGACAACTCTGTAGTAACTTAAGAAACATAAGTTTTAGATATAAATGGACTCCAATATTTTTTTAAAGATAGTTAAATAATTGACAAGAAAATTACAAATACCTCAACCTCAATTATGCATATTGGTAAACAGAGTTTCAAAGGAATACGTCCTGACATTGATAAGTTGTTAAATATTAATATTTTTTAGAGACCTGTTTCTGTCAACATTAAAAAAAAAAACAAAACGTTTTGATTCTAAGTACAAAGAACCTTTTAAATTTTTCGAGAAAATTTAATTTGCAAGCTAAATAACAAAATAAACTAGGTGTTTCATTTAAAGAAAAAAGTCAATTATCGGTGCGCAAAAACAAAACACTGTGTATAGTTGACAATAATTTTAAGTTTTGCACAAAATGATCACAAACAACTTTTACTAACAGGGCTATCGAATAATTCGTCTTGACTGAAACACCCTGTATAGTTTGTTTTAGTAAAATATAGTATGCTTTTCTCAATTTCATAACATCAAATAATTTTTGGACAAAAGTTTATTTTTTAATAAAGGGTGCCATGATCTGCATAAATTGAATTTTATTAGGTCAACAAGTGTCCAAAAAACTATTTTATAAATTGCTATTGAAGGTTGCAAAATCGGTTAAATAAACTTTTTTTTTAATGTGACTGTGTTGGTACATGCGGTTATTTAAATAGAGTATTTTCTGACAAATGTAACAATACCAATAACTTATATTTGTGTTGGAAGGCTGCTTCAAAGACTTAAAATATTATAAAAACTTATTAAGAGATTCTGTTAATCGCAGTACACTGTGCCGTACTGCAACAAAACAAATTATCCTTTTTTTTATGTTAAACTAATATAGTTATTTATTTTTTTAATCAATTTTTTGTTTTGCAATAACTTGTTGCAATCAACCACAGTATACTTTGATTGATATAATATAATTTATTAAGTCTTTGAAGCAGCCTTCCAACACAGATATAAGTTATTGGTATTGTTCAATTCGTCAGAAAATATTCTACTTTAAGAACCGCATGTACAGTGGCAGTTCTTGATTTTGTGGGGCCCCAGGCGCAACCTGATCTGAAGGCCCCCTATTAAGATGGTTCACTAAAATGAACAATGCAGAAAAATCATAACGTTTTTTATTTTTAGAACCAACAAAAACATAAACACAGAAATCAAATACGGAAACAAAAAACTATTCTCAGGTACCAGAAAAAAAAATCACATTCCCATTTAAAAGAAAAAATCCCAACTCAGGTAAAAAAATCACAGTAAAATTCTGCATCATACAGTACAGGTGGTCCAAATTCGATGGGACTACAATGGGTAGGTATCTCGCTTAATAGTCAAGATAGAGAAACGGTTAAATTACTAAAAATGTGCAGTTTTTTTAGAACAAACTCAGAACAGTTTTCAAAAATATTCTATAATTTCCGGTTTTTGAATTATTAATGAAAAACTGTTTTTTTTGTTATATTTATAATGTGTCATATCTTCCTTATTGTTTTAAATATCGAAAAAGTTTATAAAGATTATTTTTAGATATTTTTATGTAGATTTTGATAGTAGGTACTAAAAAAAAAAAATTACGCTCGCCGTTAAAAAGATATGACACAAACTCACCTTTTTTTTTATATGGAAGCTATAGTTGGCTATGACCTATTTAAATTCCTTATTTTTTCCCTTTCCAAATATATTAGGGTTGATGTATTTATTTTCAATAATACGCAAGTTACAAAGGTTTTTAAAATTTTTTAAAGATGAGAAACAAAAAGCAGGTTGTGAAAACAAAGGAAAATCGGAAAAAATAGAATATATTTGACAACAATTCTGCGTTTGTCCCAAAAAACTGCACATTTTTGGTACATTAACCGTTTCTCTATCTTGACTATTAAGCGAAATGCCCATGTAATCCCATCGAATTTTGACCACCCTGTACAGTACATCGGCTTGCAGTGCACCGTAACCAGATGCAAGCAGGGTCGCAAGTTTTGGCGATTTGGAACCAAATTGGCTATCATTTTTGGTTAATTTAACATGTTTTTCTTTTTTAATTGGCATCAATGGCTATTACACCATACCCACTATGAAAATAGGTTTTAGAAGATATTACAATTTGCCTACAATTATTATTTTATAATTCTCATATTAACAGACAATAAAAATTTAATTTTGGTTTTTGAGGATGACGAACCCAACGATTCTGAGGCCCCCTTTTTGCCGAGGCCCGAGGCGCGCGCCTCATGCGCCTGTGCGGTAATCCGCCACTGCGCATGTACCACTACCATCTCATTTAAAAACAAAAAAGACTTTTTGTCAAAAAACCGATTCTGCAATCTTCAAAGCCGATTAAAGTGGATCTAGGAATATTCTTCGCCCACAATTCTTCGCCTAGAATTCTTCGCCCACAATTCTTCGCCTACAGTTCTTCGCCCACAATTCTTCACCTCCACAATTTTTCGCCCACATTTCTTCCCCTACACAATTCTTTGCCGACACAATTATTCGCCGCCACAATTTTTCGCCGCATACAAGCTTATCACAAATTTTATTTGTAAGTAAATGTGATTGTTTTTATTTATAACGTAATTTTTACAGATTATTTTACATTAGCTTAGTTGTTTCTTGTATATTAATACTTCTTCTTTTAATAATATGTTTAAAAATTGCTACATAAATAGCTTATGTTGTGGTTTTTACTGTTGTTTTTGTTATTATAGTATGAATAAAAATGAAATTAACCTGACCTGACCTAACCTAACTTAACCTAATGTAAAATAATCTGTAAAAATTACGTTATAAATGAAAACAAAACACATTTACAAACAAAATTTGTGATATGCTTGAATGCGGCGAAAAATTGTGGCGGCAAAGAATTGTGGGGGCGAAGAATTGTGTAGGCGAAGAATTGTGGGCCAAGAATTGTGGGCGAAGAATTGTGGAGGCGAAGAATTGTGGGCGAAGAATGTTCCGGACACGGATTAAAGTAACTTAAATATCAATAGCAATAAATTTACAAAAATGGTTTTTGGACACTTGTTGACATAATGAAATTCAATGTATGCAGATCACGGCACCCTTTATTAAAAAATAAATTTTTGTCCAAAAATTATTTGATGTTATAAAATTTAACCAAATTAGTGCAGTTGTGTTCAAAATTGCTTCGTCTTTCCAAAAATTTTAAAATATGCATGGTGTTCTATATGAAATAATAAAGTTAGGGATTGAAACAATTGTGTACATATGTTCAAATAATCCGGTTTTTTATACATATCATATGTCTAAAGTTTCATTCACAAAAAAATTTAAAACAAAGGGTTTGTACCAGAATCCAGTTACACCCGGTATACAGCGTGTTCGAAATTCTTGGCTCAACATTAATTTTATATTGTAATAGATACAAGGTTGGTAAAATGAGACATGATACACGTAAACTTAAAAATTCTGTTCCTCAAGAATATAAAAAAAAACTGACTGCTTTCGTTGTGCCCTGATACAATCAAGGATTATTTATAGGATTGAAGTACGCAACCCATTTTAAAATAAATTTCGAGATGAAGATGTTTGGTATACCAACAGAAACAATTGCCGTTTACTTCACTGTTTTAAGTCATAATTTTGTTGTGCAAAATAATTGCATTCAGACAATAGAGTCTGAATAACATGGATATCTTTATAATCGCAACAAGAGATCTATAAAAATGAAGTAAGTAATTCAACGTCTTATTCAAACTAGACAGCTTTAATTATAGTCGTTACAATTTATATTCCGCATTTCCCGAAAATAAATTAGCTCGTCTGTGTAGTGGAATGTTTAACAGTTAAGGGTTACATTATCAATATTAAATATCTGGAGGAGCCGTCTTGGCGTCAGACGGTTGAGTGTTGTTATACAGCGCAAAGCTCAGCGGCAGTAAAACTTAATAAAGATAATGCCCGTGCCGGAACAATGAGCAAATTGTAGTTAGTTATGCCTTGGATATGCCTCGGCTATACTATGCAATGGAGGATGGAGTTCGCCGTGCTACTTCGCGACTCTTCGCTCTCTTGAACGCTCCCAGGAGCACTTGCTAACTTTACCAATTAATATTTTTACAATCCTGTACTTTATTATCCTTTAACTTGAAGGAATTATTTCGCTCGAGATAATTGTAGTTAAAATAAAGTCGACGGTGTAAAAGGATTAAAATTAACTTAGATATTTATGGTTTTCTCTTATTTCTTCATTCTTAATCTTCAACAAGGAAAACGGTAGCGGTGGAGGACGATTCAATTTTATTATATACAAATTTAATATAAACTGTTTTAATTAACCCGTTAACTAAATATTTTATGATAAAACACTATTAACTTTCTTGTTATTAACATTAGAAATTGGAAATTTAGTGTTCGTAAGTAAGGCAAAAGCTTTATTCGCATGGTGTTGTTAAAACTGACCCAGCTTGCTTGTTTTTTGAAGTGCCTTAGTCAACTTTTATGTTTCTTATAGACGCCATATTAAATTTTTATGCAGCTAGTTGACGAAATTTATTTAATAATAACTTTTACAAAAATGTACAAATATAAAGGGTATTCCCATATAGATCTCGTTATTGGCACGAATATTTCGATTATAACCGGAGTTATAAAAAACTTAATAGAACTTAGTAAACTTACATTTATAAAAAAAATAATTAACACTCGAGCGGGCGCGCTGGAGGATAAAGTACGCCAATTTGTTGAAATTTAATGTAATAACGTTGTGTCTAGATCTAATCGTAAGAGACTTTATTTATTTCTTCAGTGTCATTTTGATTACTTTATTACTCTAATTCTGTAGGGCAAAAATGTGAACAAAACAGTGAAATGTGACTCATGCAATGAATTTTCTTGCAAAAATCATGTCAAAACCACATATGTACAGGGTGGTCCACATAAAAAAGCCAAGGGCCGCTATTGGGATCTCATAAACGGTAAGAGCTACAAAGAAGTTTAAATTAGACAAATTGTTCCCCTTTCTGAGACCTATTCAGTGATACTAGATAATCAACGAAAATCAAAATGGGTATGTTTTTCAAATAGCTAATAACTCAGTTATAATTGGTGGTAAAACAATCTTTTTTGGGGAAAAAATGGAGATTTTTACGCACTGTAAAATGAAAACATTCACTTGTTTCAATATTGTTTAAATTTTTATATAAATTACAAACTTGTATTTTTTCAAATTGAAACCAAAGTTTGTTATCACTTCATCAAAAAGAATTTGTTTCCCTTATTGCAATAATATAAGCCTTAATTTATTTATTTTAATATTTAGACTCAAAACAAATAAAATTCATCAAAAAGTTCCTTTAAAGCTATGCAGTGCCATAAATTAAACAATACTGAAAAAGATTAATGTTTTTATTCTACAGTGCGTAAAAAAATCTACAACTTTTTCCCCAAAAATATTTTTCTTCTATCAAGTATAACCGAGTTATTAACGATTTAAAAAAAAATGTCCATTTTGATTATTGTTTATTATGTAGCGCGCCTTAGAACTTTTTTAAAACGTTAAAGCATCACTGGATAGGTCTTAGAAAGAGCAACAATTTGTCTAATTTAAACTTCTTTGTAGCTCTTGCCGTGTACGAGATTCCAATAGTGGCCCTTCTATGTGGACCACCCGGTATACCAAATATGTAAGGCTAAAGTATATAATTCAGAAAAATAAAGAAAGTTTTACAACTATTTTTTAGGTTTGTGTGTTAAATTATTATAATACTCCATGCGCCACATCGTGTGAAAATTAGAGGCGCGCCTGCTCGAGGATTAACATAGACAACGGAAATCAAATATTGAAACCCGTTACCGATAAAAGCCTAAAAGGCAAAACGTAGATTTTATATTTATGAAAGTATATCGCAGGTATGCAATAAGATTTACCGTATCGTAGACAATTTTTTTTGTCAACTTGTAGGTCTGTCTGCGAAACTGTAGTTGCATATGACATTATCATTAATTGGGTAGTAGTTATGTGAAGTTTAAGGTATACTTAATATAAAAATACGAAAAACTGTACTGTAAAATTGTTCTAATATATTAAAAAATAAATAAGTCGTGGCGCATATTTAGCAACATCCAACATATCTTGAAAATAGATTTAAACCTTGGTCTACTGCGAAATATATTTTTATTACTTACTATATGACAAGTTCACATAAATTAATGGTATAAGTCTGTACATAATTATATTCGATGTCGTTTTTTTTCTTTCATAAGTTTAATTTATTAATTGTTTTCTATACATTTGTCCATAACCGAAATATTTCCTTTTATAATGTAGTCTTGATCTAAAGATGATAATTTACATTTTCTAAAATTTGGTAATAATTTTATGCGGCAGCTGATAACATAAAAGTTTAGAAAAATCTTATTTAAAAGTATTTTAGAATTTAAAATAACAATTTAAGAATTTTAAATTTTGTATTTAAAATATTTTTGATTATTCCAAAATAAAACTATTAACCAACCGTTTTATTTTATCGTAATCAAGGAAAATATAATACTTCTATTAAAAAGGAGGAAATCCAATCAAAACGGGAGCATTAGTCTTTCTAGAGGGGTAATACATGCATCAAATAAGTGTATTGTAATAAAAGTTCAATGTATTGCCATTTACCTGCACATACAGTTTTGATTAAAAAAAAGTAGTGCAAACACTTGTTTCCAAGAGAAATGAGTATTGAAGAACAAAAAACGTATTAAAACTTATATTTTTTTACATGAACTACAATTGAGGCTACAAACCCCACCAGAACTTAAATTAGAACCGAACCTACATATTATTTTGAACTGTGATCTTAAACCGAACCAGTTTGTAACAACAAACATACTTTTTGTTTCGTATGAGTCGCACAATATTTATACAGGGTGTGTATAAATTGGCGGAAGCGCTACACGTGGCAATGTTCTACGTAAAATTCCAAGTCGAAAATCTTAATACAAAAATGTTGTACCATGGCCTCAGGAACCAAATTAAAAAAACAAAAATTTGGCAACATTGCATCCATTGATTTGCGTTTGAACATTTTTTTATCAGCAATTTTTACTTCGGTTATTAATGACAGTGTTGCCATATGTATTATTTTCATTCAAATCAGTGATTAACATATTTTCAACACCAATTTTTGAAAGGAAAAACTTTATATCTAGGAAAAAATATTATTCGAAATTTATTTTTATTCCAAAACGTAGCTTTTTCATTAACAAATATTAAATAATAACGCTCATTAAAGGACTGAATGTCAAAACTTTAAGGACCTCTTGCAGATACAGCAAGCATGATACAACATTTTTGTATAAAAATTTTCGACTTGGAGTTTTACGAACAACATCGCCACGTGCAGCGCTTCCGCCAATTAATACACAGAATTTGTTATTACATTAATTTTATTAAAAAAACTTGAACAGAACGAACAGATCTTCTGGATTGGTTTCTGGATGCGTTAAATCGGAATAAAACACGAACAATCCAAATACAAATTATGAAGTGCGTACCAAAATAAATTGTTTTTTAGCAGTTCGCTCTAATACAAATACATAATAAGTGTTATTTTTTAAAGAAGAATGTATACTTTTTTCTAATGCATATTATTCAACACCCAAAACATGCATTAAGTCTTTAGGAGTAGTAAAATAAATAGGTTATTCGACGTTGAGGAATAATTTAATTATAATAATTAAGTTATGATTTGACTACAATAATTAATAAGCGAAATTATGTTTTAAAGTTCAATGCATGATAGCAATAAGCATCTTGTACCGATAAGCATTAAAATATAATTTAAAAACTGCTTAATTGTACTGTTTTCAACAACAACAACAATGTTAAATAAAATATAAATATTTTATTTTTATGAAGATGGGAATATACCTACACAAATATATAAATGGCTATAATATATGCTTTTGTTCTTTTTGTTACTGAAAAACATAGAACTACAATAAATCATACAAAATATCGTGCAAATATTTATATTTCATTTAAATTTAAAAATGCAGAAATAGAAAATATTTCAGCGTAATTGTGAAATATATAGGTAGGTACAAGATAAAATATAAAAATGAATGGAAAATCAACCGTGAAAACTGCATGATTGCGTTGTACGTGCATAAAATATATTCATAACAAAATCCTGGAAATAGTTCACCACATTCCAATGGAATATTGATGATACATGCAAGAATTGTGTTCAGAGGATACACGTACAGGAAGGATATTCTATGTATGCATGTGATTCGAGTAAATATCATACACCGCAGTATTACCAACACTGTATAAATTACAATGAAGACTAAAATATTTGTAACGCATAGGCTAATGAAAATATTATTTTTGTGCGATCGTATTAGAAACAGCTGTTTGACGGACGCGTTAGCAACCATAAAGTACTGCATTACCGGCCCTATCCTTAGCAACGGCCGTAAAAGTTACTTTTCAGGCCGTTACCCTTAGCAACGGCCGAAAAAGTAACTTTTACGGCCGTTGCTAAGGAGAGGGCCGGTAATGCAGTACATACGCCGTCATCTGTCAGTGACAGAATGTCACGTAGTTTCTAACCTGTAATTTTGAAAATTACTAAAAATTTAAATTGTTTTTAATTCGATCGCACAAAAAATGTAATATGCACCTCGGCCAAAACGTACTTTTTCGACCTTGTCTGTTTGCTAGCCTCGACTAGCAAACCAGACGCGGCCGAAAAAGTTACACTTTTTGGCCTTGATACATAAATAACTATTTTATCTAGCACTACACGCGCTGATTTAAATGCACAGGTTACGATTTGATTAAACTGCAAATTTGTATGCTGGTTAAATGGATCAAAACTGATTTTAAACATGCTTGTTTTATTTATGTTTATCCGACAATGTTTTGACGTATTTAGTGTACAGGGTGACAACAATGTACAGGGTGGGCAAATTTCGATGTTTTAATAGGGAATCTCGGTAACTTTATGAGGTATCAAAAAACCGACCGCGCATCCTCGATCTCTTTTTTCTAGAAAAAGTTAATCATCCATTTGTATTCAATTTTATAGATTAGCTGTTTTAAGGACAGTTCATCAAATCAAAAGAAATATGCTTAGAAAACATTATAATCTACAAAGTGCAGATCTCAAATTTGTATTGTACATAAGGTTTATAGGGGTTTTCCCAAAAATAACAAAGTTATATGGGTGCGACAGTTAAACTGAATCACCCTGTCTACAGGGTGGCCAATTTCTGATGCGCATACAGGGTATCTCGGTTGTTTACCAGAGATAGAAAAAAACTGTGCGTAGTCTCGATTTCTTATTTCGAGAGAAATTCATTGCCGTAAACCGATTTTTGATATCTTTTATAATTTTAGAAATATAGCCGAAACCCGATTTTTGGCAATTTTCAAAAATGTTAAATATATCGCTTAAACAAAAAGATAGAGATTAACTTTCTTTAGACATTTTTGGCATGGTTTTTTGTTCTTAATAAGAGCGATATTCAATTTTTTTTACTCATATAAATATCAATATATTACACCTAACTCTGATTATAACCGAGATACCTTGTATGGGCATCGAAAATAGGCCACCCTGTACATTTAAAATCAGCATAAATGCTGTTCAACTATGTGAAAATCGAACAAGACACCCATTGTAATTAGAAAAATTAATTTGGAAAAACTTATTCGATTGACTCAGAGTTTGTTAGATCGTGAAATGAAGAATTATCAGTTACCACAAATGAATTTTCACGAAAGTACAAGATTATTACAAATAAAAGAAGTTATGAGAAGCCCATTTAATATGAAAAGTCATAAATTACAAACAAAGAAAATACTTGGGAAGGAAAAGGAATAAATATTAAGATATTGGTTATGTTGTATCAAAAACGACAAAAATTTTTTTTACTAAACAATGATGTAAAACTCTAGCAATTTGAAATTTTTAGTTTCTTTTTGATTTTTAATGCTATTTAGTTGGTAACAATCGTGCATGAAAAATTGTAATTTAGTGATGATATAAATTATTTCCGTGGTATCAATAACAATAAGCTTCGTGTCAAGGAACTATTAGCAAGATCATTAGCAATAAGGGAAGAATCTGCGAGAGAATCCTGCAAAACAATGTAGCAGGAATTATGACGCACGCGATTATTATAGCAGGTAAGATAACTCTTTAGATGATTTCATGAGATAACGAATACCGGACTAAATATTTATGATACACCAAGAAAGGTTCATAGATTATCTGATTGTTACAGTATATCAAATAAATTTTCTTCCTAACATAAAAAAAAATTAATTATCTTATGGGTGGAAAATAATTTAAATAATAAACACGCAACGGTTGTTTCCAATTACGACTGGAAAAAATTTGGAATCATGTGATAAGTGAAAACAGCTACAACTTTGTTTATTTATGACGTAAAAGCGTGCAGCTGAAAATTTTGTTGCTGACAATGAAATGATAAAGTAAACCGCAGTAAAAATGTAAAAAGTGCCCCTAAGTAATTGATCAGAGGGAAATTGCACTTTACGTAACAAAAAGTGTAATTTTTTATAAATTGTAAGATTTTTAAATCCAATTAGGTACATCCAAATTCAGGGTTGAGCAGATTTAAATCAATTGATTTAAATCATGATTTAAATCAAGTGATTTTTTTAAAAAAATCATTGATTTAAATCACGATTAAAATCAAGTGAAAAAAAACATCAATTTAAATCACTTATTATATGAGTAGGTAATAAAACATTTATAACAAAACAAAATTTTATTTTCTCAAATAAAAAAACATTAGGTATATGGTATTTATGTATATAAGTATTTAAAAAAAAAACAGTTCTTATATGTATATACGTATTAAATACATACTTATACGTAACGTAACGAAACGTAATTCATTTAAAATAATATATAATAATATACATTTATAAATTTTTGGTATTGTAATGTTGGAATAAAAATACCAGTTTTGCAGCCTTTTCAGTTCTTAGTTTATTTCTTATTGTCGAATGGACCAATCCAAATGTTGAAAAAATTCTTTTAACTGAGGCCGAAGAAGTTACACTGCACATTAGTTGTGTTAATATTGGCAACACTTTATTAATATCGAAAACATCTTTTTGTGATTTCCACCACTGTATTGGAGTAACATTATTAATAATTTCCTCACTAAACATAACAGATTGAAATGGATCAGATTTAGCTTCAAATTTTATTATTATGGGTAATAAACCACTGTGTGGGTAACTTTCTGCTGCTACTTTTAATGCTGCGTCTTTTTCATTATATTTTAAAGGAAATTTTGTTTTTCTAGGGTCTAATAAATAAGCCAAAAAATGGTACGGTGTCAAAGCTTGAGCATATCGTTTTTGAAATGCAGCCATTTGTTTAATATTTAATGTAATAGTATCATCAAAAACAGCCTCAAGTTCTTTCCATGCTTCTACAGCATCAGCTAAAAATGCATCTGTTCTTTGTAATTTGTCTAAAGTTACGGAAATTGGTTTTATTATTTTTAAAAAATCTTCTGCCGATCGTTTCAGTTTAATGTTAGACACCTTTTGGAATATTAAAGAATCAATTTGGTCTTTGTTCTCTTCACAAATTTGTAACAATTTCTGCCATTCTTGTGTAAATATTTCCAAGCAATCTGCAAGAGTATTCCATCTTACGTCTTGAGGCAATATTAACGCCTTACCTCCGGCAGCTTTATATTTAGCACTTGCCAAATGATTATTACGGAAATACTTAACAACATGCACAACATTTTCTTTAATATCGCGTATCTGCAAGTCCTTGGAAAGTAAATTTAGAATGTGTGCTGAACATCCATAGGTTATCACATTTACATCGTTTACTTCATTTTTAATGTTTTCTCTCATTTTGCTCATATTAGCTGCATTATCTGTAACGAAACTTGAAACTGCACAATTATATTGAGTTTTGCACTTATTTATTAAACTGATTGCTATACTTGTTAAATAATCGGCTGTATGTGCATGTCCTGATGTATCTATACTTTCAAGGAGGAAGGTTGATCCATAATCTGTAGCGAAAATTATCGGTTCGTTATGTACATTTGACCAACCATCTAAGGAAAGGCAAACCGAACTATTTGTTAATTTTGCAAGACATTTTTCTTTTTCTTCCATGTACACTTCATTTAATAATGTTGAAGATACAGCGAACCTAGAAGGTGGTGAATAACCTGGCCGTAACATTTCGATTGCATTTATCACTTCTGGTTGTTCGTTACATCTGAAACTACTATTTGTCGCATAAATAGCTTTTGCGATTTGTCTATCAAGATTTTTCTTTAACTCGTTAGAAGTACGCACTACAAATGATTTCATTAATAAATGTTCAGTCATTTCTTTTTTTTTTTAGCAGGTCGTGAGCTTATATTTGTATTTGTATCCATTCTAGACGTACTAGGTTGTGGATCAAAAAACTCTTTCGGTTGACTTATTTCTATGGTGGTAGGATTAGAATCTGTGTCAGTATCTTCTGTTATACATTCAGTAACTTCATTCATATGCATTTGTTTCTTCTGACATTTTTCACGGTGTGCTTTTAATCTTTGTACCAGACCTTGTATTTCTTCTTTGCAATATTTACAAACTGCTCTGCTCCCAGCTTTCCCTTTCAATTTGTTTGATTTTTCTATAAAATGTTGCCAAACACTATCCATTTTCCTTCCTGACATTATGTTGCGTTTATTTATGTGATGTGTACACGTTTGCTAACTAAAATGAACTAAATAACAGAATCTGGGATACCCTACACACAAAACTGCATTTGCATGTTTAGACAAGTATTTTCAGGCATAGAATTCGATCACAGGTCACATATAGTTGAATAGCAAGCATGGTTTTGTAGATCATATACTACACTTTGAAATATAAATATAATCATACTGTTTATTGCTTGTTAAGACAAAGACTTAATTATATATAACATCACTATTTAGCACTGATTTTTTTCGAAATTTTTATTCATTATATTTAATTTTTTATTTTAACAAAAATTCTCCAATGAATTAAATATATTGGTTATTAAATATATTAGCACAAAACAGAAATAGCATGCAAATATGAACATTTGATTTAATTTTTAAAAAAATCTGATTTAAATAAAAAAAATTTGATTTAAATCAAATAAATCGATTTTTTTGATTTTTTTAAAAAAATCATGATTTTTATCAACCCTGCATCCAATAATACGATTTTTCGTTTTTTAAATTTTGCAAGGCCTTATACTATTGCATCTACCGTGCCATGAATTAAAAAAGAAAATGAAAATATCACTGAGTAGCTTTCTAGAATAAGAACACTTTATCTACTTTAACCAACTTTGTATCTCTTACCGTGTGCGAGATACCTATAGTGACCCTTGGCCCACCTCTTTGATAAAAGTATTAAAAACTGTAAAAAAAATGAGGTTTTAAAAATTGTTTGTTGTGATGCACCATTTAAAAATTAAAACAATTTATGGGTAACCTGGCACCTAAAACATGTATTTTTTGTGTTTTTGAAACTGGCAGGACCATATACCGATGTAAAAAAAATAGTATATTTTACTACAAGAGATGAAAGTCGAGTTTTTTACGCGAGATTAATTCTCCCTTAACGCCAAAAATCCATTTCACACAATATGTAATTATAGCCTAAACTATTGCATAATACACCCATTTGTTAAATAAAAACGATTTCACAGTAACAGAAACAACAAGAAGTCACAAATATCACCAAATTACACGTTTTTGTTACGAAACAATTTTGGAGTGTATAATTTAACATCAAAATAAGGAAACTATTAGTGAAGGGGGTTCTTTTGTAACAGTAAATCCTAGCTAAATTACCCGGTATGCACCTGTGTGCTCCCAGCGCTCCAGGAGTTAACAAATGACACGCGATTTGCGCGGTAATCGAGAGGGCCTTGAGATAAGTCCGTCACTCTTCACTACAGGATAATAGCAACTTTTGCATAAAATTGCTTAGACTATAAAGAAAGATTAATGGTTGTGGATAAAGCAGAGTACTCAAGATGGTAATTTGAAGATGATGGGCTTTTTGCACGTTTAAAACCACAAAGAATTTGTAACTAAAGTTGCGACATCAAATAATACTGTAAAAATGGAACGGTAAAAGTAAAAGAAGTGCTTGTGCTTGGACTGCCCTTGCAGCTTCTGCTTCTAGATAATTGCTATATGTTATGGCCAACTTGAAGAACCAATTACTTATATTAAAATCTCTAGTAAATTGAATTGATTAAGTAATTAAATAATAATTACATATTAATTAATTAATAATATTTAATTACTAATTAATTAAAATTCATTAAGCTTGTTCCTCGCTAATGCTGCTTTTTATACATACGGTGATCCTTTTTTGATGATTAAAGCTTAAAACGCATTCTTTTCATGTAAAAGTTGCAAGTATTAAATAATGGAAATTTTTTAAAAAATGTAACATTAATAACCATTTTTCAAGGCAAGTCACAAAGACTATTAAAAGTTAGAGAGGTTTTTGTTTAAACTTATTTTAAATGTTGTCTATCATGTTATACAATTCTTTTTTGATTTTGTATCGAGAAATTTCTTAAAAAATAACCATGACTAATATCAAAAGAAAAGGGTCGACGGAGCAATTCTACTATTTCTTTATTTTTAATGAATTCCTAAACCCTTTACTACAACGCTTAAGCTTCATCATAATTAAAAACTGGTGTTACTACACGTTGCTGCCGTTTTCAATCAGGGATAAATAATTTTTCCCCAGAGGTCGATATTCGTGTATTTTCGGCCGTTGGTCACAAAATTTTAAACGCTGTGCACCGCATTTTTCTTAATAGTTCTTGATTTACTGTATTTAAAAGAAACATTTCTCACCCTTTTAATTACGATGATAAATCAATACATTAAAAAAAAACTAATTTTTCCACAGTCCTTTTTAATAGTTTTGTAAACAATTTATTTAAAACGAAATATATTTCCGGACGAGAAATTTACTGAAATAAATGGGGTGTGGATCATATTTCCGACCGACAACTTCTCGACGCTTAACTTCCTGACTGACCAAATTCACGAAAAATTTAATTTCAGCTATTTGTACCAATAAAAATCTTATATTGAATTTTATTCGTTGTGTCAATTACAAAAACATTTAGATTATATATTACTATGTAGCTCTATATTATAGAGCTACATACTATACAGGGTGATTCAGTTTGACTGTCGCACCCTTATAACTTTGTTATTTAAATTTAAATCGCAAAAAAAATTCTCCATGCGATGACGATCAAATGTTTTTTCTTACGATAAAATATGTGACTGGTGGAAGTCATTTTTTTTTTTGAAATTACCTCTTGTCAATTTGCTTCTGTTACTGTGTACCTCTAAGGCGTTTTAATTTATTAGTCACAAATAATTAAATTTAATTTAATTTAAAATAAAACGCAATTACACCGGTTATAAACTGTCAATTACTACAACGATCGTGTTTTGATGTCAAATACGATTTTTTTGGGAAAACAAACTTTTACACTAATTTTTCTCAAAAATTTTCCTTTGTATGCTCATTTATTTAATGCACTATCGGATTAAAAATTTTATTCTCCACCGGTATAATAAAAAAAAATTATACCATATAAATTTAAAAAAAAGATGAATATCGCCAGTTTTTGAACGTCATTCAATAGAAATATTTCACGATTTACAAGAATATAAGGTTTCTAGGAGTTCCCTTATAAAATAACAAAGTTATAGGGGTGCGACAGTCAAACTGAATCACCCGTTTACATAAATAAAAGTTTTAGACTAAATTAAATTTTTTTAAATTACAATAGCATATGAGAGTTATATAAAATGTACATTGTACAGTGTACACTTACCCAGGAGGCAATCCATTATAGATCGATTATCAAGATCATTTACAACAACCTAACCCATAGCTTCTCAAATCTTTTACTCTGAGGACCTCTTCCAAAAATAAAAGCTTACAGAGGGCCCCAATTAATTGTTTTTTAGACAATCTTTTTGTTTCCTTAGCCGGGCAAATAAATTTGTATGAATTTCGAACAATTCGAGAAGGCTTGGGGGGCCCCTTTAAAGGAATTCAGAGGCGCCTGGGGGTCCATGGTCCATATTTTTGTAAAACTGCCCTAACCTATTCTGACCGGGAAGTTAGACTGTCTAGAAGTTGGTTTTCGGAAAGTTGGATTGTCGGGAAGTTAGTCTGTCGAAAAGTTGGGCGTCTCGGGATTTTGACCGGCACTCAATTTATGCATCATCTCAACTCAATATTAGTGTTATCCACAGAGATTTTTAACTTGTTGAAATTTTGTAATAGACCATAGATAACATATTTTAAATTTTTAAGTTTTTAAGGTTTAAAGTGCTGACATTGCTTTAAATTCAAAATTGTGGCACTACCTTATTACATTAAAATATTAATATATTAATTTACTATGGTAACTCATTCGTTAATGTGAGTATAGTTTCCTTTCAGTTAATCTATTTTATCAAAACATTGCACTTAAAGCTTACTTTTACGAAATTGGCCATTTAATCGTTTTTAATCTTCTCTAAACTATAAGCATTATTTCTTTTTTCATGTTCACACAATTTGTTTTTTTTTGTGTAGTCGCACACTGCTTATTTATTATTTTGTGTTCAAAGTTAAACGTGTATGGTTTGTTAAGCTTTTACTTCTGTCAGTACTTCATACGTTAGGTAGCAAATTTAATTATAATCCTTAGAGCCCACTAAGCTAATATTAACTGTAAACAAAATCTGCTCGACAATGAACAAGCCTAACGCCATAACTAGCACATATCCTTGCATGCAAATATCTCTATCTTAGACGTATAATTCTCCAACGAGCGAACCAGCGCAGTAAGGGCCATATCGCGCTTATGACATGGTTATTAATCCATTTGGCCGCCTATAAATAGTCTTAGAGGGAGGTTTAGCGATCTTATGACAACAGCGTTGCAATTATGTGCTGTGTGGTTTGGAACTCAAGAATCCTGCTGGGGTAAGGTAGGTCCTAGCCTAAGGCTGTTTGCTGAGCCGTGGGAATTAAACACATACAATTGTATTCCGTATCAAGTTAACAACGTCGTTAGCAAAACAATGTTCAACTGAGATGCTGTGCTTTGATTACATTATGGTAATTTAGTTGTTTTTACCCAAAATTAAGTCATTTGTGGAATTTATAATGTTCACGTTGTTGGATACGTAAGAAATTTGAAGTAACTTGTTTACCGAAGAATTATTAACTCCGAGGTTATATTCAACGTAGCCACGAATAAAACGCAAACGCTTTGTGCAAAAAATTAAATTAGGGTGGAAGAGAAAGCCAAGGTATGGTTTTAATTTGACTCTGTTTATATAATCTCCACTGCAACTAAAACGATTCGAGAAATATCAAAAAGCACAAATCTTTAGACATAAATTCTATTTAGGTATTAGCATTTTTTTAAGTTTTAGGTATTACAAAAGATTTCAAGGTATAACGTTTGTGGTCAAAATTTAAAAAAATTGTTCGTGTTGTCAATTATTCGGTGTGAATTGGAAACACATAATTGTATAATTTAAGAGTAGCATATAACAATTAACGAAAGAATTATTCATAAACGACTGTTGAGTTTTATCTGTAAAACTTTTAAACTTAAAATTTCTGCGAATTATATACAGGGTGCACCACGACCCTGAGATTCTTCGATAGCTCCTTTATTACTGAAAATATCAAAAAATGTTTAATACAAATATTGTGCGAACCTATTTTCTACATAACATAAAATTATTTTCAAATATACAGGGTGTTTTGTTAGACCGGCACATATAAAAATTTATTTTTTTTAAATAGAACACCCTGTATATTTTTACATTTTTGGATTTTTCTTAAAATTTACTTTAAAAAATGTATAAGGTTCTATGGGTCATAAGTCAACCGTTTTTGTAAAATTTACATTTTTATGAAATTTTTGAGCAATACAGCACTTTCAATTTTTTTTAACATTAAAGTTATTTAAAAAAGCGGTGAAATTTCGTTTAAAATTTAGATTGACAATAGATTAATTAACACTTTCCGCTAGCTACATTTTAAAAATATTATACAGGGTGTTTTTTACGCTTGGTCAAACTTGTGAAACTTTAAACATCGATAAGTCATTTTTCTTAAATGCAACACCCTGTATATTTTTATATTTTCTTGTAGAGAATTTAATTGTCTTTCGAAATTATTAAGCATGTCCTATACCTAAAGTTAATATTTTTCGAGCTATCTCGATTTTTATTAGTATTACTAAGGCAATTAAAATATTTTAAAGTGGGCCATGGACGTAAGTCGTAATTTTTCAAAGAATTTTTAAACAAAAGAATTAAAAAAACTCCAACTTTAATTTTAGTCCAATAATGTACCCCTTTTCCCCGAAATTTATCGTATAAATTGTTTAAAATTATATCCTTGTTCATGTTCTACGCACAGCCGTAGATGTTGTCTCAAAGACTCTAGCACTCTCGATAACATTTCGGGGGTTATACCATTAAAAGCAACACAGCAAGTAATGCAGTTGCCGAACACAGAATATCGTAATAGATGGATAGGGCGAGGTAGACCAATCTCCTGGCCACCTAGGACACCTGATCTTACCCCTATAGATTTATTTTTGTGGAGACCCATAAAACAGGTGTATCAAGACCCCCCAACAACTGCTGAAGATGTGCAGAACAGGATTCGTGTTGCTTTTGATGGTATAACCCCCGAAATGTTATAAAGGGAGCTAGAGTCTTTCAGACAAGGTCTACGGCTGTGCGTAGAACAAGGACATAATCTTGAACAATTTATACGATACATTTCGGTAAAATGGGGTACATTTTTAGCCTAAAATTAAAGTTGCAGCTCTTTTTATTCTTTTGTTTAAAAATTCTTTGAAAAATTACGACTTACGTCCATGGCCCACTTTAAAATATTTTAATTGCCTTAGTAATACTAATAAAAATCGAGATAGCTCGAAAAATATTAACTTTAGGTATAGGACATGCTTAATAATTTCGAAAGACAATTAAATTCTCTACAAGAAAATATAAAAATGTACAGGGTGTTGCATTTAAGAAAAATGACTTATCGATGTTTAAAGTTTCACAAGTTTGACCAAGCGTAAAAAACACCCTGTATAATATTTTTAAAATGTAGCTAGCGGAAAGTGTTAATTAATCTATTGTCAATCTAAATTTTAAACGAAATTTTACCGCTTTTTTAAATAACTTAAATGTAAAAAAAAATTGAAAGTGCTGTATCGCTCAAAATTTTTACAAAAATGTAAATTTTACGAAAACGGTTGACTTATGACCCATAGAACCTTTTACATTTTTTAAAGTAAATTTTAAGAAAAATCCAAAAATGTAAAAATATACAGGGTGTTCTATTTAAAAAAAATAAATTTTTATATGTGCCGGTCTAACAAAACACCCTGTATATTTGAAAATTTTATGTTATGTAGAAAACAAGTTCGCACAATATTTGTATTAAACATTTTT
Organism: Elmis aenea; assembly: GCA_947652605.1. Lineage (NCBI taxonomy): Eukaryota > Metazoa > Arthropoda > Insecta > Coleoptera > Elmidae > Elmis > Elmis aenea. The sequence goes on from OX393581.1 coordinate 35,043,079, forward strand.
TGATATTTTCATTAATAAAGGAGCTATCGAAGAATCTCAGGGTCGTGGTGCACCCTGTATACTTATATCTTGCATTGAATTTTGAATGATAATCCAGATTTTCATTATAATTAGCAATAAGTTTTAAAACCTTGGAATCGTTACGTCTCTCCATCTTCGTCCAAGGTTTCGCCCTGCATGGGTTGGTTTGTATGTATGAAGGTTTTGAGGTATCCTGGTGTTGATCCATTCATAACAGCTGTTCTTTGCAAATTTTCTTGGTTTCTTGAGTTTTTCTCGTACCTATATCACCATTAGAGGGATGATCCAATGTATACGGAGTATACGGCTACTGGTCCAAGAAATCGCATTCCGTTGCTTCAATATTTTGTTTATTGCGTTACATTAGTCCAGTTTTCGCAGCCATAGAGTAGTACTTGAATCTACATCCAGCTTTTCTGTAAATACAAAATACATATTGTCAATAATTTATATTGGAATTAGGCCCGTGTTGATGACCAAAGGCTCACTTGTTCTCATTCAATGGTAATTCTTAAATTTGAGGAAAGGGCCTAGCCTAGCAGGATAAAATAGCCAAGCGGCCCTTAAACTTCAAATGAGTTATTTTCCTATGTATCATAAAATAAAAAATATTTACAATAAATTTAGCACGCCCTTTGTCCCCCTTCTCCTGGTAATCAAAAAAGGCTGTTTTTTCGTTTTTATTTTTTCTTTGTCCTGAATCATCGGAAAGTTTAAAAAAACATTATGAGTGAGAAGAATGACAAATCTTATTTTAAAAAATTTTTGTTTTTAAGTTTGGCTCAACTTTCGAATTTTAAAATAAATTGAAAATACGTTTTTGACTTAATTTTTTTTATAGATAAGAGTACGGCGCTTACTGTATTTAGTCATAATTAAAATTTCCTCAAAAATTTAGGTCAATTGAAGTGGTGCGCCGTGTTCAAAAATTGAAAAATCTGTTTTTTTGTGCTCTTGTCAGTTTTGTTTACTTTTTGATAGTAACTAGTTGTTAGCACGTTAGCAGTCAAACAGAGAGCGATATAAACAGTCTTAAAAGCTAGGTACCCTATCTTTAGCCTTACCCGCTAAGTTGGACAATCTAAAATTGTTCTGTGGTAACCAGGAACACAATAATTGCAAATAACCTATGGTATGTGACGTCACATTAATATCGTTTAGCAGCGCGTTGCATACAGTGCTGCGCAAAAGTATGGAAATGGGCAAATATATAGAACACTATCAGAGATATTACATGAAAATTTGATATCTGACTATTATGGTAGGTTGCGAGTTTAATACTTATTTTGACGTTGCAACACGACTTCTGGTTCAACCGGAAACGGACCCAAACTTTGAAATGTTAAATAAAGCACCCTGGATATTTTTATATTTTGGGATTCCCCTTTACATTTACTTTAAAAAATGTGAAGATTATATGAGCCTAAATCTAACCGTTTTTGTGATATTTACATTTTTATGAAAATTTTGACCCGTGCAGCACTTTCAAAAATTTTCAACATTCAAAAACTTTCAAAAGGCAGTAACAATTCGTTAAAAAGTTAAATTGAGAATAGATTAATTGACACTTTGCCTAGCTACATTTAAAAAATGTTATACAGGGTGGTTTTTACTCTAGGTCAGACTAGTAAAGCTTTAAACAGCAATAACTAATTTTTCAAGTAGGTTATGAAGGCAGAGAGCAGTAATTTTAAAACAATTAAGAGAAAAACCAACAAACTTATCATTTTACCATAACCCTATTAACTTTTGGACATACTTTTTATTGAATTACATTTATAACATTATACAGGGTGGTCCACTTTTTGTAGCAGCACTTTAATAGTCGATACTTAAAGAATATTTTATATAAACATGGGTCCATAAACACTTCATTTTAAAGATACAGTGTGTTGAAATTTTCGAAAAAATATCGATAATTTTTAACCATTTTCCATCCAGTAGCAATATTTTAACCAAATTTGGTATACAGCACCATCTTACAGGTTACCACATTCGGTAAGAATGTCAAGCCCCACAAGCAACCAGTGGCGGAGTTGTGGGGGTTCAGTTTCAATACATTTTATAAAAAACTAGTACGACCCTGTTCAAAATCAAACTTGTTTTTAGGTAGACAATTTTATTTTAAACAAAAAGTGTCTTGACTTTTCTTCGTATCTAATAAGTTTTTGTAGACTGTTTAATTCCTGCTACAAAAAAGTGGACCACCCTGTATTGTCGTAAAGTGTTGGTAATCAAAGCACATGCTGTTGGCTGCTAATCGGATGTAAAATGTTTAATAAATAACATACTTTCGAATAGGTCAGTATAAAATTATGTAGTCAAACATGTGATGTAAGTCATTTGTATAATAATTTTACTGTTTAATATTTTTTTTTATCATGAATAGATTTTTATAAGAAACTGACGCCCTCTACTCAACTAATTTGCCTTATTACTTATTAGACGTATACTAATATACAGCTACTTGGCCTTTTTTAGTAATAAAAATTACCTATAAATAAAATTAATCGTTTGTTATGTTTATTCGATATTCAGTTATTCGATCCCCATTGTGTCCGTAATGCGTTTTTGTTTGTTTGTTATAAATGCCTATACTTTGCTTCACACGAGGAGCAAAAATAGTTAATGATCGTTATTTATAAAGGTGGCTGTACATGAGAAAGGACAGCTGCAGCCATTAGTGCTATCTCTACCATTTGTTGGTGCGCCCCGCATTCAAACTCATCAACGCTTAAATGTCTTCATTTTCACAAAAATGTATGTCTGATAACACCGTGTTAAATTGCGCCCAATGTGCAGAAATAAGAGATGCCATTTCGTTCAGAGATATGTAGAATAATACACTTTTACTCTCAAAAACATTTACCGCACGTTTACTAGTAGATACAGTATATCACCGAATAAAAAGGGCAAAAAAGTTATGCAGAAATTTCAAACGCAATATAGTTTCTTTCGTTTTATACTGATCTTAATTCTTTGATTATGCAAATAATAAAAACCAAATCACTGGCAATATTAATAATTTTTAACACTTAAATTTAATATAGCTGATGGTGAAGCAGTTAAGCAATGCGTCGACATCTCTTCTGTTATAGCTACTGTCAGTTGTTTTCATTGCTTTTTGTCCTTATTAAACAATACATCATTTGTTTTTGCATAAAGTAAGTCAAACAAGCATTTATAAAAAATAATCCGGATGTAAGAACAACGATTATATATTAAACACACGCGATGTTTACATTTTAAATAATCGCGACTTCGCACACCGCTGGCGGATTTTCATTCTTTAATATATTGAGAATTACCTTCGTCGGCATGCTCTACCAACTACGGCTAAGATTAGTTTAATCCTTTGTTAAGGTGATCACGGGTTGCTGGGTAAACAAAGCGTATTCCCAGTATATAAACAGATCCTTATCAAAACTAGATAGTAATACTTAATACTAATATTATCGTTAAATTCCCTTCCTTAGAACAATGGAGCACTTAAATTTATAAGATTTTTAAAATAAATGTTGTGCTTTCTTAATAAGTAAGGCATTACTCTAGAAAAATTTAAAGGACAGTTAATCTTTGTGATGAAGACACTTTATACTTGTTATTTTATGTACCTACCTATAGGTGCTTCACTAATAAATTAATAATTATCAGACTCCAATGTGATTTTAGGTTATAGTTTCGATCAATACTATTGTTCGAATCTAGCAGATAGTATCCGAATCCGAAACACTTTAAATAGGTGACAAACAGGGCCGTCTTAAGATATTTGGCGCCCATGGGCTACTAACAATAATCCGCCCCTCTTCATAAGAAAATACACGGGAGGGAAAGCGGGAGCGGGGTGACCGGTGAAGTTTTACAAAAGTCTCAGAACTAGAAAATATCGATATATTACCAATACCAATAATCTCTCCCGGGATCCCGGTCCATTTTAACCTATTTTATATTTCCCGGGAAATACTTGTTGTATCGGTAAATCCTGGGATATTTAAAATCTGTTATTTTCGTTTATTTTGTGCTAAAATCTTTGCAATATTATGCTAATTTCATCAATATCATAAATATCAGAAATTATTATAAATATCTTAACTAACATTAAATTAACAAAACAACTTTATTCATATTTAAAATAGTTTTTGTGCGATCGTACTAGAAACAGCTGTTTGACGGACGCGTTAGCAACCATAAAGTACTGCATTACCGGCCCTATCCTTAGCAACGGCCGTAAAAGTTACTTTTCAGGCCGTTACCCTTAGCAACGGCCGACAAAGTAACTTTTACGGCCGTTGTTAAGGAGAGGGCCGGTAATGCAGTACATACGCCGTCATCTGTCAGTGACAGAATGTCACGTAGTTTCTAACCTATAATTTTGAAAATTACTAAAAATTTAAATTGTTTTTAATTCGATCGCACAAAAAATGTAATATGCACCTCGGCCAAAACGTACTTTTTCGGCCTTGCCTGTTTGCTGCAAACCAGACGCGGCCGAAAAAGTTACACTTTTTGGCCTTGATACATAAATAACTATTTTCTGGTTTGGTCTTTTGATGCACTTAAATTGCTACTTTGCTGTTAATTTCATAGATTTTAATGAGTATTCACATAATATTTAACAATTTCAATCACCACAATTGTTTTTAATGCCAGTCTTACAGACACGTAAATGGATCTGTTAAAAATTTTCATTTAATATAATCTTTGTGTGTCCCTAAGGATATAAAAACCTCGTGAAAAGTCAATATGTATGTTCTTGGCCGTTTGTGATCAGCGACGTATAAACGTGCGAAATATAAAAAGAATGAAATCTCAGGCGGTCGAGTTATATAGACCCTAAATATTGATGTAGAGTGGCTTCGAACTTGTACAATCCATGCTCGAAAGATTTTGTTTTAATACTCGCTATAAATTGCCAACTTAAACCTTATGAAACACAGTATTATGAACTTTTTTAACCTTAAAGTTTTATTAAAAACCTTGTTTAATAAATCCAGAATAACATTTATATAAAAAAAGTTTATAAAATACTTTGTTTATACAACATTCCTTATTAATGCCGGTAAAAGTGTTTAAAGAAAATAATTTTAATCAAAAGTGTCAATGTGTATTGATAATCACCATACTAATAGTAAATAATTAACTTTATCACTGGCAGGGTTTATAAATGACGGGTGAAGACGATACCAATTAGTGCGGCTTGGCGTTCTTGAAAGAATTTCGGCTGTTTAGAAAGACGCTCAGTGCTCCGGAAAGAAATCCGATGGTCGAGAAAGAGATCCAGCGGATTGCAAAGCGGCCCAGAGGTTCGCAAAGAGGCCAAGTGGTTCGTAAAAAGACTCGATGGTTCAGAAAAAGACCTGGTGGTCCAGAAAAGAGTCCGGTGCTCTGAAACGTGGTCAAGGCTCTAGGGATTCAATAAGAAGCTCTACGGTTCGAAAATGAAATCCTTAGCACGCAAAGAGGCCCGTCGGTCAGCGGTAAAAAAAGAGGTAGGAAATGTAAAAGGTATCTTGAATATTTTCTTGGACCTAAACTCGTCTGTAGCATCATCTCGGTTTACGACTTGAACGTATTAAGGTTTTGCTCATCACTTTAAAAAACATTAAATGTTTGTTCAATTAAATTCAAGTGAAAGCTCTCTGCAGATGTTTTATTTAATGTAGCTTCCTCCTAAGAAAAAAGATGATTTGTATATTAAAAAATTAAAATAAAATGGGACAAGAATAAGAGAAGATTCTTAACCGTTTCCCACGGATTCGAAATGTAATTGTGGGCTATATGTTTACGTTTTTTGCAACTATTTGAGCTTTCTGAATACAGGAAGCTTTTTTTTTAGTAAATAACGTTGCTTGTGGCACTTAGAAACTACACTTTTAAGTTAAAAAAGTGTTTTTTGTCTGACCAGTAACAAATATGGTGCGTCGTGGAGATATTTATGACCTTGAATAATTACGAAATAAACATGGAAACGGAAGTGAGAGTGTGTTTTTGATTTCTGGTTATGCTACTGATAAGGAAGAGGATTTAGAAAATATAGTAGTAGTAGTGAGGAAAGAATAGGATGACACGGACCAATAGAGGATGTACTATTATTTAGGAAGGCTTTCCAAAATTTGGTGGAAGCATGTTTTTGGTTTTGTAATAAATGTTTGTATCATATATAGTTTTACGAAATTTGATGAAACAAATAGAGCAGCAACTAAAAAGCAAATACATATAGCTTCACTTCAGAAAGAAACTCTTGAAACAGATGATAGTAAGATCAGCAAAAGAAAAACTGATTTACACATTTAATTGCCCAATTAATGTCCGTGGGAAAGGATTCAACAAAAAATAAACAAGCTAAGAACTGTTCTGATAACTTTTTTAATTCCAAGACTAACATGTGAAATTTTATTAGAGATAGGTGATATTATGTACCAAAATTAAAACAATTTTAATCGACTTAGAAAAGGTTTTTTTTATCTGAATTTACACAGCACTAGCACTGATTTATTCTCTTGCGTAAAATATAGTATTTTGTTATACTTTAATGGTTTTTCTATTTACAAAACATATATTTAATCGCCAACGCTCTACTCTGCTCTATTTATAAATACAATGTTTTACGCAACATTTCTGGTGGAGGCGTCGGGTATTACAAATCCATTTTCGAATTATTATAGACTATAATCGGTACAATTTATTTGTCCATAGTAATTATTTCTTTTGTCATTCTTTTAATTTATGTTTTAAAATATATTGTTAAAAATTATTTTTTAAAGTATATGAGCGAGCTATACCAAGATGGTATGAATAGTTTCAGACCTGGAATAGAAAACAGCAAAATATCGGGTAAAAAATTATTTTATTTTTCGACAACACTTAAGTCCGACGGCACCCAGTCCGGCGAGTATTATGCACGAGGAAACAATTCGAAGGCCCACTAATAAATTTTGTCATAGCAATAACACCATTTATGTTATGACGCATAATCTTGATGAAAGAGAACTTATTTTTTCACTAATTCAGACCCTGTCTCGCAAATTTTCTCGCAAAGCTGGTCAAGCAAGTAGGTATAGTGCCCTTTTTATTAATTTACCTTTACCATGATAATTGGAAATTGCAGTAGTTGTAAGATTGTAAATAAACACGTTGAAATATTTTTGTAGGTTTTACACAAAAAGAGGTTATTTTTTCTACGTTATATTTGCTCGAATAAAATAATTAATCAGGTTAAAGATGTTTTTTTTTTAAATGTGCAAATAAGCATGTTATTAAAAAAAAATATAGAAACTGTAAATTTTTCATTAAGATTGTTTCATGTTTACTTCATAACTAACATATAAGCAGGCACTACACTAGGTTTTTAAAATTCATTCTCAGTAAATAATTATTTTTTATTTTACAATATTTAAATAATTGCTTATGGTTTTGACTACCATACATTTTGGCAAAATGAAACTTAATTACGACCAATAATTTTCGAAAATTTTAGTATTTTACACTTTTACTGTTGTATCCGAATGTACCCATGCTATACGACTATGCAATATCATAGACAGGGAGCATATGTATAAGAAAAAAGAATTCCATTTCAAGTTTAATCTACCCGAGCGATTTAAATCTCATGCACGTACTTCAATCGGACGGCAGATGTGATCCGATATTACACATCCACTGCTGTGGCATTACATACCCGGTTTACGCCCCCATAACGACACGTTATATCAGTCTCTCTACCCCCTTGGTGGTGGACCAAATGCAGATTTACATTATATTTTATTTAATACTAGTAATTTTTTACTTGCTCTATACACAGGGTGATCCAAATTCAAAGTATTTGCAGGCTAACTCCATAACTGCAATAGTTGAAAATCGAATTCAAGTCTCTAGGGCATCTTCTTCAGATAATTCATTTGTTTTTGGATTAGTAGTAGCAGTTTTGTTTTTTTTACTGCAGACGAACATTTTAAGAACTTATTTTATAAACTGACCATTACTTTTTATTATTTTTAAAAGCTGAGCAAAAAAAGTGTTTGATAGCTGTTTCCAAGTAAAATTTGTTAAAAGAATAATTTTATTAACCCACAAAATTTTATCAATTTTCGACAACTGCCGCTAAAGTGAAGTAGTTCCAAATTTTTTTAATGAAACATTTCAGTGGCCCAAAGTTGCAACGTTTAGAACAGATCTCATTTCTTAATTTGTAGCCATTGTGAGCCGCTTTTAATATTGTTTTAAATCAGGGCATGAAACCGTTTTTTACCAGTTAAAAAAATCGGTTAACCGTTATTGTTTGTCCGTTTTAACCGAAACCGTTATTTTTAATTTCAAAAAACGGTAACTAACCAAAATAAGTAAAAACCTTTTTTTTTTTTAACATCTTTAAAAAAAATTACTTTAACCCTAGAAGCCCAATCTACGTCATTTTGACGTACACTCCAACACATATTCGCGATCTCTTTCGCATGCTTGCTTAGATCGCCGTGACCATCCGAGCCAACTAGGTACATGCCCAGAGCTAACAGGAGACAACAGGTTCGCTTTGATATGTGCCGCCATTTTGTTGTTATCGCAATGTTCACGTCGTTATGACGTATGTTTGGGCTTTGTTAACTTTTGCACTTTTCGAATTTTCTGAATTATATTTGACTTAAGTGATTTATGTTTGATAAGAGTTGATTCGTTTTTCATAAAAAAATATAAATAGTTGATTTTTGTAAACAATTTGTAGTATATAAGAAAAAATTACAAGGATCTTAGTTTTCGTGCCATTTTTTGTATGTTTAATTAAAGTGAACATTTCAGAGTTTAAATAAACAATATTTTTTCTAAATATCTGTTTTTTTTTATATATATAATAAACAATTAACCTTTCGTGTTTTTGTTAAATTTAATCCTACATGAGCAATAATTCCTGTATATTTAGAAAACAACACAATATGTATGTAACTATGTATGTAGTTTTACCACGTGTGCAACACATTTAATTTTCGCTTGTTTTTGCTAAAATATTAGGTAAATACAGATAACTGCTGCGATATGTCACGTTTAGAATCACGGTAGTTTAAACAAGGTACTGACACGTGTAAAATATGCACGAGCACTCGTTTCATGTATTCATGAATAATGTGTTCAATATTTACTCAAATATCAGCGCCCATCACTCACAAAACAAATATACATTAAAATATTGCAAGTACGTGCTTTTTTGACTATGACATATGGTTGGGGCTGGCGAAAAAACGGAAAGCTTTAGACATTTTTAAATGTGAAAAGGGTACGGCGCAATGTAAGCTGCGAATTGTGCTGATTAATAATATATACAGGGTAAGCCAGTAGCTAACATGATTTACAGTTGTTGAATAATTAGAGGTGTTGGCCCTGCTCAAATTGTCGGTACTAAAGAAATCTTAATATGCCACATGGGCTGTAGAAGGTCGAATCAATTAAGTAACAAAAACAAACAAAAAATTTGCATTTCTAATATTAGGTTTATCGAACCATTAGATAATTATGATTTTAATTTAAGAAAACAAAGGTGATCTGTGCTTCAGTCAATTAGTCTTTTTCTTAATTTATTAACAAAAAGTCCTGCTGCATAAAATGCTCTCTGTCTCTATTGATGTAGGTGAATTGTCTTGAGCGCATCTAGCAGCAAATAAACTTCGTTATTATCAATAAAATTTCATTTATAAGCTATTTTGCTTTGAATTATCAGGGTACACAAAAATAAAACTGTAAAAGTATTTTGAAGGTATTAACTTTGTAATGGAGACCGGGCTTCTTTGCGCCATACTAAAAGAGAAAAATTATTTTGAAGTTTTTCCATAATTTACTGTTAGTAAAGACATTTTAAGCATAACATTCTGATAAGTTATAATAGTATTACAAAGATCTTAGCAAAAAATAAACGAAAACAATACTTTTTTAAAATCCCGGGAATTCCCGGGACAAAAAGCATTTCTCGGGAAATATAAAATAGCTTAAAATGGACCGACATCCCGGGTTCCCTGGATCCCGGGATCCCGGGAAAGAAACCCTAGGAATCGAAAATATTAAGACGAGTGTTAAATTGCAAATATCTTGGTGTACAAATCGATGATCAAGGTTGTCGGAATCTGCAGTAATGTAGTTTATATTATGTTCAAATATTTGTAATGTTTATCACAACAACAAATTAGAAAACCTTAGTAACTTGTACCAAATGAGTTTTAAAAGGTTTTACACCTTGTTTTGTTTTTGTTTTCACAGCCTACTATAATTTTGTTTAAAAAAAAGACTTAAAAACCTTCGTAACTTGCGTATTATTGAAAATAAATACATCAATCCTTATATCTTTGGAATGATAAAAAAAATAAGGAATTTAAATAAGTCATAGCCAACTATGGGTTCCTTTTAAAAAATAACAACTTTATGTCACAACTTAAATTTCGTTTTTTTTTTTTGAATAATTGTCTACGCTACTGCATTCTTATCAAAAAAGTGCCTGTAGAACGTCAAAATTATTTTTGTTTATTTTCATAAACAAGCGAAATACAGTCATAAAACGAAAAGTCGAAAAATCGAGTTATCGGCGATAACTCTAAAACAAAAAACGATAACAAATTTTAGTTTTCACCATTAACTTTTTCTGGAAAAAAGAGATCCAGGATGCGCGGCCCGTTTTTTGATACCTCTTATAGTTATCGAGATTCCCTATTGAAACATCGAAATTTGCCCAACCTGTACAGTATGGTTCGTCACACTTTGTCTTTTAGATTTAGTTACGAGTACTTGTCTTACGATTATTCGATTTCTCCTTGGGCTATATTTTGAAAAAGATTTAGATATTTGGTTCCTGTATTTAGTGTTAGATTCTTGTCATTAATTTAAATCGATAACACTTTTTTTTTAATTAAATACCGGAATATTTTCCAACATAAAGTAATTTAAGTCGTCACACTCCGTATAATCGTACATTTTTATAAAATTTAGTAATCAGAAAGTATGAAAATCGTGTATGAAGTCCATAAAAAATAAAAAAGTTGACAATCGCATCACAAGAAGGAAAGCGTATTATTTCAAGTTTTAAAGAGCTAATTTAAATTAGTTATTTTTTATTTTTATATTTTGTCTATTAATAAAAGAATATTTTAATAACCACCATCAAAATTAAAACTAGCGACGGAATTATTGGCTACTTTAATTATGTTTAAGCTTTTAAATATTTTTATGCAAAACTATCACGCAAGAGAAAAACATTACCTAACTTGCCCCAAAGTTTTAAAGGCAGGAATATAGATACAAACTTGTTGGAAGATAGTTCGGTGTGTGCATAATTCATGCAACGCTATCTTTCTCAGATAAGCTATTGTTGTTACAAGTTAGAATTCCTTACATCAATTTAGTCTTGCTAGCGTGTTTTAAGGAAATCAAGCGTTCTTAAACATATGGGTTAATTTAAATAGTATACTATGAATATTGTGAATACCTTGGTCTTGTCACTTATAAAAATGACATAGGCAACGTCGTTGTTCTTCAAAATGTATACAAATGCTTTCTAAGTACAACAAAAAGTAAAATTAACTTTACTTTTACTCTTAATAAATAATAGTTTTTATTAATGACTAAAAATATATTGATTTAATATTTTGACAAATGTTCTCCGTAAGTAAAAAAAATTATTAATATTTTGCGAGTGAATTTAATATATTGGGTACCTAGTGCGTATTTTCTTTATGGTTTATCATTTATTAGAAAAAAAAAATTACAAAATTTGTTGGAGATCATGATTTATACCGAGTTTTTTGTTTCCACCCACCAATTTGTTTGTTTTTATTGCTTTAAATACAACACTGTACATTTTTAATGTTTTAGATTTCAACCTAAATTTTCTCTTAAAAATATTTATGGAATTAATGCAGTGTATATGTTACGGTCAATTCGATTATTCAGGGCAGTTACCATAATGCTTGGTTATAATAAATAATGACCGATAAAATCAGGCAATTTAATAATTTTGTATTTGCCTACGACAATCTAGGATAATTTATTACATTGCCCGGTCATTATAAATACTGCTATTATTTCTCGGGTCACTTTAATTAAAAAATAAATAGAAACTCTAGGATTTCATTTGTTTGTGTGTATATTGTGTCGTAGGCATAATGTGAAATCCGGCTTTTTACAAAACGCCTAGGCATTTTATAAAAAGCCGGCAAAAGGAGCAAATTATGACTTTTTCTTAAACCCATACATTTGTGTTCATACAAAAAAAAGCTTTAACCAACCTTGACCTGACCCTCATTAATTTGGTCAGTAGTAGAGGGTTAGGTTAAAGGTTGGTTAAAGATTTTTTAAAAATAAATAATAAAAATGAAGCTAATAGGTTTGTTATTCTTAAAAACAATTAGGCCGGCATTTTATTATTTGCCTAGTCAAAACACGAGAGGCTCGTTTTGCAGGATTTTTATAAAATGCCGGTATTCACATTATGCCTACAACATATGTATTTGCAAGTACATACCTAATATGTTTTTTTTAGTTAGGCATACGTATATTTTATACTTATTTTATCACCACCAGTTTGTTTCTTTATTTGTTTGTTAGTTATTTAAAAATTTGTTTTAATATAATATCTTCTTATTTTTGTATGTAGAGAAATATGAATAAAAATTTTCTCAAATTGCCCACTGGATTTCCAGCATTATTCATAATACCCGGGCAATGTAATATTTTCTATATAATTTATTATTTTGTCACATCCCAATGGGCACTTTTTAAATTGCCCGGGCATCATAAATAATGCCCAATTACTTACATTGACCGTAACATATACACCAATTCTTACTTATAGTTCAAAAACTTAAGCACTAACACGTAAGCAAAACAAAGGACACAGGAGATAGAATATTTGAGAGGCATAGAAGGTGTAGACTAATTGATAAGATAAGCAACGATGAAATCAGGAAAGGCCTATCTTGTGATAGTGTCCATAGATGTAAATAAGTTTAAAATATCCGTATTGGAATACTCTTGATTTTCAATTTTAATGGATACTGGAGACAAACGCGATAAATGTGGTTGACCAATATAATTATTGGCATTTGTTGTCATTTCCAAGGCCTACTATTTAAAAATGTTACAATTTTCACTTAAATTTATCAAAAATTCTTAATCACTCGAAAATGATTGCAGATAGGTAGGTATAAAGCCTAGTCCAGATTGTAAACAAATGTTTCGGAACAGTGTTCATGAACAATGTTCCCGATGTTTCGGAACACCTCAACTTTGTTTCTAGCTTGTTTCGGAACTGTTTCACTAATGTTGCGAAAGAAAAAAAGCCCTGTTCCTTGTTTCCCGTTTATATGGGAAACATTGGAACATTGAACAAGTCTGTTGTCAAACACGGTTCAGTCAAACAGAGTTTTGGTTAGAGTGATTCTTGGTTATATATTTATTACAATGTGGAATCAAGAAAAAACTTTACAACTGATGGAAAAAGTGCATAGCACATCTTGTTTGTGGGATGTCACATGTGGTGAATACAAAAATAGGAATAAAAAGAGGGATGCTTTTGGAAATATTGCGCAATCATGTGATGTAACAGTTGCTGAAGTTGAAAAGCAAGTGCACATGCTAAAATCCCAATTTCGACTGGAACACAAAAAACTGCAAGGCACTAAGAAAAGTGGTTCTTCACCATTCTTCATTCATTGCCATAACTGGTGCCTTACATTAGTGCTTTCCGTATCCACCACCTTCTTCTTTTCTTTTCTTTATTCCTTCGGCCGTTAAGTAAAATATATAAATTGGCAGCACAAATTCCTGCAATAGTCTCACTGGACATGATAATCAAATGAGAAACACCGAAACACTGGCTTTAGTCTGGACGCGGAACAACGTATACAGATTGTTCCGAAACAATGTTTCGCAACTGTTTAGGCACAGTGTTCAATATTGTTCCGAAACATTTCTTTACAATCTGGACTAGGCTTAAGAAACACTTATACAGATTAATGCAGAATGTAATTTTGCATTAGAAAATGAAAAAACAATTTGGCATTGTATTTGAAAAAAACGAGTTTTAGTGGTCCGAAGTTGTATCAAAAAAGTGTACCACACTTCATTTACACTCGATAGATACCATATTATATTCATATGCTATCAATTGAAGAATTTTATAAAGAATTTCTTTATTATTAAATATTAGACAAGTAAAGAAATAAACAAGGCGATCTGATCTAAGCGCATTATCGGTTGATAACGAAATTACAAATATTTCTATTGAAATTTTATCAGCATATATATATAATATACGTATTGTATATTGATAAATGAATTATCTTTTTAGGATCAAAATGTAAAGAGAGCAACATAATTTGATGAAATTTTTACTACTTTCAAGCTTTTAATTATTTCTGTGTAAAACAATCAAGCAAGAAAAAAAAGTTAGCCAACTTACTCTAAAGTTTTAAAGGCAGAAATACGGCATATACAGTAGTTTGGTGTATGCATAATTCAAGCAACGCTATCTTTCTCTGATAAGCTATTGTTATTACAATTAATAATATTTTACATCAGTTTAGTATTGCGAGCGCGTTTTAACGAAAGCTATCAGTTTATGACTGAAAGCTTAATTTAAATGTATTACATGAATATTGTAAAAACCTTGGTCTTATTACTTAAATAAAAATGGCATACCTATGCAAAGTTACAACATAAAGAAAATTTACCTTAAATCAATATTTGTAAAATAAAAATCAATAATATTTATTGTTCTTCTTCCTCTTCATCGGCTCCTCTTATACCTTGCGGTGTCGAGGTTTGTTTTCCTAGTTCTTGATCATGCTTTTTTACCTTTGTCTATCCTTTGCGAGCTGTGGCAGATCTCTTCAGCTGACTCCTTTATCTTCTAGATTCTAGACTATGTCGCACTTCTTAGTCTTTCTCTACACTTCTTTTTTCTTCAAACTTAATTTTTCATTCCAATTTCGCTTATTTACTTTTTGGCATGCGTAATAGATGTCTCAGCCATCTTAATTGTTTGCTTCCACCTGCTTCTTTGTGTCATATACTTCTAGGCTTTTTCTGATTTTATTGTTGCTTATGAATTAGTCTACATCCTAGTATTCTCCTTAAAAGTCGCATCTGCGTCTGTATTATTTGTGTTTGCTTTATTGTTAGTACCCAAGTTTCATAACTATAATAAATATAGGGTGTTTCATAATTGAATGCTGATACTTAAGGGTGTTATTCCTTGGATGATTTTAAGAAAAAAAGTTCATATCAATGTAGGTCCGCAAACGCCGTATTTTTGAGATACAGGGTATTAAAAATTGAAAAAAAACGGTTTTTTCGTAATATTTTTGATACCGCTTTAGATATTTTTTTGAATTTTAGGAGGTACTAACTAGGCATAAAAACGCATTTTATTCAGAAAAAAAAAATTCTATTTCAGATATGACAATGAGCTTATAAAATAAACAAATTCCGTTTCTGGCCTACTACAACTAGATATGTACTCTTTTACTCTTCAAGAGTAATAGCCTTTTATTTTTTTACTCGAAAACCGTTCGTCAGACAAAAAAAGTCAAGAGGCCAGTTTTACTAAGAGATAAAGCAAAATTATAAAAATGACATTTATTTTGAAAAAAAACAGTGGCTTATCATTTTTTTCATTAAAAATATTCAAGGACATGTTAATACGGACGCCATTGGTAGAAATAGAACAATTTTTTTTCTGAAAAAAAATGTGTTTTTATGCCTAGTTAGTACCTACTTAAATTCAAAAAAATATCTAAGGCAGTATCAAAAATATTACGAAAAAACCGATATTTTTTTCAACTTTTAACACCCTGTAGGTATCTCAAAAATACGGCGGTTGCGGACCTACATTGATATGAACTTTTTTTCTTAGAATCATCCATGGAATAATACCCTTAAGGATCAGCATTCAATTATGAAACACCCTATATAATAGTATAGTCGTAACTTGCTTATTTTTAAAGATAAACCTTACAACCTATACATCAATAAAACGAGAAAAAATGCTCTTTTTAATGAACCTATAGCCAACTATGGTTGTCATTTAAAAAAGGCCAGTTTGGATTATATCTCAAAAATCAAATGTCCCATCACTTTTTAGATATTTTTTTCTTATTCTAATTAAAAATATCTACAGGAATCAATCCACATTTTGATGTTAACGTAGGTGGCTCTGGAATTATTTACCATAAAAATTATGTTTTAAACAGCCATATAACCATACATCACATGTAAATTATTGTCACCCTGTATAAAACGAATCACTGAGACAAGTCAATCATTTATCAATTATTCCTATCAGTTTTATTAATCCAAGTTTGTTAAAAAAAAATAACTACAAATAGTTACACATTTAAAATCCTTGAAAATGCATTAAAAAAATTGATAAAATATGCAAATAAGCTACCATTATTTTTTATCTTATTTTTGTAAAAACTAAGATTTGAACACTGCTTTAAAATTTAAATTTTTTTAAAAATTTGTTATTTTGCTCGCTATGAAAGCCACATTTAAAATCCTTGAAAATGAAAGACTATTAAACAAAAACAATTAAAAAAATATGTTGAAATATGCAAATAAGCTATTATTTTTTATTTTATTTTTGTAAAAACTAAGTTTAGAACACTGCTTTAAAATTTAAATTTTTTTAAAATGTGTTAGGTATTTGGCTCGCTATAAAAGCCAAGGAACCAAACTAAAACCAGTTAATACACATCTAGCGCCAAAACCAAGTAGGTAAGTAAAAATAAAAATATTAACCTTAATTTAAAAAGGGTTTGAATTGTATGAAAAAAAAAATTTAAGGCAAAGGTATTTCTTAAACTATTATACAACAAACTTTCTTTTCTTTTTATCCAAAAGTAAAAATGTTGACGTCGTTAATAACATTCGAAATTGCCTAAGACTTTATTATTTCAAACAGTAATATTACTTTTTGCCTAGAATATACTCGTAGTACTCCGGACATACTCTCTCCCTATTATTCCTAGTTTAAGGGGACAGTCGACTCATTAGTGCTACATAACTATTTAATGAAGCTTATACGTATATATGACAATGCCGCATCGATATCTATAACTACTCCGTTTAGTTATTTTATCCACTCAGATATTTTAAGCATGTACCGTTTTCCTTATTTTTGGGGGAGTGCAAATGCACCCCCCCCCCCTTCTTTGAGTGCGCCTATGAATAATGTTTAAGGGTATTTTATGTATATCAAAAAGAAATAATCTACCGCTAACGGAACGTATATGAGTATGTATATTGATGTAAAACAAAATTATTTAAATCCGTATGCAAATTATTTATGACTATTAATTAATAAATTTACAGTAATTTTTTTTATTTTTAGAAAATGAAAACCTTTGTAGTAGCTCTTTTTGCAGTATTATTTGCTGTTTTTTCAATAGCCCAAACTATAGAAGAAGAAGGTAGGTAGTAATTTTTTTTTTTAACTGGTGAGGTGCAGTTTGTTAAACCCATGAAAATTAACTATATCTTTTTTAAATGACGAATGGGGATGAATGCACGATCTCTCATCTACATTAATGTGTAAATGCATCGAATAAAGTAAAATTCTTGAGTAATTTTGATTATTTATTAGTTTGGGGATTACTGCAAATCACTTCACTCAGCTATATCATTCAAAATTTGACGATTTATAAACGTTTATTTTATTTTGTGGTTAATTTATTGTTTAATACCTGGTTGAAGGTTTTCGAAAATATTTTTATTTGCGTTTCTCCAACTTCGGTAGGTAAACTATTTGTAACAAAATGTTTCTATTAACAGTACAACGTAATTCCTAATAATTGTCGTTCATGTTTTATTAAAATAAATATTAAAATATAAAATTACAAAACGAAACAAAGATTACATGTAAACTTAGCGTCAAAGTGCCACTATAAGCGTTATTAGGATGGACAGTTGTCACGGTATAATTGTCAGGCACTACAGATTTTAGTCAAAACGGCATTTGCATTTTCTCTATTTTTAGCTAGGTATTGGAAAATTAAAAATGTATATTAATTGCATTTGTAAACACATAATTGTTTGCTCTACAAAAAACGTAAATGCACTTTTTTTGTAAAATAATTAGGGGAGATATTATACAACTTTTAAAATTTTACCATTGAAATTGCCATGTTGCGTGATCCAATTCTACACCCTGTCTATTTTTTTGCAACAATGAAATTTTATATGTGCGATATTTTTTATTGCAGAAATGCTTGCACCCACATGTCCTCCAACTAATTGTGGATCTTATTGCAAAAACATAAATTGTAGAAAATCTTTCTGCGATCCTGCTACAAAAAGATGCCAATGCTTTATATGTACACCAATGGATCCCGTTGTTACTAAAGGTCCAATGGAGCCATAATTCTAGGGGACGTACTACGACTAAATGTTCATGTATTATGTACCAGCACCTGAACTGCACTAAAAATACACAAACCAGTGTTGTTTGTTTTTCTGTAAATAGAAAATAAAAAATAAATGTACCATTAAATTAGGTGTTTTTTTTTTGTAAATATATGTTAAAATGTGTAAAATATAACTTTTAGATCGTGAATAAAACACATACCGGTTAAAATACATTTAACGCTAAACTAAGACAGATAAATTAACAAAATATGTTACAACATAAAACGATTCATTGTATTTAGTAGCCGAAATCTAATTTGATGACAACAAATACGTGACAAATGTAGTTGTCAAAGCTAAATATTCTACGAAAAAATATTGTAATTAGATTATCTATCTACTTCACATGAATACACGTTCAACATTCCGAATGTAATTTTCAATACAAAACAAAAAACAAGTAAAAAGTGCCGAATTCACATTAAAGATAGACTAGCTTTAGTTAAGGGTCTCTCATTTGAAAGGCCTTCACAATTTTTAACTCAATCTTTTAGAAAAGTGGAGGGAATTAGTCGGAAGGTGAACTAGGACATTTCTTTCAAAACAAAATATTCGAGCGAGCGAGCGTTTTTTTTTTAAGACAACTGAAATACCTTGTTTTTTTTTATTTCAGTAGGGGTCCAAAAAAATGTGTAGCTTTAGGTCTCCCTCGTCTTAATCCGATACTGCAAGTAAATATGCAGTTTTATTAGGTTTTGAAGTGTTTTATGTTTTAGACGATTACATTTTTCGTGTGTTTTGCAATCTTGTTTGCTGTTTTTGCTAATATAAATTTACAAAATTTAATTGTTTCTTAGATTTTGCAACCGCTGTATCTTTAAAACCAAAAGTTCCACAAAAAAACCGACGGCCCATTCCGGATAGCAAATTTTATGGGCTACAACTTTGGTCAAGTGAAATTTTTTGAAAATCAAACCCATTTTCCGGAAAAGCTGAAAATAAGGAATAGAGTGCAAAAACAAAATTTCCTACAAATATTGTTTTGTATTTAAAAATGCTTTTAAAGAGAGTGCGATTACGTAATTGAATGATGGAGGTCATTTTGAACACTTATTGAAGTAATTTTGTGGTTACATGTTAATTTTATTGCGTCCAGATGGATTTGCATTGTTTTGCATTTTATCGTTTTCGAAAAACAAAAACTCCCGGTAATTATGATATTTTGTATTTAACTCTTACAGGCATGGTGGTACACGTTATGTACCACCATTTTTGTTACCAATGCTGCATGGTGGTACTGAAATTGTACCACCTAATTTAATATTTCTGCTGTTCTGCACGATCGCTTAAAAACTGTACCACCTATGCCAATATGTACTGACATAACGTAACTTTACGCTGCAGGTCAGAACCCGATAGAAATTGCTTGCATTGATTGTCTGTCAACTCATTTTAGTTGTATTTTGGACCCCAGTAAAGTGTACAAAAATAATTTGTTGTAATTAGTGTAATTTTAACATAAAATAATTGTGTTTATGTTAAATCTGTCTGCTTGTGGTATGGTTTACACTTGACATTGTTTTCATATTTAAAATAAGTTTTTCTTGTGTTTATTTGACAATAATTTGGTGGTACGTTATTTGTACCACTGTGAACATTCAAACAAATAATCACTATTAAAATTATTATACAATTTAGAAGACTTGCCATTTAAATTGAAAGGATTAATTTCTTGCGAAAATTGAAGATATTCCGACTGACGAAGAATCTATAATTGGTGAACTAGATGATACAGAGCAGGTAAATAAGGAAAGGGAAGTTAATTTAGAAATGGATACTTTAGAAACTTATCAAAATTATTCTGATTAGTCAGATTCTGATAACAATATGCCACTGTCATTTTACAAAAATACAAGTAATAACATTCAGGAGGCACCCAGATGGACGAATCTTTGACTAGCTGCTGTTCTGGCCAGTTTGAATATTATGCTGGAATTACAGATATTGTTTATCAAGTTACTGATCCTACACCTTATAAAATATTTAGTTTACTGTTAACCGAAAAAAATTATTGAAAATATAGTTTTCAAACAAATCTGTACGCACAAAGAAGTAAAATAAAAGAAAATATTACAATTTGTGATAAATCAAGCTACTCAAAATTTCGCATTACAGGCATAGTGGTACATAGGGTGTACCACCTCACCAGGAGTTGCTGAACCCGACGAGGATGCTAAAACATATATTTTTCTTTTTTATTCTGCATCCTCTTTCAAATGCATTTAGTTTCGTTGTTAATAAATAATTTTTAATTTTGTGTGCAGCACGGGCAAAAATATGTCTGCTTTTTATGTGCCTGTAAGAGTTAAAAATGCCATAGCATCGGCAAGATTCATAAAATTATGTAACTCATCAGTTTCAAAGCTTTTGATGAAGTTTTAAATTCTTCAGAAAACCACCCCTTATCATTTTTTTTAAGGAGCTAACGAACAAATTTAACAAAAAATGTAAAATTGCATATATAAGTTATGTAATTTTTTTAAAACGCCGCATCTTTTTAACGAAACGTCGTAGAGCAAACCGGATGCCTATTGCGGATAAGGCATTAAACAGACTACAACTTCGGTAAATATGTTGTTCAATTAAACTAAATGTATCATAGAAATGTTTATAATAGGTAGTGAAAAAGGTGAAAAAAAAAACGATACAATGCAAAACAATGCAAATCCATCTGGACGCAATAAAATTAACATGTAACCACAAAATTACTTCAATAAGTGTTCAAAATGACCTCCATCATTTTCAATCACGTAATCGCACTCTCTTTAAAAGCATTTTTAAACACAAAACAATATTTGTAGGAAATTTTGTTTTTGCACTCTATTCCTTATTTTCAGCTTTTCCGGAAAATGGGTTTGATTTTCAAAAAATTTCGCTAGACCAAAGTTGTAGCCCATAAAATTTGCTATCCGGAATGGGCCGTCGGTTTTTTTGTACAACCTTTCGTTTTAAAGATACAGCGGTTGCAAAGTCTAAGAAACAATTAAATTTTTTGTAAATTGTTTAAATTGTTTTGTACAAACTGCTTTATAACTCTTAAACCATTGCCTGTAGACAAAAAATAAATGGAACTAATTTTGTAGAAAATTTTATGCTCTATTAAAAAGCTTCAAGGTATTTTACGATAAAATTGATATTTTCGGCTACAGAATCTTATAAATGCAGAAGTGTAAAAAAATCAAGTAAGTGTTGATTTTAGGAAAAAAATTTACTTGAAATTTTTTCTTAGAAAAAGGTCCTCTATCACCACTTAAAATATTCGCAGTGATAACGGGGACACCCTGTATATATTTTTTAACAAATTCAACAATAGCAATAACTTATACTCCTGTCGACACTTCCAACTCTGAAGGCTGCTTCAAAGACTTTAAATATTATAAAAACTTGTTAAGATATCCTGTTAATTTTTTTAAATTAAATAACTATAGTAGTTGAACATAAAAGAACGATTATTTGTTTTGTTGCAGTTAAGCACAGTGTACATACTGCGATTAACAGGGTATCTTAATAACTTTTTAGGATATTTAAAGTCTTTGAAGCAGTGTTTCAACACAAGTATAAGATTGGTATTGTTGAATTTGTCAGAAAATACCCTATATATAACCGCATGTTCCACTACCGTTCCATTAAAAAAATACTTTCTCTCAAAAAACCGATTCCGCAACCTTCAAAGTCGATTAAAGTAACCTAATTGTCAATAAAAATTTACCAAAACGTTTTTCGTTTACTTGCTGACATAATAAAATTCAATTTGTGCAGGTCACAGCACCATTTATAAGAAATAAATTTTCGTCCAAAAATTATTTGAGGTTATAAAACTTAACCAAAACGGTGCAGTTGTATCCAAAATTGCTTCCTCTCTTCAAAAATCTAAAAATATACAGGGTGTACCATTTGAAATAATAAAGTTAGGGTCATTTCCGGCGAAACCGTAAGTGAAACAAAAGTGTACATACATATGTTCAAATAATTCAGTTTTTCTACATTTCATCTGTTTAAAGTTTCATTTATCTAAAATTAAAACTAAAGGGAAAAAAGGGGTGTACCAGAACTCAGTTACACCCCACCTGGAATAATTGAGGGGGTCAATGCAATAAGTGGACATGTCCACTTTTACCAATTTTACAGGAGAGACAAATAACGAATTTTTTCCACATGTATAATGATGACTGGTGTTAGAATGTTATATTAACATATTGTTTGAATATATTTTCGTATCAGGTACTACAAATATTAAAATATTTTGGACATGTCCACTTTATGCCAAGTAATGAGCAAAAAAACAGTAATCCAAAATAATAAAAAATCTCCAAATACTTTTAATTGTTTATTTTATTATTAAACAAAAAAAATACATATTCGTTATCCTATCTGTATTTATTACAGTCGATGTGCCATTAGTCATTTTACAATTTTGACCTAAAATAGCGTGATACCAAAACCAAAACCAAAAAGATGCCAATATCTTCATAAGTGGATTAATACTGGCGAAAAGTGTACAGTTATGAAACAGGATGATGTACCATTGCCAGATGGACATGTCTTGATAGATAACTCAATTATCATTAAAAGTGGACATGTCCACTTATTGCATTGTACCCCGCAATTGAGAACAATCTGTAGCGATATTAAAATGTTTCAAAAATACACAAGTAATTAGATATTATCTTAACGTTCATTTTGCGATTACCAAAATTGTAGTTTTTTAAAAAATTGATTTCTTTTTACATCAATTTTTCCTTACCTACTCTTCAGCTTCAGCCATTATCGCTCCTCAGTAAAGTGGTTAAATTTTTACTTATTTATGTGTAAAATTCTAGGCTGGAAACGGATTATTCCAATTTTACTTAGGTAATTCCAATGGTTTTTTTTTTACATTCGTCCGTCCCTCAGGATTACCATATAGGTCCAACTGTACTTAAAAGTAAAATATATATCAATTGCAATAAAAGAATCCAAACATTTTTTATTTCTATCAGGTAAACAAATTAAGTAATATACGGACCAGATTGTAAAATAAGTGAATATACCGGCGACAACTATGCAATGTCACGCGGTGAACGCAAAAGCGCTATAAATTATATCCCTGACCGATCAGTGTTACAGATTTTTGTCCTGTTCTTCCTTTGCTTGTTCCGTTAGTCGCATAATTTATGGCGTCGTATGCTCGAATCACAATCAAAGTTTATATGGCATCGTGGCGATGTGTTGGTGTCGCGTGACCGCTTTGTGAAAATACATTATAGCGTTTGGGATTTTGATCTAGTGAGCTGATAATAATATCCATGTCCAACTACTTTACATGACTAGCTCGATTTCATCCCTTGACTAGCTTTTACCTCTTTGTAAACATTTTAAATCCTGATAAAAGACTTGCTAATAAAAAAAGCTTAAGTCGTTTTTTGATTTTCCTAAGGTAATAATCAGTATAAAGTTAAAGTTTAAAAAAGGAAACAATATTATGCTGGATAGGGTGGTCCAAATTTAATGGTTAGCATGTTATCTCGATTGTTATTAAAGATATAAAAAAAGGTGTCCAAAGCAAAAACATGTAGTCAGTCACAAATACCACTTCTTCCCGCTTTTATTGCCGAAAAAGCATGTATTTCTCGTTTTAGTAATGTGCCACACAGTTACAGTGGTGGCCAACAGGTCGATCGCAAAGCGATTTTCGATCGAACTGCATCGGAATTTCTCTAGTAAAATAATAATTTTTCTCAAACAAAAATATGATACCTGCATTTTCCTCTGTATTTAGTGTCGTTAAATGCTTGAAAACGGTCATTTTACGGTCGCGTTGGTCATGAAATCATCTGTTAGTAAATCAAAACTTTTTTATTTACCGATGCGCAAGGTTTTTGAAAATCCATATAATGGTTCGGAAAAAACGCGAAAAACGAGACCTCTGCAAAAGCCGCTTTTCTTAGAACTTCGTTCAAAAACAAAAAATACATGGGGTCACGAAAAATTCAATAACTTTTTTGTTTTTGATTGGACATTTTTTTGTTTGTTCTCAAAACGCAGGTAAATTATGTTCGCATCTAGTGATGTGTAAATGGTGCACTATCTTTTATTTTAGTATCCTTTACGGCCGTCCGAAAATGATGCTTCAAAATGGCAATTTTTGTGATCGCGTTGGTCAAGGAACTGTGCGGGAAAATCGAAACTTCTTTATTTTGTGATGAGCGCATCCTTTGCGGAGAAAAAACGCGTACAACGAGATCCCTGTAGAAAAAGTTTTACCTTGGAGTTCGTTAGAAAATTCGAGAATTTGGTAGGTAGCTCGCGACTAACATTCTGAGTAAAAGTCTCCACAACAAACAACGTGTTGGCTACCCCTATGCTATACGATATACCCCTTAATATTTTAAATATGAAAAAAGTATATCAAAAATTTGATTTACATTTTTCGTGCAGAATATATTGTAGCTAAAGTCAAATTTTTTTTCATTGACAGCTTTTAAGTTGCAACGCAAACTTAATTTTTTTTTGGTTAACGATATTCGTTTTGATATATTAATAAAACAGTGAAAGTCGATTGTTTCTGGTTTTTGCCAAGGCAACGTTAATTTTTACCTTAGAATTCAAAATTAGTTAGATTATTTTTTTTAAATAAATTTATTAAACATTGTATCATTGTAAAAAGAAAAAACTAATTTTAGTATCTAAGTGTGCCAATTAAAAAAAAAATATTAAATTAAATATCTCGCACGATATTTCATAAATAACCATTTAATAGCAAACAAAATCTAACAACATTTTTTCCTTTGGCACTTTTGTGCAGGGATGGGGAGTCGGAGTCGGAGTCGGAAGTCGGGAGTCGAGGAGTCGAAGCTTTTTTGAGGAGTCGGAGTCGGAGTCGGAGTCGGAGTCGGAGTCGGTAAAAAACTATCGACTCCCGACTCTTTTTACTTTCGCCATACGTAGTATGAAGAAAGTATTGTGATCGCAAAAAAACTGATTTTTTACATTTTCTTCATTATGTATTAAATAGAAAATTAAAATATTAAACTTTGTTTACCATCGGGAGTCGGAGTCGGGAGTCGGAGTCGGGAGTCGGAGTCGGAGTCGGAGTCGGGAGTCGGAGTCGGAGTCGGGAGTCGATTTTTACAAATACCAACTCGGGAGTCGATTATTTTTTTGCCGACTCTCCATCCCTGCTTTTGTGTGTTAGCAACAAAATCCGAGATACCTATTGGAGTTTTAAAATTTTGGTCTACTTCGCTTTTCGTTGTATCACGCAAACTATGAAATTTTTTAACAATCCAATATCTTTTTCAAAATATTTTCCTGAATTTGGTCCTGTTAGACCAATCTAGTATTATCATTATTTATGAAGTTAGTGCCACATTAAAAAGTGAAACACCCCCTATTACAACAACATATCATAAATATGATCCAAAAAAACGTTTTTAACAATAACTTAAAACATGAAGCGGTGAAAATTTTGTTAATGTCTTAAACTTGTGTCGAACAACTGCGAATTTTTGGCAATTTAAATTTTTTTATTATTAGTAATAAGCAGGGTAGTTTCTACCACTAAGTCAGTTTTTCTTTAATTATTTCAGTTCTTAAACAGTTCAAAATATCACTAAGAAATTATGAATTTTTAAATCTGCTTTAAACGTATGTATTTTAGAGATGATTAACTTAAGTAAATATATATTTTTGCTCTAAAAAGGCCTGAATTAAAAGGAATTATATGTTATTTTTCTGTTGAAGTATTTTTAATTTTTGAGAGTAACGTTAACGTCATATTCTAGATTTGGACCCAATTGGACAATGGTGCAATAAATCGGCCAATTTCGCATACAACAGTACTTAAAAAAAAAACTTCGTCGCAATTTTTTATAATATATTGGCATGGTGTTCAAGAGATTCTATATTAGATTTTGTAAAATGTTTTCAAACATAATTAAATCAAGTACAGTAAGGTCTATGCGTCACCAAAAATAAAAACATTGTTATACATATTATAATATGCTATAAATTAAAACACCATATTATAAAGAGTAAGCGTGATTCCGATTAAGAAAAAAAGTAATAATTTGTTTGATTAAGTTGTACAATAAAGTTCCGAAATATAAAAGTGCCAATAAAATTTCGTTTGACTCTATCTAGGTAATATAAAAGCCAGAAATATTGTTAATCTAATAAAATTACACGTTATTTTTATTTTAGTATCAAATAAAACAGTTTTCAGGCTATATAACCTTCAAGAATTATATTTTCCAGTCAAAATAAAGCATAATTAAAATATTAGTCGCTATTGTTAGGAAGTGACTTTTATAGCTGATGAATTTCAGAGTAATTCAGTGTTGAAAAATTTTGCGTGACTTCATATTCTTGTGTTAACGAAAAAATACTTCAAAATCGATTTGTATCAAGCCAAGGTTTTCATAACATTACCATATTAATTAAGCCTCTGTTCAAGCACACCATAGACGAAGCTATCGTGACTAAAGACTGTTACCACGACGGTTGACCGGAAGTGGTATTAAAAACCGGAGGGCGTCGACTCCGGGGACACCGGAAAATCCGGACTTGAGATTTAGACCGATTCCACTGGTATATAATGCTGTATAAACAGTTACCATTAAGTTAAAGTCATTACAAGTACATTTATAATATCAGGTTGTTTCATATCAAATGGTTTAATGTCAAGACTAAATTGAAATAAACACACGTTCAAGTTTCAATGAACTTTTTAAAAATTTAATTTAATTAGTAAACTGCTGCTTTTGCTTTAGAAAATTTTTGCGTTGGTTATTGGTTTTTGTCGGCAATGTTATCATAAAATATTTCTTATAACAAAAAAAAATGGCTTTTGAACATATCGTAATTTTAAAACTATTTTCTTAATAACTTAATATACTGATTGGTTAATTTTTTAAAATTGTTATTTAGTCATTTGCTCTGCGCGTACGTGCATTGTCATGAAGCAGAGCCACACATTAATGTTTTAAATATTTTTATTTCATAAATTCGAGTCACTTATGTTTTACAATTTTTTATAAAACTTGTTTATTAAAGAAATATAGAAATATATATCTCTCCCGATGAAGCAAGTTAAATCGAAACATTCCGTAAGTAAATACTTTAAAAATTAATTAATATTTTGTAATATGAAATATATCAATTTACAACTGTCCAAATATTTTATCGATAATTTAAACAACTTTCGTAAAAACCCCGTTTTTGATTACATCAATATGTTCTAGCTCTAGCCGATATAAAGTTTAATCCATTGCAAAATTCGATAGAATTTTAAAATCAATATAACTTTGTTATTTTATGATAAATCGTCAACTTCCAGCCAAACAATACAAAAACCTTGTATAATATCATTACGAAAGCTTTGAAATTTAGTGGGTCTTTGGGCGAAAATGTTACTCTTCCTCAGTAATTGATTTTTAGTTCTTTAATAACTTGGTGGTATTGTTTACTTTATGCCTATATAATGTCATCGTGATATTATCGTGAAATTACAGGGAAATTGAAAAGGTCGTTCTTGCTGCTAAACTTTTTGATTAAATTATA
Organism: Elmis aenea; assembly: GCA_947652605.1. Classification (NCBI taxonomy): domain Eukaryota; kingdom Metazoa; phylum Arthropoda; class Insecta; order Coleoptera; family Elmidae; genus Elmis; species Elmis aenea. Next base: position 35,071,075 of record OX393581.1, read on the forward strand.
AGGGCAATATACAGAAAAGGTTATCTCCCTTCATAGCGATTGACATGTTGAACGATACCTTAATAAAGGTTAATCAGTTTTATTGGGCATTTTTATCATGATTGAAGAAAATATTGATAATAATTGGCATCTTTCACGTTCAGGAGACTTTTTAAATAAATTATTTGCATTCAACTTGTCGATATTGTAACGTCTTACGTAAATTATGTAATTGTTTTCCTAAATAAACACTTGGAAGTCAATTGGTTGTATGCATAAAAGCAAGTAAAAGCTTTTATTACTGATTTTGCAAGTAAATACTCGGTTCCGTATGCATATAAAGTTTAAGCATTTACTAGGAGTAGTATTTACTTAATTTTCAGTAAATACTTAAAAACCGTATGCATAACATGGAGTATTTACTTAAAACTTTAAGTAAATACTAGTACAATCTCAAGTCTGCGCCTGTCACCGTACTTATTTTAGCATCAGTTTTAATCATGGCGTTGTTCATGCAAGTTAAAGCTCTTAAAATCTTTCAAAATCGACGAAATCACGATTGTCGACAATATCGTGCACTATTCAGTAAAGAAAAAACGTCGCTTCGAGTACCTGGCAGAAACATTCTTGGGCAACGTGGACGAAACCAGAGGTGGTGCTCTTTCACGGAAGGCTGGATCAAATTTCCAAAAAAATATGGGTGAAGTAGATAAAGCAAAAAGAGATTGGCAGACAAAATTTAATTTTCCGTGTTGTATAGGAGCTTTAGACTATACACACGTCGAAATACTCAGACCACCAGAGCACGCTGACGAATATATCAATAGAAAATCCAAGCCTTCTATTAGCGTTCAAGCTACTTGTGATAGCAACGAATTACTTAAGTGTTGATGCTACCAATCCAGGCTGTATCTACTCATGACAGTCGGGTGTTACGAAAATCTGAATTAGTTGAAAAGATTGCAGTCATAATTGCGACGAGGGATATTGAATCGCTCCGTGGATTATGACACCATACAGGAATCCTGATAATGATGTCCAAAAGCATTACAACAAAATACATGCAAAAAACAGAGTTTGCAATAATTCCGTCAGTTACCGTAAGTTGTTTTATACCTACTCCATAACGTAGCAAAGCACCTAGGTGATAACACATTCGATGAAGAAGATCAAGTTAACTATAATCTTAGTGTCGAAGAGGAGGAAGGCCAACACGACGAAGAGAATGACATCAGGCGAGCTGGCATAAGGAAAAGAAAAAACATTGCACAATTACTAAGCGGCACTTAGTTGAGAAAAAAATTTGGTCTAAAAGTTTATAATACTCCTAGTAAATTCTAAAAAGACACCGTTTATTGTTTTGAATCTAAAATTATAAAAATTCTTTATAATAACAATCAAATTATGAGTTTAACATGGACTGTTACAAATGTTATTCTTTTCCTGTGATTAACCATGACAGTATTTGAATCATTAAGTAAAACCTAGTAGTATTTACTTAAGATTTTCCAGCATTTGCTACCTAGTACTAGTAAAAGATTATGCATATCACATCTCGCATTTACTTTTATTTATACTTAATACTTATAAGTATTCACTTATTTTTATGCATACGGCCCAATAAATCTCTGGACATTAATACACTAAAGCAGGATAGAAGAGAATCTACTTAAATTACTTTTTCGATACAAATTATTATACAAAATTTATAATAAAAATAATAATCTTCTAAATCATAATTTTTGTTTATTTTGTGGATAATTTATATTCATTACTTTTAAGAACAAATTAAATTTCTTTTTTTTAAATAATTTTTGAATTTTAACTAAACAAAAAATGACCAATTTGACATAAGTATCATTTAAATAATTCAATTGTTTTGAAATACGATACCTTTTTAACCCAACAATCGTTGAATAAAAGCAATTTTATCCGTATAAATCTTAGGGAAAAAGATAGTAGGTACATCAATTTCGCCCAATTAATTATAAAACTACAGATATAATACTTGTAATCTATCCTCTTCTACAATAAATTAATTAAGGTGTGAAGAGTACGAAAATTTTCCACCACTCTTTTTCCTTCAGCATCTTGTCAATTTCAGGTTCTTCTGGACCTCCCTCTTTTTCTTCTTTTATCAAAACCGCTTTACATATTTGTTTCGCTATTCTACTTTCTTTCATTCTCGTGAGATGACCCAACCACCTTAGCTGGCTCTTTTTAATTTTGCTTTCCATAGAACAGTGGTCGGCAAACTCATTAGTGAAAAGAGCCAAATATCAACAGTACAACGATTGAAATTTCTTTTGAGAGCCAAATTTTTTAAACTTAAACTTTCCCATTCACACTCGTCTTGTATACTTGTTTCGTCTATCTCCTTTCGTTCATCCTCTCTGTATGTCCAAACCATCTCAAGATACCTTTCTCAATCCTCGACACTACATCTTCTGTCACTCCACAACGCTCCCTAAAATTAACTTAATAAACTTTACTTAAAGTTTTAAGTCTTAGTTAAACTATAGGTGCGTTGAATAAAACCTGATACCATACTTAATAACGATATTATTTGTTGATAAAATTAAATTGTATCCATAAAATTAAATCATGACAATGACTGACAAACACTACTGTGAACAATGACCTTGCATCTTCTTGGAAAGTTTGGGTAAGTCAGGTTTGTATGTTGTTATTTTTAATTTTAGGCACGATTTCAGGTTCTCATCAGTAAGACGACTTCTCAATTTACTCTTGATAAGGTTCATGCTTGAAAATGATTGTTCGCATGAATATGTAGACCCGAATAAGGAAAGAACAGCAAACGCTAGTTTTTTCAGCTGATTATATGAGTCAGGAATCCTATTCCAGGTGTTAAAAATCAACATGTCTTCCCTCTCCAGGTCTTTCAAAACAGACCACTTGTGCTGTGAATTAAATTTACGTTTATTTTTCTCCAATATTTCTATATCAGCACAAATGTTCAAAATTCGAGCTCCACAATTCTTTGTTTTTTAAATCCAGCAATGCATGTCAAGGTGGTATTTTGTGGAAGAGCCACACTCAAGGGGCCAAAGAGCCGCATGTGGCTCGCGAGCTGCGGTTTGCCGACCACTGCCATAGAATCAACTTCGTACTGTGACGGGCCGTACTGTAGATAGGCCGCACTGTTGGCGAATAGTACTTATTACTCTTATATTTATTGTTGTTAATTATGGCTCGTGATCGTCTTTGTAATGTGGTTGGACCCTCAAACGTTGTTTAACGTAGTACACAGGTCTAGAGAAATTAGTACACCGTAAGAAATAAATAAAACACAACAATTTTAACAACAAACTCCTTTATTTTTCGACTGGCTGTACATTTCTCGGGGGTCGATTCGTAACTATCCGTGCGACTGTCCTAAGATTTTAGGTTCCCTGTTGCTATTTCTTTTTTATTCTAGTTGCATCTTTGTCATTCTTACCTATAGACACATATTTGTGCGAGTAGTTTGTTCTACTTATGATGTACAACTTTATCAACAAATCATTTGTTGATTGATGAAACCCAAATGCTGGCGTTGTAGGACCCAAGTTATGACCGGAATATTTTAACGTTAATGTGTTTTACTAAAGTTGAAATCCTCATAACTTGGCCCTTTTGAAGTGTTACATGTTTTAGTAACTGATGCATCAGCATTTGTTGCAATGTTATTCATTTAAAAGTAAATGAAATAACATTGGTAAAATAAAATAATTGATCGCTTGTCACAGTACCAACCTGGTTTAATTTTGTTGTTAATTCCGTCCCTTCTAGTTCCATCTGCAGCCGCTCTTGAGTATTTCATTTCACTTGTTTGTAACCTGTTTTAAATTTTGTCATCGAGCACCCAAATTTCATTACCGTAAACCGTAAGTAAGTAGAGCAGAAAAAACACTGTTAAATACTCTGGGTTTTGTGTCCATCCTCTTTTTGTTTTGTAAGTTCTATTTAGAGATTGATAACGCTCATTTGCTGCTTTTATTCTTGCATTGATTTCGGGTTCTGTTGCAATGTGCGTTAATTATTGAACCAAAGCATTTGAAATTGTTAATTTGCTGTACTGGACTGTCAATAAAATTAATATCTATTTTATGTGTCATTTTACTTTACTCCCCTATTACATCGTTCCACACTGCAACATTTCTTGATAGATTTTTTTCTGTATTGGCCAATATTACCAAGTCATTAACATAGATCAGTGTTTCTTAAACTTTTTAGTTTAGGGACCCCTTTCAAAATTAAAAGCTTACGATCTCAGTGAATTGTATTGAAGACAATATTTTTGTTTTCTATTTTTAATACAATTTAACTAAATTTTTTGTAGACTTGAAATTCACAGATAAATAATGAAATTTTTACTCAAAAATAAATCTGCATCATTTTTGAAGGCTTGAAGGACCCCTTCAGAAGGACTCCGGGACCCCCAGGGTTCCGCGGGGCTCACTTTGAGAAACACTGACATAGATCATTTTTCGTTGCAAAAAACTTAAGTCCATCTTTGTATAAGTTTTCTTCTACTTGATTCATTTAAAACAAGTTTTTGTGTGCAAAGTAGGGCGGCAAAATGCCATACTGTCTCAATTCTCAATGTAGCGTATGAAATTAACTTTAAATACTTGTTAATTATAAGGAGTTTATGTTGTTACCCAGGTGTTATTTGGTTCGAAATACAGGGTGTCCCCGTTATCACCGCGAATATTTTAAGTGGTGATAGAGGACTTTTTTCTAAGAAAAAATTTCAAGTAAAATTTTTTCCTAAAATCAAATGCTAAGCTGATATCAACACTTACTTGATTTTTTTACACTTTTGCATTTATAAGACTCTGTAGCCGAAAAGATCAATTTTATCGTAAAATACTTTAAAGCTTTTTAATAGAGCATAAAATTCTCTACAAAATTAGTTTTATTTATTTTTTGTCTACAGGCAACAGTTTGAGAGTTATAAAGCAGCTTGTACAAAAAAATGTAAAAAATGTAAAAAATTTAATTGTTTCTTAGACTTTGCAACCGCTGTATCTTTAAAACGAAAAGTTGTACAAAAAAACCGACGGCCCATTCCGGATAGCAAATTTTATGGGCTACAACTTTGGTCTAGTGAAATTTTTTGAAAATCAAACCGATTTTCCGGAAAAGCTGAAAACAAGGAATAGAGTGCAAAAACAAAATTTCCTACAAATTCTGTTTCGTATTTAAAAATGCTTTTAAAGAGAGTGCGAATACGTAATTGAATGATGGAGGTCATTTTGAACACTTATTGAAATAATTTTGTGGTTACATGTTAATTTTATACCGGGCTGAAACTGGCAGCGGTTCTAGCAGCGAAACTCATTGAGAGCCAACATAAAGCGCGCATATAATGTTCTATAAAATAACTTATTTCATTAACCACATACTGTAATTAGTCACTTTTTTTAGTCTGTAATGGGCAATTTGATATGAGAAACTCGAAAAAAAAATGCCAATGACGTCAGTGGCGTAGGGGCTTTAGCAGCCCCTTGTTTCATTTTATTTAATTATAGAATTAAATTTCTAACTTTTAAACTAATCACTGTATCAAAATGGCATTTTAAGTTTATATGTAAATTGATTTGGTGAACTCGAAAAAAAATATGCCAATGACGTCACTGGCGTAGGGGCTTTAGCAGCCCCTTGTTTCATTTTATTTAATTATAGAATTAAATTTCTAACTTTTAAACTAATCACTGTATCAAAATGGCATTTTGGGTTTATATGTAAATTGATTTGGTGAACTCGAAAAAAAATATGTCAATGACGTCACTGGCGTAGGGGCTTTAGCAGTCCCCTGTTTCATTTTATTTAATTATAGAATTAAATTTCTAACTTTTAAACTAATCACTGTATCAAAATGGCATTTTGGGTTTATATGTAAATTGATTTGGTGAACTCGAAAAAAAATATGTCAATGACGTCACTGGCGTAGGGGCTTTAGCAGTCCCCTGTTTCATTTTATTTAATTATAGAATTAAATTTCTTACTTTTAAACTATGTAATTACTGTATCAAAATGGCATTTTGGGTTTATATGTTAATTGATTTGGTGAACTCGAAAAAAAATATGTCAATGACGTCACTGGCGTAGGGGCTTTAGCAGTCCCTTGTTTCATTTTATTTAATTATAGAATTAAATTTCTAACTTTTAAACTAATCACTGTATCAAAATGGCATTTCGGGATTAAAAGTAAATTGATTTAGTGAACTCGAAAAAAAAAATGCTAATAACGTCACTGGCGTAGGGGCTTTAGCAGTCCCCTGTTTCATTTTATTTAATTATAGAATTAAATTTCTAACTTTTAAACTAATAACTGTATCAAAATAGCATTTTAGAGGTTTACACGTAAATAATTTGATGAACTCGAAAAAAAAAATTCAATGGCGTCAGGGGCTTAGGGCCTCTAGCTTCATTTTCTTGAATTATAAAATTTAATTTTTAATTTTTAAGTTGGATCTTAATTTTTTTTTTGTGGTAATATGTATTAGGTGTAGGCAACGTAAAAAAAACTATGCTTATAATGTCAGTGGCGTAGGGGCTCTAAAAGTATCCTGTTCTATATCATTTTATTTTAACATAATATTAAATATTTAACGTTCAATGTTATACATGTACAAATGTACATAAAACTATGCTTATAAAGTCAGTGGCGTAGGGGCTTCAAAAGTATCCTATTCTATTTTATTTCTATTTATAATCCCAGAGATAATCCCAACCAAACTGGACCAGGAGGAAACTGTGGGGTACATGTGTGTGTATGGGGATGGTTAATTTGTGCCAAAATTAAAGCTACATTTTCAGAAAGTGATATGAGCAATATTAGGATGTGGCTTATGTCTCAACTGTTAAATTGTGATACAAAAAAGACCACCGAAAAAAACACTGACAGTTTGTTAAATGATGATAGTTGTTTAAACATAAGTCACGATTTAGTTTTACCAAATGTAATTAGAGTAACACCACCACCCCACCAATCAGTTTATGATTATTGCTACCACTTGTCAAAATAAACATTTTTGGCAACAAAAATTGGTTTCATTATAGTAAATAAATACATACAACTTGAGATTCATATTACTACAAAAAATTGTGATGATATTAGTATTGGTTTCAATATAAAGATTTAATACTGTTAATAAATAAAATGAAACAAAGCGCTGCTGGAGACTACGCTACTGACGTCATTGACATAATTTTTTTAAGTTCACCAAATAAATGTACTAATTATCATTAAAAAAACTGTAGTGATACAGATTAGTTTTAACGTTAGAAATTTAATTCTATAATTAAATATAATGAAACAGGGAACTGCTAAAGCCCCTACGCGAGTGACGTCATTGGCATGTTTTTTTTCGAGTTCACCAAATCAATTTATATATAAACCCAAAATGCCATTTTCATACAGTGATTAGTTTAAAAGTTAGAAATTTAATTCTATAATTAAATAAAATGAAACAAGGGGCTACTAAAGCCCCTACGCCAGTGACGTCATTGGCATTTTTTCGAGTTTACCAAATCAATTTACATATAATCCCAAAATGCAATTTTGATACAGTGATTAGTTTAAAAGTTAGAAATTTAATTCTATAATTAAGTAAAATGAAACAGGGGACTGCTAAAGCCCCCACGCCAGTGACGTCATTGGCATATTTTTTTTCGAGTTTACCAAATCAATTTACATATAATCCCAAAATGCAATTTTGATACAGTGATTAGTTTAAAAGTTAGAAATTTAATTCTATAATTAAATAAAATGAAACAAGGGACTGCTAAAGCCCCTACGCCAGTGACGTCATTGACATATTTTTTTTCGAGTTCACCAAATCAATTTACATATAAACCCAAAATGCCATTTTGATACAGTAATTACATAGTTTAAAAGTAAGAAATTTAATTCTATAATTAAATAAAATGAAACAAGGGGCTGCTAAAGCCCCTACGCCAGTGACGTCATTGGCATATTTTTTTTCGAGTTCACCAAATCAATTTACATATAAACCCAAAATACCATTTTGATACAGTGATTAGTTTAAAAGTTAGAAATTTAATTCAATAATTAAATAAAATGAAACAAGGGGCTGCTTAAGCCCCTACGCCACTGACGTCATTGGCATATTTTTTTTCGAGTTCCTCATATCAAATTACCCATTATAGGCCAAAAAAATTGGCAAAATACAGTATGTGTTTAATGAAATAAGTTATTTTATAGAACACTATATGCGCGCTCTATGTTGGCTCTCAATGAGTTTCGCTGCTAGAACCGCTGCCAGTTTCAGCCCGGTTAATTTTATTGCGTCCAGATGGATTTGCATGGTTTTGCATTTCTTAGAAAAAGGTCCTCTATCACCACTTAAAATATTCGCGGTGATAACGGGGACACCCTGTATATTTCAACATTTTGATGTTTCTAATATTATCGTGCAAGCGGGTTATTTTCCCTTTTTCTAAGTTTGCAGTAACTGTGTGTAATTATAACATTAAGATAAAAGGCGTACGTTAAAATGCGACTTAATGCCAGAACAACCCTTTGTGGCATACTATTGATAAAATTTATCATAAATACTTTAATCACGCCAATCCGTAAGTTTAAGCTGAATAGCAATTTCATTAATTAGCTTAAGTCGACGTGTAACTTTAGTTAATGTAAATATGTTACATAAATTTACATAGGCAATGCAAGTTTCAGATTTACTTAAAGTTCTGCATATCATTTATGACATTTATGTGTTTAGTGTATAAGACATGTCTTGTCATTATCTTGGCAGCAAAAGCGTTCACCCTTGCCACAAGGGACGTCGGAATTATATTTCATCAACCGTCAATTCAATTGTTTACGCTTATACTGTCTGAACGTATTGTAATATTATCAAATACATATTTCGTGTGTGATTTAAACAAGATATTCACACCGTGTAAATAGATGTGTCAAATCTCAAATCGCCAGTTGAATCATGTAATATAACACAGTTTGCATGTGAAACAATAGAATTCTCTTGCACAGTCGTTATTGTTTAAATCACACGTAGCACAATATTTTATACAGGTTTAATAAAATTGGATATTGCAGTAATAAATACAAGTTGAGACTTTTTTGAACAATTATACTGAAAACTTTTGTGTAAAACACATGTTAAAAAAAATATTCGTAAAACAACAAAATGAATGAAATAGTATGTAAAAGAAACAATAATTAATAATGCGAGGAGGCAAAATTACGAGTCATAAGAATTTTAAGGGTAGTTCACACGGTGACATTTAAGGCGTGACTTTAGAAGTCGCGACTTTTGATGTCACCGTGTGAACGCCTAATGTCGCGACTTTAAAAGTCTCGACTGCGATATTGACAGTTCGGCATTTGACGCAAGCCTACCATAATTTTATATTTTGACGTAACAGACAAATAATTTACCCATATGTTCTGTGAATATGCCTACATTTGGTTGTCATCGATTTCCAATTTAGCATGTCCCTAATAGATGTTCCAACGATTTTAGAGCATTATCAACAAATAGCAACTTCAAAATAATTAGTTGCTCTACAACACACGATGCTGCAATTACAAGAGCGGCCATTTTTATTTTGAAGTCGCGACCATGGCCTGAGCACTCATATGGGCTCGACTGTTATTGCTTAAAACAGCGGAGCAGATCTCAATAGGTGGTGCTAGTATCTTTATTTCTAGCCGGTAACCATAGCCGATAACGTTATTCCCATTCTTGTTAGCAAATGTACAGTAGCGCGGAAATTTAAATTTAAAATGATAATAGATACCGGGCGTCACCTGTCATTTATTATAAATAAAGTGAAAAGTAAAAATTTCATCTGCGTAATATAAAATATTTTTAAAAGTTAAGAAAATATTAAACTTGAAAACAAAATGTTGCATTCATTATAAACTGCAGCAGTGCAGAAAAAAACATGCACAATTTCCCTGATCCCATCGCGAGAGCCTGCTCGGTACAATAATTGGGTTGTGAATACTGCAAATCCTAAAATTACAGGAAAAGACCCAGCAATGGTTAACAGACATTTTAGGATTTGCAAATTCGGTAAGCTTAGAATAATGCCAAAATTAAACGAGTTTCATGATTTTCCGTCCAAAATTAAGAAAATAAAAGTATCAGCGTGTGCACAGGTCTTTAGTACAAGTGTTGGTGCCGCTTTAAATGTGATGAGCCGAGGTAAATTGTAAAGCCTAAATGGAATAAAGGAGGTGGCGTTTGAAGGATTACATACTTCAGACCTTTGTGTTTTTTTTACGTTTTTTTTTGGTTATACATAATACATTTGATTTCTTTTTAATTTTAATTTTAATTGCTCATTGTCAATGATCTATTATTATATGTTTGAGGGTATATAAATGCTTTTTTTATATTTGCTGTATAATAAATGCATAAATGTTGTTGCGTATTCGTTAATAAGTCAAATAGTTATAGTGTTTTTTTAATATAAAGTACTCAAAATAGATTTTCATATTTAAAAAGCATTTATAATTTTCTTAATAATCCGTTGTAGATCATTATTATCTCATTTTAGCATAAAAATGTCAAAATAGTATGTAATGTGCGAGACTGATCATTTTGCTGTAAAAATAACAATTACCAATTTATAATAAATGTAGGACGACATTGTAAACCACACAAAATAAATGTTTACTATGATTTTATCCATTTAAAATGATCAGTCAGCATAATGATGACTAATTAATTATATGCTACTTTTTTATGTTATTTGTTAACGATGTTATAGTGCTATGTACTAAAGTATTATGAATATATGTAAAACCATGAAAGAGGCATATTCCGTTAATATAAAACGTTGTAAATATAGATAATAAAATTATATTTATTTTTTATTTGCCTTTTTTTTAAACTAACATTAATTTATTGCAATTTCATTTAATGTAAATATTCTTATCAAGTAAAATTAAATAACTATTCATAAATAATGAAAACGTTTTTCATAATCTATGAATAGTTATTTAATTTTACTTGATAAGAATATTTACATTAAAATTCAAATGGTGTATTTTTAATTACATTCAAATTTCCCGCATTAAAATAAAATTCGGGAGCAGATCTCACCAGATGGCGTTCATAATGGTAACAAAATATTACGTAGAGTGGCAATTCTATATTTAGTATATGTTCTATGGTCGCGACTTTCAATTTGGGTAGTTCACACGGTGACATTTAAAGTCGCGACTTTAAATGTCACCGTATGAACTACCTATTAAAAACGGTAATAGTTGGAAAAAACGTTAAATAAAACTTTGGCGCATGGCCTAAATCCTAAATCTAATGATAACTTAAAAACAGTTCGATAAAAATTAATATGACACCAGATTTTAGGAATATTATCAACAGCCCTTCATTTAGCCGATACAAACAACGTCAAAAAAATCTTTAAAATTTAAAAATATAACCAACAACTTTTATCAAGAATAAAATTTTCGAAAAAATCTATAATAAAAAACTTTTCCATTTGTTGCAGACTTTCTAAATGACGCTGTATATGTGTATAATTAGGCATTCTGTGAAATACGTTGTCAGTATTACATAAAAAAAGTTTTAACGTGACCCTCATTCATTTGGTAACTGGTAGAGGGTCAGGTTAAAGGTTAGTTAGCGTTTTCTTTTAAAATGAATTTCAATAAACATAGTATAATCATAAAAGATTCCACAACGCATTACACATAATACCGAATTATACACTTTGCTGCAAACGTATAGACCGAAAAATGTTAAGCGCCTATTTACAATAAGTTCTGATACAAATTTTATTGTTTATTGATTTATAAAAAAATTGAGTATGTATTTAAGGTATGTATGTAATAATTCAAATCGATTTCTCGTCGTTTAAGGATCATTGGTTACATCGCAGAATGCTTAAATATTGCTGTGTTAGGACCAGGGCATGAAACCGGTTTTTTAAACCGGTTTAAAAAACCGGTTAACCTTTATTTTTTGTCCAAAATTGTGATTTTTAACCGAAACCGAAACCGTTATTTTTAAAGGCAAAAAAAACGGTAACCTTTAACCAAAATAATAAAAAACCGGTTTTTTAAACATCTCTTTTTAATAAAAATTATTTTGAAAAAATACAAAATCTGTATTATATGCGATTAGTTTACCAAAAGTAATTACTGAATGCTTGATTGTACATATATTATAAAATTATAAATAGATAATATCTTTTTATACTTTGCATTCCAAATCTGAATAATGTTAAAAACCGGTTAAATTAACCGGTTTTTTCAAAACCGGTTTTTTACGGAAAAAACCGGTTTTTCAACAGAAACCGTTATAAAAATAAAGTTCTTGAATTCGGTTAACCGTTAACCAAAATTTTTTTCGGTTTCTAGCCCTGGTTAGGACAATAAGCCTTTTATTATACTATTACAATCTTAAATGTATTTAAATTAACAATTTTAAAATTCGTACTGTCTTAATTCCTCAAGGAAGTGTCCTTGGGCCTTTGTTATTTATACTGTACATGAATGACATTGTAGCAAATGTCGGAAACAGCGTCATAAATGTATTTGCAGATGATACTCTAATATTTATTAGTGGCAATAACGTTGACAGTATGGTAAGCAAATTAAATACTGAACTACGTAGAGTCGCAGCCTGGTTAAAGGTGAACAAACTAAAAATAAATGTCGACAAAACAAACTACTTGGTGATAAACAATAAGAATGTCCGTAATCAGCAACTTATAGAATTGGATGGTGTAGTATTAAATAGAGTTAATGAAATTAAATACCTAGGTGTAATAATAGACGATAAGCTTGATTTTAAAAGTAATACCAATTACCTATATAGTTAAAAAAGGTTCTAAAAAAATAGGTTTTCTTGGTAGATTAAGTAGTAAACTTCCAGTCCTTACTAAAATTTTAATATACAAAAGTATCATAGCACCCCATTTCGAATACTGCTCTAGTATTTTATTTCTGGCAAACACTAATGATTTAGACGGGCTTCAAAAATTGCAAAATAGGGCTATGAGAATTATTTTACACTGTTCCAGATACACCAAAATTACTCTGATGCTGGATACTTTACAGTGGCTTAATATTCAACAACGGATAATTTTTAATACGATTATTTTCATTTTTAAGATTATAAATAACCTGCTTCCAAATTCTTTGTTAAAATATATATCCCAAAACGCTGATGTTCATAACTATCCGACTAGAATTTGTAAAGACTTTAAATTGCCATTCAGGACACGAAATTACACTCAAAATTCTCTATTTTATAAAGGACTGAAATTTTACAATGAACTTAAAAGTAAGGTTTAGACGTAAGCTTAGTAGTCATATTAAGGAAAAGTTTTAAATTTTATATATTTATATATGTACATGTTATAAAATGTAAACATAATTAGCAAATCGCTAAAATAAAAATAAATTACATTATTATTATTATTATTATTAATTACAACCTTTATCCGTTATTGAAAGTTTCCAATAAACCGGTTTCCTAATTTTTGAGTTTTAAACTTGAAGTACTTGTGTATTCCAAAAAACGTATGATTTTCTGAATATTTATAGATAATAACAGAATTAGTACTTTTTCTTGATTTGTACGGAAAATCCCATCAAAAACAAATTACTCAATTACTTTTTTGTTGCATGATATAAAGAGAAAAGATGATTAAATTAGAAGCTTTTAGTATTCATTAGGTACATAAAGCTTTTAGATGCATTTGCTATAGATAATTCTATTTTAGGCTTAACTTCTTTAGCAATATAATAAGAAAAAGTAATATCCTTACAATTTAATCAGTACCTTAAATTATTGGTTGTCATAGAGTTTAATTGCTTCCTTATTTTATTTGCATTATTTACTAAGGGGAGCATTGCATAGAGAGAAATTTAGTGTATGTTTATATAGAAAAGTAGTATTTTGTAATATCTTTGGCAGATATGCATACAATCAATTAAAAAAAATAGTTTTTACTTCTTAGTTTATGTAATTTATCATTTTCATATACATTTTGATCTAACATTTTACACCTGTTTATGTTCGTGAATTTAGTTGTTAAATTATTATTTTGCGGCTTATGTATTTATAATTTAAAATTATAAAGTACAATAAGAAAACTTTAGAGTATTAAGGATGTCCTTAAAGTGCTTCATACATACAGTATCAATATCTCGTCTTGTTACTACTTTACAAAAAGAAGTTTTAAATAAAAATTGTTTGTGGTACTTTACTATAAAACCTTCTATTATTTTTAATTATACACAGTGTTTTGTTTTTGCATACCGATACGTCACTATGTTTTTTTAAATAGAATAGTATATTTTATAATTTTTTAGATGTAAAATTTAATTCTCTATCAAAAATATATAGGTTTTATGTATCAAAAATCAGTCGTTTATGAGTTCTTTAAGTTTTTTTAAAAAATATTGATAGATGCAGAAGTCTAAAAAATTAATGACATTTCACAACTTGGCTGTATTTTTGATTGTTTCAGAATATGACCTAATGGTGATGATCTACGGTTTGTAAAAACTACAATAAATATAGGTACCAAGTACAGTTTGCAGGTTTGTAGTAATTTGCTTAAGGCCTGTTAGCTTAATTTGACAAAAATTACATTGTGTAAATCCAGGGTTACCAACATTTGACAAGTACTCGGCTGGAGAATGAGCAAAAAAAAATGATTTTGCCCGGTAATGTTTTATTTTCTTTTTCGGCGCTGGCGCTCCATCACTAATATTATTCTCGTTATTCTTATTGTGAGACATTTTAGGGGTAGAAATTGGAAAATTTAAAAAATATATAATAAATTATAATTTTTGCCTAAAAGGATTGCCTACTGAAACGTTGAACATGAAAATAACTATCGGACGTTGAAATACAATTTACACAAACAATTTACATTACTTACCTTACGACCTTACGTTACTTTTCAGAATGACATAACAGTCTTTGCCTTTAGCCGCGCAAAATGACGTGTTGCCAACTTAACCTAACACTGAAACCCCATATGGAGATGTGGGCGCGTTTCAGTTGAAAAAAAAAAAATCATGTATTCCTGGTGAAATTACCAGTAAAACTGGAGACTGGATAAATGTCGCCAAATCTGGAGTCTCCAGGCGAAAATGACACGGTTGGCAAGCCTATGTAAATCATTTACAGTAAATGAAACCTAAATTTTTTTGCAGATCCATAAACGATCCTGGTTTCATTTGATTTCTGTCAATGCTGCCAACTGTCATGTACACTAAATATAAAGAGAGAAATATAGTTTCATCTAGCTTTATCGGCTCCAGAACTTATTCTGTAGATAAGGAACGCCAATGTGGGAGATAATACATGTATGATTTTTAATTTTGGTGCTTTCAAATTTGTGTTTGACACCCTTTGCTGACGAAAAACATGTTTCCATGCTTCTTAGCTACCTATCTAATTTTAGTGTTTTTAGTACACTATGGACTAACATGTAAAATGACTACTATCTTACGTTTTTCAATAGCTTACATTGGAGAATAGTTTACATTTAAAGCCAACTTTTCGCTTTTTATAGCCACATTCATATTGTTCAGTGGAGTTTCATAAATTTCATAAACGCATATTGTTCTTACTTCTTTCATAAAACCAGTTTTCAACGACAAAAATCAATTCAGTGTCACACACATGATTCAGTTACATGCATATATGTATGTATCTCTATCCCTGGCCGGTGCTGTAAGTCGTTTAAGTCCGCCTTTATCTTACTTTTTCCATTTCCGGTTTGTTTTATTCAAAGCTAGATTTCGTTTCACGTTTTATCGCCTCGACTTCAGAGTAGTTTAGGTAATTCCCGCACCTTTTCAGACTTTTAAACTTTTTAGATTTATTAGGTAATTTATTTCCTTTGATAAAATTTGGAAATAGAACGTGTACTATCGTAAAAGAACAACATAAGTGAAAAAGTTTTATATGTTAGGGCAAAATTCAACGTTGATTAATCGGTAATTGGCGAGATGAGATTGGTTTTAGGAGGAAATGCAGATAAAAAATATTTTTGTTACCAACTTTAAATCTTTAATCTTTAATAAACTTGTTTATAACATAAATAAAAAATAATGATTACCACTTGATACAGTTTATTAATTGCAAACATCACTTGTTTACGAAATCATGGCAAACTTTAAAGATAAAATTTTCACAAAGTTAGCAATATCTCGGTTATTTTTGCAACAAATACACAGGGTGTTTCGTAAAAATTGCGAAAAAATTCTGGAGGTGATACCTTATTGAAAATTAAGGGATATCTTTTATATAAGATCATTTTCTTTGACGTCTCCGTTCGGAGTTACACCCTTCACCCCCCTAAAGGGGAGCGGTAAAATTAGGTTTTTATTTTATTTCTCAAGTTTGTATAAACGTCGGAGAATTATATTTGGTAGATGTTTTATACTTATTAAAACGTTTCCTATAGTAATATTTTCAATCATCTCCCACCTTCATAATGGGGCTGAAAAGTGCGACCCCTATTGGTTTTTTTTATCAGACCTTTTTGGTAAGTTAAAATAAAACTTTTCAGCCCCCTGTGAAGGTGGGAGATGATTTAAAATATTACTATGGAAAACCTTAATAAGTATAAAACCTCTAGGTACATACCAAATATCATTCTTCTAGATTTATTCAAATTAAAATAAAAACCTAATTTTACCGCTCCCCTTAAGGGGGGTGTAACTCCAAAATAAGAAGTCTAGAGAATTTTTTTTTTTATAAAAAAAGACCCCCCTTAACTTTCGATAAGAAATGACCTCCTGAATTTTATTGCATTTTTTACGAAACATCCTGTGTAAACCTATATATTTTTCAAAAGCTAAAAAAATGCTTTTTCATATAAAATCATGGCCTACTAGCGTTTCTATTTAAAAAAAAAATAAGTTTACTTCATCTCAAAAGTCAGGGTCGTTAGAAGAATTGTTTTAATGTTTTTAAATTGAGTGTACAAAATTTAATAAAAACTTATGTAACATTTAGTTTAATTTTTATAACTAAAAAGGTTATGGTTAATATTCAAAAACCATGAAATTTAATTTTTCGTCTGTAGTTTCAAAATGAAAAATTTGATAACACAGGTGTGTTTATCTCAAAAAAATAATCAAAAATACCTACATCAGATTTTCGCGATTACGGTAACATTCGAATTTGTTCCACCGTGTACAGAACTAAAAAAAACGTCCTTAGTAACATCTTAATAATGCTAAAATTGTAATACTGAAAATAAATCGCCAGGCACATTTTAAATATTGTTGTCCAAACATATCCCAAAGCGTTTAGGCTTATTCACAGGTCTTATATCAAACTTGTTTTTAGGTTACTATTGACACGGAGCGTAATTCTGCAGAGTTTTATACAAATAAATAACTTATTTCGTTAAAAAATAACTTGCTTTTAAATTGTAATAACCACAGTTTTTGCCAAAATATGTTTTGTAAATCGCAACAAATATCTTCCAATATATTTACCACTATAAGATGGGTAAGCTTATTACTATAATATAAAATTAACTATGATCTTAAATAACATTTCTTTACAGTTTATATTATAGTTATATTAAAAAGTAATTTGTGCAAATCATTAGCTTTTCTACATGTAACAACGTCTTAAAAAAATTAATGTGCCTACAATTGTTTTAAAATAATGAATCAGTAAGTCACTGCAAAAAAAAACAACAGGATTTTCAATAAAATATGAATAGTACCTACAACCAACCAATTAATTTTCTTAAAATAAATCAAAACTATTGAAATTTATTGTTTACGTAATATTTTCTTTCTTATTTTAGTTGTGAGATTTTTTCGCTCAGAAAATAAGTTTACTGCAGTTTTATTCATCACAATACAATATCTTTTGAGTGAAAGCCAGAAAAATTTAGTTTGTTGCGAATGATGTTATCATGCGACCAGCATACATCACTGTCCATCCCCTAAGTTAAGGGACTCGGTTCTTATACAGGGCACGTTGCACAGATTAGTCAAACTTTGTTGGACAACATGAACTAAATTATAACAGCTCAAAGTATTCAGTTTCATTGGAAACGGCTATGGAATATAACTTTGTTGTCCTGAAGCATTAAAAGAAATATATACTGAACTTCATCTTAAATAAAACAAAGCTTATTTTTGCAGAGCAATTTTATTCTTAAATGTAACAAAAATACTTTTTGAAAAAAAGTAAGAACACGATTTTAAAAAATCTTTGCTACACCAAAATTCGGATGATGCTTAAAGCGCTAAAATTTATTCTAGTGTATTGTAGATTCATTTTTACCAGTCGATTTTTTTTTTGTCACACGTGGATTTAAAATCGGAATGAACAAACCCTTGAAATAGGGATGCACCGATTAATCGGTAGATAATTAGATAATTGATAAGCAACCATATAGGCTCTTTTGCTGACTACTCTTATCGTGTTTTGTTCGATTAATCAGTTTTCATAAAATTTAATTTTGTGAACAGGTTACTTATAGTGAAATATTCAAAGAAAAAAGTTATAACTCTTTCTAAGTTATCCTAATGCTTAATATAGGTGTGGTTGCCAATATTATTGTTTATTGATTTTAAAATCATTATAAGTGAACTAAATATTTTGCTTAACAGATAATTTTTGCATTACTACAAATTAAATAAAGCATAATTTAAAACAAAAGTAAATAAGTAAAGAGACTTTAAATGAATAAAATATAATTCTGCTACTTTAAAACTAAAATGTAGTAAGAAAATAAATAAAAGATGACTTATTCAAAACATTACAGGAAGTAATAGAAGAAGAAGTATAGTATAATAATTATGGGAGATCTAAATTGGAGAGTCGGAAACAATAATGCTGGAATAGAGAGAATAATGGGAAAAGAAGGAGAGGAAGCTAGAAATAATAACGGAGAGAGAATTATAAATTTATGCATAGAAAATGATTTAGTTATCACGAAGACAAAATTCAAACATAAAAATATGCACAAATATACAAGAGTGGAACATAACAGAAATGAAAAATCAATAATTGACTACTTTCCTTATAAGTAAACAAAAATTTGGTCTGATAAAAAATGTAAAAGTAACACGACAAGCGGAAATTGGTAGCGATCATCACTTATTAAAAATGGAAAAAGAAAACAAAAAGAAGAAAAACTGGACAAACGAAGAAAGGTAGTGAAGGAGAAAATACAGAGTCATAAACTAAAAGATCCAATAGTAAGAAATAAGTACCAAGAGATAATAAACAGAAAATTCAAGGAACAAAAAGACGAAAAAGAAGAGATAAATGGAAAAACTTCAACGACACATTGTTACAGGCTGCAATAGAGAGCTGCGGAAAATCAAAAATAGCGAACACAAACACAAAAAGAACAGAATGGTGGACTAGAGAACTACAAAAGATCATCAAGGAAAAAAAAGAAAAATGGAAAATCTATCTTAATACAAAGAAAGCAGAAGATTACAATAAATACAAAGAAAAAAGAAAAGTAGTCAAGCTTGCAGTAGAGGCAGCAAAGGAAAAATCATGGATAAAGTTTGGGCAGAACATGAAATAGAATTTTAATGAGAATCAAAAGTTGTTCTATGGCACGTTAAAACAGCTGAGACACTCACCTAGGCAACTGGAAAATGGAAAAAATTAACATAACGGAGCGAATGTTTGCAGACGACATGGTCTTAGTCTCGGAAACAGAAAAAAACTGCAACATAATTTGGAAACTCTAAACCTGCAATTGGAAAAATTAAAATGAAAATGAATACCGAAAAAACTAAAACTATGATCGTTACAACAGAGAACAAAGGGCATAGCATCACTTTTTAAATGGGCTTGGGTTAGAACAGGTAGAAAGTTTTAAATATTTAGGAAATTTGGGAAGAATATTTAACAGTTTAAGAACAACATTTTCTGGAAATAGAGAAGTCCCAAAACGAACAAAAGTGGAAGTGGTCAAAAATATATTAACTCCGGCACTTTTATACTGAAGTAAAACGTGGGCACTCACAAATAAAAATAGTAGCCGAGTGAATGCAGCTGAAATGAGATTTCTAAGAAAAATCCAAGGAAAACCCAAAAAAGATAGAATCAGAAACGAAACATATAGAGAACAATTAAAGATAAAATCAGTTGAAACAAAAATACAGGAAAGGTAGCTGGGATGGTTGAGTCACATTTATAGGATGAAAAAAGAAAGGTTAACCAGAAGAGCATATGAAGCACAGGGAAAAAACAAAAGCGGTAGACCGAAAAAACCTGGCACGACGAAGTTAAAAAAGCAGCAGCGGATAGAATCATCAAATGGAAAGACATAAAAAAAGCTAGCACAAGACAGAAAAACATGAAAAAAAGTCAGCACAACACAACTCAACAGTCCTACACCTACAGTAGAAGGACTCATGGCTAAATAAAAATAATGTAGTAACATAAGAGTTTTTCTATTTTCCAGGCATAATCTTTTTTTTGTATTTCATGTTTCAAATGCTTTGTTTAACTGCTTTATAAATTTAACTTATATCAGGAAAAAGACTTACTAAAATTAAAATTAGAGGTCAAAATAAGCCCATATTATGAGTACTCTACTATTTAAGCGTCCTTAATTATTAGCTGTGGTGCATGTTCACTTATTCTATTTTTTACTTAACAACTGCAGGGTTTAAGAAGAAATGAATACAATTTCTGAATAAATCTATCTTTCAAAGAAAAGTTTTTGAATTGCAAAATTTTAACTGTCCAAAAAGTTTTGATAAAAGCACCAACAGGGGTCGCACTTTTCAGTCACTTATGAAGAAAGGAGATGATTAAAAATATTTCTATAAGTAAAACCCATCCACTAAAAGTAATTCTTCAACATTTCTCCGAATTTGAGAAATAATATGAAAACTTAATTTTATCGGTTAAGGGGGTGGGGGGAGGGGACGTAACTCCAAAAGAAGACGTTTTGGGAAAAATTTTAACAAAAAGCTCTCCTCAATTTTTGATAAAGAATTACCTGATGCAGTTTGTCGCATTGTTTATAAGACACTTTTACCTTCATTGTAAGAAAAATAGTGTTAGTAAAAGTTTTAGTATTCATGCACAATGTTTTATTGAACAGATTAATTCTCCTACCTGTACATTGATCCTTGAAACTTATAGTCAGTCAAAGTGAACATTAAATTGTATCTGACAAGTTAACATATCTGATATGAGAAGAGGTTGGGGGGATACTTGCGGATGACATGTACGCCACAGCAGTGCCCTCTGGCAGCTGTGGCGAGCTCATGTTTGAGAGCTTTGTCCAAAGCTCAGCTTGTCAGAGGTAAATATGATGTGCGGTTTCTATATGAGCACTATCTGAAGAATGGACTCTATATCTCTGCATATTACAATTACAGATGTTTAATTACGCATATTTAATTTTTTGAATGATGTCATCGCGAATTGCTGATATTCAGGGACGTCGTGATCTTTGTGGTTCTGTTTGACGGTACCTTAGAATCCTTAGATGTTAAGTTTAAAAGCTTCTGTTTATTGTAGTCTTACAAAATATTCTCGTACCATTATTATTTAATAATGTGTCATTAGCTGTGCTACAACGTCATTGTTGATCAAAATATATTCCCAGATAATGTTACCCCAATCGGAACAACCTATTTATTAAACATAATGATAAATTTCCACCGCTTTATGTGTGATACTTAGTTAAGACCGAGATGGACGGTTAAATTAACAAAGTTTGGTTAAATTACAAAAGAAATGAAATGTCGTAAAAATCAAAGTGGTCAAAATTTAAAGGATACCCAAAAAAAAATTGTAAGATGACAAAAAAGGTTTAAATAGATTATTTTACGTTAGTTATTATGAGGATAGTAATATATTATTTGCTAAGTGGTTATCGAAAATTGGACCAACTTACACTATTGTAAATGGAAAGCATACTTTGCTATAATCTATTAAAAAAGTTATTTTTTATTCCAATTATATTAAAATTACTGTACGTTATATCAACAAAAACTACCAACAATGGGTTTATTCAAAAAAAAAAACATGAGAGCTTAAAATAATTAAAAATTAAGACTACCAACTGTGTATTAAAAATGGTAATGATCCAATTGATAACTTTCATTTGTCTATTAAAATAACAGCAAAAGCATTTCTATTAAAAAACATACAATGGCATGTAATGTTTTCTCTATAAAATTAGTCATAAATTTAAATATTGTTTGCATGTAGTTCTTCTTCTTCTTAATCGGTTCCTCTTGTACCTTTCGGTTTCAAGGTATGCTTTTCTATTTCTGTGTTATGTTTCTCCACTCCTGCCTATCGTTAGCTAATTGTGGGACATCTCTCCAGCTGACTCCTTTTTCTTCTAGTCTCTGCCTCGCTTTTTTTCCCCATTTTATTCTTGGTCTTCCTTTATTTCTTTTTCCCTCTATCTGCATTTTCTATCCTATTTTCGCGTATCTACTTTCTGACATGCGTAGTTAATGTCCAAGTCATCTTAATTGATTCCTCTCCATCTTTTTCTTAATATACGTTACTCCTAGGTTATTTCGAATTTTTTCGTTACTGATTTTATCGATCAGTCTACATCTCTCTATTCTTCTCAGAAATCTCATTTCCTGTACCTGCATTCTTTGTTTTTGTTTTTGAGTTAGTGTCCAAGTTTCCGAACTGTTTGAGAATAGGTACATACACTGCATTAAAAACTCGCGTATTCGTTTCTTTTAATATTTCCTAATTACTTATCGCTCTTGGTGTATAAATCCATCCTAAAACCAGTGTGGACGACGTATGGGATCCAACTGTAGGGAACTGCGTCAAATTCAAACATAGATATATTGGAAAGATTTCAATCTAAAGTCCTCAGAATTGTAGCCAAAGCCCTGTGGTTTGTTCCAAATGCCAACATCAGACAAGATCTACAGATGAAAACCGTTAAAGAGGAAATCAAACAGCATACCACGAATTACGCCAAAAGAATTAGAGATCACCCAAACAGCCTTGCGAAAGAACTCATGACCCAACCACTGCTCAGAAGCCGCCTCAAGCGCCACACCACAACAGACCTTATCGGCAGATTCGAAAACTTAAACTAATTATGTGTTGAGCTAAATAATTGTGTATTGTGCTAAATGTAAAATCCCAGTTGCTACACCTAGCAAAGCTATAAGTATAAGGGAAGCTACCACAGGGTAGCTTTTCACATGTCCTTGTTACCGTCAAACCATTTGATTATTGTATAATTAGCATACAGATTTCAAATTAATTGGGATATTAAAAAAAATATATCAAACGTTTATTAGTAGCGTAGTAAAATTTTGTCGCTGCCGCTATTCTGTTATTCAGATCTTACTCCAATTTACCATTTTCTGCAATTGTAGTTCCTAAATATATGCATATAGTTATATACCAATAAACTAAGGTCAAAATATAATTTAATAAATGCATGAATTTTTTTGCCTTTCATGATTTTTTTTTTATTTACGTACTTGCTTTTTTTTAAATCAAAAACTATTATTAATGCATGTATACAACAAACTATAAATCAATAAAATCAAAATAAAAAAAAGTATTTTCTCTAAAACTACAGCCAACTATTGTTGCCATTTAAACATATGTGGTTGACCTGCATCTCTGTAACCGTCCAGCTAAAAATAATATGAGTACATAATATTATTTACATTTGCAGAACAATTGACTAAAATTTACCTTCATATAATTATAATTATTTACATGTTATATTTTGCCATTTGCGAGTTTTTCATATTTTTTTTAATGTTTAAGGAACTGGTCACAATATGTTTACTTTCAGTTTAGACTTTTATTTAGAAACTAAAAACAGATTTCTTTTCTAATTCAACTATTAATTTGTATTCCTAGTGCATTTAAAAAATTTCATGTTTTTCATGATGATTCAGACAACCTGAATATTTATCTATTATCCAATCAAAGTGTGATGGAATGAACCTTAATTAAAAATTAATAAGGTACCTTCATAAGGCTAAAGTAAAATTATCCTTAATTAATTTCTTTTGACTTATAAAAGCAGATGTAGAATAATAATATAAGTCATTTTCTACATTACTAGTTTTAGTGTGTGGATTACAAACACAACGTTTCCGTACTCGAGACTTAATGGGTTTACTTTAACTTAATGTATTATTTAAACGTTTATTATTGTTCAATGTTCCATGCATTATGCGGTACACAAGTCAAACCTCAACACTAAAAGTCCGTACAAAATAAACATACGTATTGTTAATCGCACAAAGCCAACAAAGGAATGTACGCGACGTGTCCTGCGACTCAGTATATAGATATCCTTTGACACGGCAGAATATTAATGAAATGTTGTATACATATTGACCAAGATAACAATATGTACCCAAACAAAGTTAGTTTAAACATTGGACAGTTGAGATATATGCCCAACTTCTCCCACAAAACACACTGGATCGTTGCTGAATTCATGTGTAAAATGGTAAAGGAAGTCCGGAAAGTTCTATTGAAGTACATATTTACAAAGCAGACCAGTTAAAAATAGAGCTCAGTCATATCTGTCGAGCTATATTATATTTAAATCTAAAATCGAA
This sequence comes from Elmis aenea, assembly GCA_947652605.1. Classification (NCBI taxonomy): domain Eukaryota; kingdom Metazoa; phylum Arthropoda; class Insecta; order Coleoptera; family Elmidae; genus Elmis; species Elmis aenea. The sequence continues at coordinate 35,095,643 of OX393581.1, forward strand.
ATTTATTGTTTGTATACTACAAGCGCCACCTTTTAAAGTTTTGAAAATGTTTCAATAAGTTTCAGGATAATCGTTTTTCTAAGTAAACTTCCTAAAAATTTAAAAAACCAAGTTGCAACGACAAAAAACATTCTATTTTTGGGTAAACACCAAAAATATCGCATCTTCCTGTTTTTTCTCTAATTATGTTGCAATGGCCTTACAAATTATAATGTTTATTTTGTTTGAAGCGTTCATAATATTAAAATCTTAAGCGACGTTTAACAATCTCGACAATCCAAGAAGTCCCTTGATTGTAACTTATCAACCCCTTTATGTGCAAGGACAATTTGGATTCAGCTTTAACCCTTTAACTAAACAAATGCATTCCTCAACTGCAATTTAATGCTGGTATAAGGGAATAGGAACCCGAAAGAAGTTTTCTCCCGGATCAAAAATAGCCAAAACATCCTTCTACTGATGTTATCAAAAAACAATTGCCTCTGTTAAATATATAATTCAAAATGACAATAAAACTATCGATGAGGTAATTGAACATCAATTTAAGATTGTATCTTTAGCTGTTAGAACAATCTTCTACAATCACTTGTGTTTAAAAAGAATCGTTAGTGTGACTTCGTCATGAAACTTTGCATCTTCCCCATAATTGGAGCCCCAAACTTTTACCAAAATGGTAATGGTTGATGAACCTATCCACCAAGGAATTCGTGTATGGATTCACGAAGATAAACAAACTCTGACGATGACCAAAAAGCAGCGAGCAATGGAAAAAGTGATTTATAGAGTTGTCTTCAGGAGCACGGGCCTAACTAATGCAATTAAGCTAGATACACAGAAAAACAATTGCGGCAAAATTGTATCCAGAAAAATGTTTGTTGAGGTATTCAGTATTTAAAAGAGTTCTAGATAAGAACGCTATGCTCCATCACAAGAATGCATTTTGTCATATGTCATTTGTCAATGAAAAAATAAATTAATAGAGCATCCACAATACTTACCTGACTAAGCAATTAGAGACTTTTGGTTATTTTTTGGACTTTATTTGCAGCGTAAAAAGTTTTTGTCTGAAAAAGAAATTGATACCATCGTTTGCAATAATTATTTTCATAAGAAAATGGGTTGAGCTTTTAAGAAGAGGAAAAAGAACTGGTGAAATGTATTATTGGTAAAAAGAATTTTTATAAGTGACAATTAAAAACGACATTCTTATTGATTTAAAAATTATTGACTGTCAATGACTTAATTTGACTTTGAAAAGTAATAAATTGTCGTTACAAACTCTTATTTAAGTACATAATATCTTTTAAAGGTCTTGCAAATACTTATAAATATTAAAATGTTATTAACAAAAGTATTAAAATATTTGTCATAATTTAAAATGTGATAACATACTAACAGACTTTTATATTAAACTTTGTTAGTGCCATTTGAGAAAACACTTTGGCAACACTTCGTTTAGATACAAGAAGTTTTTTAAATCATTGTGTGCAGTTTTCTCCGCAAATTTTTAGCATAAAAGTTATTTTTAAACACAAAGTAATACTTGAGGTGGTAATGATCTCTGGAGTAATTTTCTTTTTAAAAATATGTAATTGTTTTACCTAATACAATGAAATTAAGCAAAATATGCGAAGTTTCACTGTATTTAGTGGTAGTTGTCGAAGTTCTACACAATTTTGTATGTTTAACCATATCCTTACCTCTTACCATTAACCTGTGCGCTGTCTACTTATCTTGGCCTTTTCTTTTATCCCATAACAAACATAGTTTAGCTGAAACATCTAAATCGATTTTTTGCCTTTAAAACGATTTTAAACCATTAAGAAAGGTAAAAGTAATAAAAGATACTAAGATTTCTGGTTATATCTTTGACATCCTATTTGATCAAATATCGTTTCCTGTGACTCGCATTTCTAGCAAATCTCGTTTAAAAAACTACCCAATTTGTTGGTTAATTTGACCACAAATCACTAACAAATCACTGGTATTTATGTGCTCTGTTTTGTAGCCAAGACCTAATGATAAAGTTAGGCCGTTAGCTTCAGCTGACCACCGCAATGTTTCAGTGTCTAGTGCGGACGCTCGTTCGGGCCATTGCCTGCAGGAGCGTGCATCACTAATGACCAGGATAGCCAAGCTTTTCGTTATTTGTAGTTATCTAGCCATGGGGTTAACCTAAACTTGTTTATGTGTAGCAGCTGCTTAAAATTAGTTGCTAGAAATTCTCGTTAAAGCTTAACTACAACGGTTTATTAATGTCAGTAGATGTCGTCCTCGTATTACTGTAAGAGTGCATTTCAATTCAACAAGAGAAGGCAGATTATTTTATTTGTCACAAAAACTTTACGCCTCGCGATGGACGGTAATAAAAAATATGAAGAGTTTAATGGAAAATCACTCACATTTTTTTTTGTAAAGAACGACGTGTTACGATACTCTCGATCTTCATCGTCAATACATTTTTTATTTATAAAATATACTACTAATAGATTGTTACAAGTAGCTCATAACAACACCACAGAACATAACAACACACTGTTTTTAAAAACTTTATCAAAACAAAACAAAAATAAAATAAAATAAGGGTATGTTTCTGTACATAGTTGGATTAACAGTAAAATTTTCTACCAAAATCTTTAAAAAGGTATGACTACCGCTTAAAAAATATTGACGTTTTGGTTACTATTTTGTAGTTTTCAAAAATGTATAAAAATTAAGGTGTTGCAGATTTTTTAGTAAATCAAAAGGTTTTATGGTTGCAACATGAAAAGTTAATCAAATGGTAGTAAATATAATGGTGAAAATAGTATATTTTACAACAAGAGATGAAAGTCCAGTTTTTTTCGTGAGGTGAGATACACGAACGAAAAAAACTGATTTAATCTCGAGTCGTAAATGCAATTTTTTCTACGAATTCAAAATTATATTATAGAACGAAAGTTAAGGTAAACGAACTAAATGACAATTATTATGTATAAAGTACTAATTAATCATTTCATTTCCATAGCGACACCACCACACTGACATTGACATAAATAAAATTATAGCCTGCAAAAGAAATATATTTCATTTCAATTTTTGTACCATTCTTAGGCTTTTATATAAAATGCTACATAAAAATTTAATTATTTGATTAGAGTAGGATTAACGCAGTTTTAATTAATTATGAGTTTAAGTTTAAAAAAATCGTAAATTTTACAATTTGATATTGACATTATCTTCGCCACTAGAGACGAAAGTAAAACTTTCATGTAGAGTAGGCAGTGAGAAAATGACAACTTTCATATACATGAGTAGAAAAAGATTTAAATATTGTTCATGGGCAGGGCCTGATATAAGGGTGTGCACAGTGCGCATCGCACACGGCCCCGCGCCAGCCGTTTAGGTTTTGCGGGGCCGTGTACAAAAATAAAGAACACGCTGGTGACCTAAAGAAAAAGCTCCTCGCCCTCATTCAAGAAATGCCCAGCGGGCGGGATCCGTACATACGCACACGGCAGGCCGGCCCCGCGTTAGGTATTTTTTGGTATGGACAAAATGAGGGCTAGGAGCTTTTTTTTGGCCACCAGCCTGTTTTTTCGTAACATTTTACTTTAACTCGGTCCTTTAACAAAATATCCGGCCCCGCATTTATTTTCGCACACGGCCACACAAACCCTGGGACTGGCTCCGTTCGTGGGATTTAAAAAAAACTATATGTAAATTAAAAGGATTATACGTTTTTATCCTTACGTAATATTTAAAAAAATCTAGCAATAGTATTACCAGTAATAGAAAGTATTGGATTCGTAAGTTATATCGCCCCAGTGTATTTAATCATTTTAATAAAAACCTAAAGTGACAAATTACACAAGTTCTGTTTGATAATAAGTATAAAACATGCAGCATCTGTGTACGATTTGTCCAGTTCGTAGTGTGGGCGTGCGGTCGAACCGAAGACTGTTTAAACCAAGCGAAGTTGCGGCCTCTTGTAGCCCGCCGACTGTCCATGCCATGTCGGTTACATCTGTGCTTGTTAAATATCGCCTAACTTTCAAATAAGCGTTCAAGTAACTTAGTACATGGTGGGCGAAATAGAGAATTAATTGCCTAATAATTACCAGATAAATTAGAGAAAGCAATTGTTCTATGAAGTCTCTCTAATAAAGCTTAAACATTTAGTTTGGTCTTTGTCTCTAAAAATAAGTTACTCTGGCAACTGTAATAAGTTTAGTTAAAATGATTATGTAAAGTACAGTTCCTTTAGTTATGTTTCCAAATTAAAGTAGGCACAATAAATGATTTGCTGAAAGAGACTTCAGCAACTATATTTTGGACAGGGGAAAGAGATTCCAGAGCGCTCCTGATTAATTCATATTCTCATGTCGCACCAAACTTTAAATTTTATTAGGTCTTTGTTAATAATAACCGAAATATCAATCCGATAAAACGATATAAACTACAACATCCTGTTTATCTGTAGGTACATAATTACAAAATTTTATAATTATTGTATTTATCATAAAAATCTTTAGTCGATACATGCAATTCTGATATGGCGCACATAAGAAATAAAAGTTGACTCTCGCACCTTAAGAACTGAGAAAAATAAATTAATTTTGTCAACGCCAGGCGATTAAGGCTAAAATTGAAACTGGAGTTTTTGGTTTTTTCAGTAGGTACCTACATTTTAGTAATTTAGAATACGGGCAATTCCAGTTTAGATAGAACCATATGAGATACACAGCGTATTTCAAACTATTAAATTTTTATTGGGTCGCGAAACGGGACCTTTTTGATAAAAATACAAAGAAAATAAAAACAAAATATTAAAATTAAAATTAAAATTTCTGTTTAAATGTATTTTTTCTTGCGGGGATAGAGACCCTATGGGTCGTACTCTCATTTCTAGAAAATTATTTGGGTCGTGTGTTTAAAAGTTTGAGAAACGCTGAGCTACACCATTCTAAGTGCAGATAACTTCATGATGTTTCTTTTATTGTTCATCAATTACAACCTAAACATTTCCTTGAGTATTTGTAATTTATAATGAGGTAAAGTAATCATTTGTACCACGTCCATATTGTCTTTAATATAATTTCTGGTTTAGCCAGTATTACCTATCAATATAAACTCTGAATATCATTTTTATAGTGTATATCCATGTTTGTCTTAAATTATCTGTTGTTTTTTTTAAGGACAAACGGCAAAGCGGACAATTAAGGCTAAAAATATCAGCAATGATAAGGTGGTTGGTAAAAAAGTAAAAATTAATGAGAAAAACAACATAAGAATGGATGAAAAGAAGCACACATACATTACAAATACTTTAATACAAACAAGTACAGATACTATTCTTCCAAAGAGAAATGTAAAAAAAGGTTTAAACATCTCTTAAATTCGTTAAATATACCTATTTATATTTAAAATCTTGAGTTACCAAAGCTTGCTTGAGATGGGTTATTCATGTTCGCTAATAATTCATGTTAACTAAACGAATCTAGTATATGATCCAAATTTTTATGTAAAAGACTCGAGTTTTGCATCAATCGGAGAGAATTGACCTACTCTCAAAGTCTCAAATGATAAGACACTAAATTAATTTATTTTGACAATCAAAGTCTTACCAATGTATGGCATTTAAAAAATAAGTCAATCATCATTTTATTTTGAGCGATGAACGGTATCATGAGAATTTACTAAACTAGTGTCCCTTTCAGTATTTAATTTAAAGAACTGAACTTCTCACCTCGACTGCTTGCAGTGCCACACCTGTTTACTGGATAATATCGCCTTTTTAATGCAAATGATAATATTATATCTTATTACTTAAAACTTAAAACAAGGAAAGATTACCACGTGATATCATAAAAAAAAATTAAAGTTAAAAAAAATTTATTACACTTTGTTCTAAAGTTATAATACTAAGAAACGTATTCTGTATGATCCACAGATAACTAGAAAATACTTACATTCGTGCTGCATGGTACCCATACAGCATTTAAATGCGTTAGAATAATAAAATGAAATGAGTACATTATAAATGGAAAGACATTACTCGGTATGCAATTTGTGCTGCGAATAATATCTAAATGGGAGTACAATGTGTTGAACAAGTTTGAGTTAAAATTTCAGGTCTCAGTTTAGCATGTGTAATAACCGTTTCCATGCATTACTCTAATTACTTTTATACACGCAACCTGTCTTTGTTACTTTTGCTAGTTTACATTTTTATGCAATGTTTATTCATTAATCTGGTATTTTATATTTTAAATAATCTGTTTTGGAACTGCTTGTGACGTACAAATTGCTTGGTATAAAATAATCATAGGGCAAGATCAAGAGTTACAAAATTCAATAAAAATATTAAAAAAAGTGCACTCCAGTATCTCAGGGGGTTCTAACAAGGGATGTAGGTTTTGTTTTTTTAATAAAATTTTAAAGAAATACGATCATTAATAGTTATTTATGTACCAAGGCCAAAAAGTATAACTTTTTCGGCCGCGTCTGGTTTGCTGGCCGAGACGTAGTCGAGGCCAGCAAAAAGGCAAGGCCGAAAAAGTACGTTTTGGCCGAGGTGCATATTACATTTTTTGTGCGATCGAATCAAAAACAATTTAAATTTTTAGTATTTTTAAAAATATAGGTTAGAAACTACGTGACATTCTGCCACTGACAGATGACGGCGTATGCTGTTAAGGGTGGACGTACTTGCATAATTCTGTACATAATTAATTTAAAAAACCTTTTTTTGTTGATTAAGTAAATAAAAAGTACATCATAAACAATTTATTTATTAATGGTGTAATTGATTGTGATAGTACATTTATTACAGTTATTCAAATTTACACCTGAGGCAGTGTCTTGTACATTTTTATTACATATAGAAGTGTTCGCCACAGCGGAAGTGAAGTTTGGAGTTGTAGCATTGATATTAAAATTCTTTTCTTTTAAAATCTTGTTAGCGATTTCAACTTTGTTGGTTATAGAGTCTTCTACATAACCTTCAGCGACGGTCGAACTCTTCCAACCACCGTGTCGCTTTAGAGTTAGGATATCACCTCCAGCATCAGCTAATAATGATGCCGATGTGCGGCGAAAACAGTGGCCGGTATATTCATTTGAATTAGGTAATTGTAAATATTTCGCAATAACACTAGGTATTTTACCAAAAGTGTGTATTCCAACCACTTGCTTATTGCATTTTCCATTTTGGTATTTCAAGAAAAATGTTTTATGAGTGACGTTAGGTCTCAATAATGTATATTTTCGATATATTTCTAGCGCACTTACTCCATCGCAAATTTCGTCGGTTACAGTAAACATTCTTGATTTACTTGTTTTTGAATCGGGTATTTTAATTACAAGGATATCATTATTATCTTTTATATTCTCAATAGAAAGATTACGTAGCTCTTCTCGGCGGCATGCACCAGCAATAGCAAATATTAAACATACCTAGAAAATATAAAGCTTTGAATAAAATCGAGTAATTATATCTTCACTTACTTTGTTCATTAAATAGGTTTCATCAGGTGCATTAAGCAAAAACCTATTTATCTCGTCTCTTACAAATACTTTTGATTTTTTGGCTTTGTAATCCACGTTTTGTTTTTTCAAAAATGCAATGAGTTTACAATATTTGCTTATATTTACATCATTTTTCGCTATTAAAGTTGCTTTTAACATTGAAAATGTTGACCATAATGTTGAACATTTACATTGTTTCGCTTTTTGAGAAAAATAAGCAAGCAGGACGTTTTCACTATATTTTCTTATTTTTTTATTATTGCACCATTCCATAAATAAATTGTATTGTTTTTCATATAATGTTGCAGATTTGTTCGGCAGAAGATTTAATTTTACTGCCTCTGCTTCTTCATGAACGTCAGGTGGTGTATTCATGGGTGATGTATCACTCTCTTCGTCACTTCCTTGGTCCATCTTTTAATTATAAATTAACTATAAATAATTATAAAATTATGTACTTGAACGTTGAACTTTATCTATACGTTGAACTCAGTATTAACATTAACACCAAAATGTTTGGTTATAAACTTGACAGTTACCAACTTAAACACCCTACATAGCGGGAACTCGGAGAAATTAGATCAGCACGCACATTAGTACTTAAATGCAAATTTACTTTTTCGTACGCTGTAGTTACTTTATCGGACGTTGCTAAGGGCAACGGCCGTAAAAGTAACTTTATCGGACGTTGCTAAGGGCAACGGCCTATAAAGTAACTTTATCGGCCGTTGCTAAGGATAACGCCGGTAATGCAGTACTTTACGGTTGCTAACGCGTCCGTAAAACAGCTGTTTCTAGTACGATCGCACAAAAAATTCGTTATAGAGTAGACACATAGATTATGTATAGAATAGCACATCATCCAAATGGCCGCCTCGGATTTTTTTAAAGACCGCCACCCTTTTCTTGAAGTTTTTGGTCATTTTTTCGTAAAGAGCCAGTCTTATCCTCGGTTCTATCTCAACAACAGCGGCTTCGATGTTGGCTTTAAGAGTGTGAATTGACTGTGGATTGTTGGCATAGACTTTTTCTTTATTATAGACCCAAATAAAAAAGTCCAATGGCCTCAAATCGTATAATCTTGGTGGTCAATTGATGTCGCTATTTCTTGAAATCAAACGACTTGGGAACTTGGAACGCAGTAAAGTGTTTGTTTCGCCACTTGTATGGTGCGTGACGTTATCTTGTTAGGTAGAGGTCCTCTATATGCTTATTTTTAGCTCAGGTCACAAAAAGGTGGGAAACATGTCTTTATAGCGCACTTCATTGACCGAGACAGTTCTTTTAAGAGTTGAGGTGTTTGGGTCTTCTTCGACACTTTTACTCACTGCGGCAATATTTATGATTAAACTGCAAACCCAAGTGGGTCTTGGCGTCTTTAGATCTTGTGGTGAACCGATTTCTTTGATTTTTTTATTAGGTTCCGAATAGCGGTTTCACTTGGTCACGATTATCTGGGAAAAATGGATACATTTTGCAAAGTATATTCATGAAAGAACGTGAATTTTTGTCATAAAATTCAATGATTTGTATGGGTTCTGCAATTGTTTACCGCTCCATGATAAATTCTACTAGGATATACATGACAGCTGTCAAATAAAAAGTTTGACAAATGAAAAATGTTCTGCTATTCAAATCCTACACCTCTTGTCGAAACACATTTTATAAGCAATGTGTTTGTGCAAATTATCTACATACAGTGGAACCTCTATACCGGGTGATTCAGTTTGACTGTCGCACCCCTATAACTTTGTAAGTATTGAAAATAACCCCAACAAACCTGAAATATTTGAAATCGGCGAGAAATTCTCTATTAAGTGATGTGTTTTTGTTACCTCTGCGATGACGTATGTCAAATCCGCGATAGGCAACTGTTTTTTTTTTTTTAATTACATGGTATACATTTTTTTGTTGATTCGGATAGAGAATTTAATTCTGAATCCGACCATGTACTCAAAAAGTAGGCATACATAAGAAACTTTTCGAGAAAAATCAGTTCAAAGTTTATTCAAATTAACTTGAAATATACTCTAACTTAAAAGTTTGTACATATCATACAATATACATTTTCACAATCCATTCAATCTTACTAGCAACACATCATCCAATAAATCTTCTTCAAAGTAAGAATAAATTTTACTTTTATTAACTCTAAACACAAATACACATTAATAATATATTATATCCAATCAAGTGTACAGAGAATATCTGTACCGTTTCTTGTGTTACACGAAACTGCAAGTATAAACAATAAATTTCAAGTGAGATTTTTACTGCCTCGTGGAGCCTCTCCAGCATAGAAGATGAATTCGGGTTTTTGTTTAACAAATAAAATTTAAATAGTAATAAAACCGGTTAAAACCGGTTTTGGAAAATATTTATTTCGTTTTCGTTCTTGAACGAAAAATAATAATTTCGTTTTCGGTTTCGTTTTCGTTCTTAAAAAAATTTCGGTTAATTTCGTTTAAAGTTTTCGTTTTCGTTCCGTTCTCAGTCCCTGTTTATATCTACTCCTACAGAAATAGAAAAGCATACCTCGACACCGAAAGGTACAAGAGGAACCGATTAAGAAGAAAATAATATACTCCTCCGAATACTGTCTTTACATAAATAAACAATTAACCATTTTTTTACGTTTTTCATCAAAACATGTTATAGCTGCCAGGCATATGTTTGATCGAAGTTAATAATTGTACCTAAATTATTAGAAAATTAATACTTAATAATTTCTAATATTCAGTGGAGGTCATATGTATAAATCCCAGTTAGTTAGCCACTGTGGACATCCCTACAAATCACGGAAGTCATATGATATTAATGATGATCTACCTCCTTGGGTTAAAGCTTTCCATACCGTACGGAATTTAACTTAGAAATTAGACCTTAGTACTAATTTAGCCACCGTTGAGAATTAGAAGGAAACTACAGATTAAGTTAGCAAGAACTTTAATATCTTATAAATGAATCCAACTTAGTAATGCACGATCATGGAGGGCTATATTTATAAGTAATGTTTACCCAGTTGAGAGTTTTAATTTATCCATATTTTACTAGAAGGTTCATTAAATTACTTAAAAATTAACTTTTTCGTGAACATGTCGCAAAAATAAATCAGTCAACGACTAGCAACTTTAATAAACCTATCTTTTTTAAGCGTAAAAGGATAATCTTATTTGCAAGAGATTTCGTGGTTATCATTTCTATTATAAATGCTTGAAAAAGTGTTAAATGTTAAAACTATGCTTTGACACACCACAAGTATTTAAAAGCATACAAAAATTTTTGTTGGTGCAACAAATTGTTTTTAAATTCCGTTTTATTCTTACTATAGTGCTTTAAATAACATTTTTTGTAATATTTTTAGCAGCTAGCTGTGCGCAGACATGTTTAAAAAATAGGATTAGCCTGGAAGCATGTAAATCATCACGTATCTGTTAAATGCAAAAATATATGGAAATGTGTTTTATCGAAAGTCGAATAGAAGAACAGAAAGAAAAAGCATCAAATGGTCATTGTAACTGAAACCGTGGCTCCCGTGATAACAGAAAAGTTCGTAAATCTACTCACATAAATCATAACTTACACAAGTCGAATACCATTATTCCTCCCTTTTTGGTAAGAATGATAAAAGAATTCGTTCAGTGTATTCTTTACTATCAGATATGTCCTCATAAAATATGGTTTTCATTTAAAAGTAATAAACTACTTGCAACTGCAAGTTGACTTATACACAAAAGCGTAAAAGATATGTTTTTTAAACATTATGTTTAAACAATAAACGTTAAAAATTATATAAAAAAGTAACTGATGTGAACATCAAAAATTTTTGTGTATAAAAACATCTAAAACAATAAGGGTTTCCTAAAATTAGCATGAGACAATAAATTACTCTCTATTTGCTTAATTACTTACGAAAAATAATGCACCTTCGTATTTTGTGAAAATTCTTTGTCTTGTACATTATTTAATACATTTTGAGATGACAACAGTTTTTTTTCTTTGTCAGGAGATTTAAAAAGCATTAAGAGTTATAAAGTAGGTTAAATGGATCATAATATTCACCTTTCAGGCTCTTCTAGATACGCCAACATAGCACTCAAGGAATTGAAGAAGATTATGGAGATTCTAAATGAAAATTAATTTTCAATACAATACAAATTGTAGCTCTACTTCGCCACACAATTTTGATATTAGTTGGTTTAGTTATGATAAATTTTAATTTCATTAATGTAATCAGTTTTCATATCATTTTATTATTTAGTAACATAGTTTTGTTTATTTATCCAGATAAAGGAGACGAACTGTGTAAATCTATTGTCATTTAAAATAGAATCTTAAAAAATTCACACCTACTTTAAAGAATTGGAAAATAATGCAAAACTTCATCCCTATACAAGTATTTATTTATACACAATTCAACTAAACAAGTTTAAAGGTTTTATGACATGAAACATATTACATATTTTGTTTTTAGATCAATTGCGTAATACTTGCCTTTCCTTAACAGATCTAAGATTTCTTTTCTGCGCAGCGGTTTATGTGACAGATAATTAATTAACAAGGAAAATTAAGGAATATTAATGTACCCGATACGATTATTTAGGCTAAACCGAGATTACTTAAATGGCAAGAGAATAGCTATTTACGCAATTAAAGGGAACAGTGAGATTTTTCTCATTAAGCATAAAGATTGGCTGTCGAGGAGAAGCCGAAATGAACAACACTCCATGTGAGAAATACGCACTTTTTTTGTTACATACAAGATTTATTCTGACACTTTTACAAAGGAAATGATATTTAATATTTGTCTTTTTTTAAGTGAATCCATGTCAGTGTCACAAAATAATACGAAAACACAAAACGCATATACAACATATGAACGTAGACGTGTTGTTATTTACAAATTTGCAAACAACAACCAGTTCCGTTTCGATTGTAAACGTATACAAGCATAAAGAATAGCAATTTTCTTATAAAAGAAGATAAATGATTTGGACTATGTACCAAAAAAATATTAAAAAGAACGTTTTAAATCCTTATCAAAAATTATTTTTTTCCCTGCTTTGCACATATTTATAGTGGAAACTCAATATTCGTCATTAATCCGTTTCTGAAGGCCACATGTAATTTTCTTTCATAGAAATAGTCCAAAATTAGAAATTTTACCAGAATTATACCTTTAGGTACTGAGCACCAATGATGGTAGAAGCTAAAGAAGAGAAAAGGGATTACTGTTTAGAAGAGTAAGTCAACTTTCATTAAAACATTAGGTAACTCCAATTCTGATAATCGATGTCTTTTTTTGTCCTTTTTCAACGATTCACTAGCCCTTGATTTAGCAAAGAACTTGTCCAGTTGTGCTTGTATCTGTTTGTTTTTTAAAAATGGACTTTTCGACAAATGCTTGAGCATTTTTTTGCAGAAAACAATATAACGAGTATTGGATTTGATGAATATAGGAAAATAGGTTTTAGTGTACAGGGTGGGCAAATTTCGATGTTTTCATAGAGAATCTTGATAACTATAAGAGATATCAAAAAACGGACCGCGCATCCTCGATCTCTTTTTTCGAGAAAAAGTTAATGGTGAAAACTAAAATTGGTTATCGTCGTTTGTTTTCGAGTTATCGCCGATAACTCAATTTTTCGACTTTTCGTTTCATGACTATATCTCCCTTGTTTATGAAAATAAACAAAAATAATTTTGACGTTCTACAGGCACTTTTTTGATAAGAATGCAGTGGCGTAGACATTTTTTCAAAAAAAATCCGAAATTCGAGTTGTGACATAAAGTTGTATTTTTTTAAATGGAACCCATAGTTGGCTATGACTTATTTAAAATCCTTATTTTTTTGTCATTCCAAATATATAAGGATTTTTTAGTTTTTTTTTTAACAAAATTATAGTAAGCTGTGAAAACAAAAACAAAACAAAGTGTTAAACCTTTTTAAACTCATCTGGTACAAGTTTACAAGTTGGGAAGGTTTTGTGATTTGTTGTAGAACGTCAAAATTATTTTTGTTTATTTTCGTTAACAAGCGAAATATAGTCATAAAACGAAAAGTGGAAAAATCGAGTTATCGCTGATAACTCGAAAACAAAAGACGATAACCAATTTTAGTTTTCACCATTAACTTTCTTTGAAGAAAGAGATCGAGGATGCGCGGTCCGTTTTTTGATACCTCTTATAGTTACCTTTGAAAACATCGAAATTTTTTCACCCTGTAGGTACTTTACAGTAAATAGTAAATGACATTATTATATCTTTAACTTTAAATAAGCTTAGAACAGAAATTACAATTTAACAATAATAAAACTTTTAAAATCGCAAAAACCAAATATAATTGCAGTAAAGTTGAAAAATGCTTAATTTTAAATCACCTATTGGTGAGTCAGTAATTACTATACGCGCTCCAAAGTTTTTTAAATTTAATATTCCAGTTTAAAATATTTGAAAATCATTGACACATATGCCATGTATGAATTACAGTAGAATTACAATCTGGTGAGTGGTGAGTGGAATTTTTTAATAAAATAATAACATCTTTTCGCTCTTGTTTAACCTACGTCATATTGTCACAGTTTTGAAGTTGCCCATAGTGAGCCTCCAATACAACATTTTAAATTCTTCGCCACATTCTTATATTTATCTAAATATTGGTTTGAAATTAACAACAAAAATTCAAAAGGAAAATTAAAATAGAAAAAGCAACTGTTTTGGTATGGGCATGTTGGAAGTACAAGCAGGTATAGTAGGATAGCACGCGTCATTGAATTGGAGTCCTGAAAGTAGAAGGAAAAGTTGCACACTCCGAAAATGGAGCGATGAAGTAGACGATGCGTTGGAAAGAAGAGCTCTACAGGATGACAACACCGAGTCAGTGGTTGAGAGAAGGAAGACAGCGTTAGCTCTAGGACTCCATAAAATATATGAAATTATTAAAAATAAAATTCGTTACCTACCGAATCTATGTAACATACCTTTGTCAAACTTAAATTTGTATTTATCTCAATATGTTACTTGGCGGTATTGTTGGGGCCGAACGTTATTCTATTGTTTCTTGAAGCAACTTGCCATAAACTTTTTAGTATAAGCTAGACTTAATTAAGTACCGTGTAGTTGGAAAACTTGTAGTTTTGCGGAAAGTAGTTTTACTTCAACGTCTCTAGTCTGTGAAGCAAATCAGTTGGTCTCGGTTTGTTAGTAAGACGCTCTCTAACTTATCGAAGTTCGATGCCTCGACAAGACTGCATTAGTCAAACAAGTATATCCACTTCCGGGCACGCCACACTAATCCTTCGTCCTGCTTAACTATTGATAGCCTGAAGGGTTACACGGCCCCATTAAATATTTAAAACTCCCAGCTTTACCAATTAATATAAAACCAAAGTCTGATATCTTAAGATTAAGCTGATTTTATACTAAAGGCGTTATCATTTGGTTTACTTCATAAGTTCGTTGTAGAGTTTCTTTAATCAATATATTACATTTAGGACATAATATGCAAGTTTTAGCAAATTACGAAAACTGATAAAAAAACTATTAAAAAATACGTAATCATTATACTTATTCAAGTACTACTCTCATCGAAATAAACACGATAAAATTATTCTTACACGACGTAAAAATGTTCATATTACAAAATTATTTAAAAACTATTAACGCGTGTTAAGTTAAAAGCAACCAAAACAAGCGACACATTAATAGAATTTTCAAAAATTAAGTTTTATTATCACAAAACTAAAATTACTCTTTCACTTTATAAATTGAGGTAAATTTGTTGAATGCATAGTTTATTCTTCCAAATGCTGATTAGGGAATCTCGAAAATTTTTAAAGTCCCGAGACTCAAGACTTTTCTATCAAAGTCCCGGAAATCCCCGGGACTTCGAGAGTAGTATTATTATTATTTTTAATTTAGTCTTCATTCTACAGTAAATAAAATATATATTTCCAAGTACACACCTATTTTAAATAAATTTAGCAATTTTCCTTAAACTTAAAAACATAACAGGCGCAAAAAAAAATATTTTAACTAAAAAACTTAACAATTCTCCTTTAGCTTTAAAGCAGACAGGATATAAACATAAATAATTAAATATGGCAGGTAAAATATTTAAATAAAGTAAAAAGTCAATACTTAGTATAAACTATTAACATGAAAATTACGAAACAAAATATTTTGGTTAAAACAGTAAAATTTGTTTAAAAATTAGAAGTATAAAACATTAATTTCAGTGTTCTGTAACATTTAGTCTAGTCTCGAACTAAATGTCCCGGAACTCGAGACTAAGCAAGTCCCGGGAATTCCCGGGATTTACGTCCCGGCTAATTCCCGGGATTTATATCCGTACTAATTCCCGGGACAGAATCCCTAATGCTGATCATTAATACAAGAGTTCTTGAACAATTTACAGCCAACATTCTTTTAAAATCGGGCCTAATCGGGGGTTTTCAACACACTACATTGGTCTGACGTGACTAATCGTCTTCCGGTGAAGCCATAGATATTTTTGAAATTAGTGTTTTGTGTTTCTAAAAATTTGAAAAAAGCATATTCTGCTATAAAACCGGAATGAGGCTTGTGGGGCTTGATTTTAATGTTTAATGTTTAATAAAATGATGTTTGCAACTTTTATCCAACAATCGTAAGATATTATTATGGCAATTATTTGTAAAAGCATTAACCATAACTTCACAGCCTTAAATCATCATACCACAAAAATTGTATGTTTTACATAGATTATTATAAACAATATATACAGGGTGTCTCGTAAAAAATGCGAAAACATTCGGGAAGTGATTCCTTATCCAAAATTAAGGGGGTCTTTTGCATCAAGTTTTTTCCTTAGAGGGGAGCGGTAAAATTCTAACCAATATGAATAAAAACCAACCATGGGTACCAAACACCAAAATGGATTGTTTTGTATTGGAATATCTATTGGTGCATGTTCACTTATATTATTATTTACTCAAAAACTGTAGATTTTACGAGAAAAGTTAAAGAATAAAAAAATGTCTAAATAAATAAGGCTTTTAATTTTTTTTTTTTATTTTAAAATTTAACCAACTTAAAAGTTATGTTTAAAAAGCTCACAGGGGTCGCACTTTTCAGCCCCCTGTGAAGGTGGGAGATGATTGAAAATATTACTTTGGGAAATCTTTTAATAAATATAAAACATCTACCAAATACCATTCTCCTACATAATTCAAATTTGAGAAATAAAATAAAAACCTAATTTTACTGCTCCCCTTTAGGGAGATGTAACTCCGAAAGGAGACGTCTAAGAAAAAAATTTATGTAAAATACACCCCTTAATTTTCCATAAGGAATCATCCTCCGAATTTTTTCGCATTTTTTACGACACACCCTGTATATGAGGTTATGATAAGTAACGTCAGACGAATATGACGCATTCAGTATGTTTTAATTTTTTTAATTCATACAAAATTACAAAATCACATGTTATGGTATTAGGCTAGGCGCTGACACACAATTAGTTAGTTCTGCAACAGTTTGATCCGCGAATGGTTTAATGGACGAAATTAAAACTTATACGACACAAATCAGTTGTACGAAGTCGTGCAATCGTTCAGTTTGTGTCTTGAATTTGTTGCCTAAATTTACAATAGTACCCCAGCTGCATGTAAGCGCGTTGTCAGATAAACTAATGGTAATGACTCTCGCAACCAAACTGTTGCACAACTGATAGTTTAATGCCAGCCCCCAACCTTACAGTAAGATATTCACCATTCACTATACACGTGGAATCTTTTTCTTTCAATGTAATTGTAAGATCAATCGTAGGAGGTTTGGCCAACCTTTCCCAAACATAGCTTGTTCTTACACGAGTTAATAAGTCTTACTTTAGCAAATATTTTGACCATTGTACACCATTTTTAATAACTTTTATCAGTAATGTGCTTTTTTTGCTGTTGTATGCATAAAAACGCTCTTTTTATACCGCAATACAAGGGTGAATAACTTACATCTGAGATCTAGCTTACTTTACATGGTTTCCACAACATTACGCACATTACAACCCGCTCTATATTAAATTAACTCTGCGAACATCTACATGAAGCAGTGAGTTCTCAAAAGGAAGTGACAAGATCGGCCAACCGGAAGTAAATCGCCGATTCGTGCATTGATAAAATATCCAACCCCTTTTCCGCAACCAATATTTTTGCTACACATCTTTCGGAGTGTGTCCCGTATATTCTTCAAAATCAGCTATAACATCGCCAGGGTTTTGTGAACCGACGGAGCGATGTTATCTGATTAGGTTTGATCGCGGTTGGCGGCGACTGTATTCGCTTACGCTTGTCATTTGTTTTGCACATTTGCTTATGCTACATTACCCCATGTGTCAGTTTGTGGTTGAAATTCTATTTTGGATCGGTTTTTCAGTGGCACTGTGTCGTAAGATGACAATAATCGGGTTATAAATACTAACTTTATTGACATTAACGGCGAAAATATTAATAAAACGAAGCTTCTTTAATATTGACGTTAGCGTCAAAGAAAATTATTTCGCAAATAAAATTTTAAACCATCAAAAATAAATTGTTAATTTTAGACATTTTTTAAAGCCAAATATTTCTTATGCAATTTTAACGATTTTAGTTTATAGACGAAAATATTTTATAGAATAGCTTATAATAACTTTAATTTTTTTCTATGAATTTTTATTTATTTAATGAATATTTTAATATCAATATAGAATCAAACTCATCGGACCTATCCAATTTCTCTTGATTTAGGCATCCTTGTCTTCTGCTTGCGAAAGTGTTTAATGGACTTGGTTTGAATTTAAAATTTATTAATAAAGTTTTAAGTATTGTTTTGCTTAAAACTGTTTTCAAAATACAAGTTCTGTATAATATTAAAATAGATAGAAAATAATATAACAATAGCTTTTTAAGCAAACAAAATTAAAGTTATAGAATTGTCAAATAAGTAATTTCTTTTGTTAAAAAACTGATCTGTCCATAGCTCCAACTAAAATTACGAATGATCTAAAGCTAAAGCTTCAATTGACATTTTATGAAGCTTTTGTAAAAGGGTTTTGTTAAGTGTTTTGTTCTTTTTTGGAGTCGACTGCATAGTATAACGAAATTCAAACACAAAAAGCTCCACATATGAATATGCATAAGAGGAATGAGCTTTAACTTCCATACACAGAAACAAATGCTTTACAACCTAATTCCGTTTGTACACTGTAAAAATTTCTGCCAAATTCGTTGTCTTTTAGTATATTTTTGGTAACTTTTTGGATTGTTTAATTTTATTTGAAGTTTAATTCACATAGTTTTATAGTGGTTTCTATTTTCTTATATCAACTCCATTATTGCATACCAAAATAATATTCATTTATTTTTTCTAGTAAAGTTACCTTCAATAAAGCCTTGGTAAGTTTTTAAGTAGGTAATTTGAGTTAAAAAAAATCTTTTTTACCAACATAAATTATAAACTTTTGTTACTTTTAATAGCTACATTTAATCCATTACAATACAAAGTATATCATACAAATATGTCTAGACTAAACAATACTCTGTTATTTTGTTTCATACCTACATAAGTTTTCTTTTGTAATCACACAACTAATGGAAGAAGGAAGATGGTAAATAAAATATTTTTTGTTGAATAAAATCAGTTACTTTAAGTGATAAATATTAAGTTTTTTATTGATTATTATATCCGAATATTAAAAACACTAATGACTAATGAGGTAAAATTTATTAAATAAAATCAAGTTCGCCATGGAGTGCAAAAGAAAATAATAAAACATTTTTATTTACAAACATTTTTTTGTTAATACATAAAATTATTTTATTTTAAATTCATCTTTTAATTACACCTTGTATAGGGTAAGTCGAGGAGAGTTGGACCGGTAGGAGAGACGGACCACTCTTAATAGTTTTCGACTGTGTTCACATATAGCGGTTTGTCTGTGATGTTTAGGTAAATGGTTCCGTAATACATACTTGAGATCCATGTTAGCACGATTGTTAACGTTTTAACTAAAATACAAACTTTAATTAAAAAATTCAGAGCTTAAAATTATAAAGTCAAAACATAATTTGTCAATTTTAGTACTTCAGGTAAGTTTTAACTAGTTTTTTGTGAGTTTCTGGACAAGGCACACTGTAAAACATGTACATAACCTTAAAATACCGGTTGACAAAATATTGGGTGTAACATAAATACGATCGTCCATCTATCCTCTTACATGAGGATAGACGGACCACATTTGTGGAGGACAGATGGACCTATATGTATATATGCACAGATACAAAACGTAAGTGACAAAAATGATCAGCTTCCCTCAGAACAAGCAGCAGGGACTTCCTCAAATGATGGAGGTATAACTAACACTTATTTAGAAATAGAAATAACTGTCGAGGATACACCTGGCAAGATGTTGGATGATATATCACCTGTAAAGGAAACAGTTTTAAATGTAAGAAAACGCGGAAAAGGAGTAGCGACCATCTTAAATTCAGTTAAGAACATTGAAAAGAGAAAACATATCAATGATAAAGGGCAACGGCAGACAGACGAAAACAAACAGGAGAAGAAAGGAAAAGAAAGGATTTCCAAGAAAAGTGTAGTGCAGAATAAGAACGCGACACGCCAATGCTTATCTGCTTCGGAAGAATCAGAAAATAAAATGAAACTCGATTTAAACGACGACGAAACAACAGATGAAAATTTAGAAGACTATGAAAACAAATGTGCTGGTTGCAGTGAAGATTATAGATCAACAAAGAAGAAAGAAGATTGAATTAAGTGCATTATATGTAGCCGTTGGTTGCATGAAGGATGCACGTCATATCTAAATTTGTGCCAGTTGTGCGGAAAACACTCCACAAAGACAAAATAAATAATATTTTATATTTCTTTCTTTCCTTCTATGTTTGGTCCGTCTCTCCTATAGTATGGAGGAGAGATGGACTTTTGCAATGTTTAACTTTTTTTTTTAAATTTAAACCCAGTTATGACTATTTTTTGTTTTGTATATGTAATAGTGTTTACCAAAGTATGTTCTTCGTTATCTATATTTTTAAATAAATGTAGAGAAATTTAATAAAGTTTTATTTACGTTTTTCCAAAATGTAGTCCATCTCTCCTACACTTACCCTAATTATATCTAACAATTTCAACTACATTAACACACTGTATATTTTTAAGTAGATTTGTATGTAAACAAAATCTTATAAATACAGAAGCTACTAACTTTTCCTTATCAAAGATAAAACCAATAACAACAAAGCTATGGTTTCGAATTAAACAAATTTACTAGCAATTTCTATAACAGTGTACCAAACGCGTTTTTAAAATCTGAGATTTAGCTTTTTTAATTTCGTATAATCTAATCGCGCGAGCAAGGATATTCCAGTAATTGGCTCATGACGTCATAGAGGTCCTGCGGGATCATCCTATGAATAAATTAACAATTATCTTAAGCTCATACAAACATATCCAACTGAGTATTTGTATACCGCATGTATTAAAAAACTATACAATTATTTTATGCTAACTATGTTTGAAATTAGTTTCGTTAAAATATTCATTTTAAAAGAAAAACTAGAAAATAAATGATAAAAATGTTATATGCCACTCGTTAAAATGGATTTGTGGGCTTTTTTTTGCGTTTTTGTAAGTTTTGTTAGACTTATTAAAAATATTTACGTGTTAATTGTTTAACGCTTGCACAGAGCCGGCTTGGGAAAGGAAACGATACTTATAATTATTGTATTGAGCTTATAAAAAAAAATAAAAAAATTGAATATGTAAGTTTTTTTTTTTAATATTCTGGTAATTCATATGCAAAACCGCAATCTAAAAATAGATCTATTATTGCTGATAACGGTTCAATTTTGTAAGATAATTATACAGGGTGGTGCACATAAAAGGGCTACTATTGGGAACTCGTAAACGGTAAGAGCTACAAAAAAGTTTTAATTAGACAAAGTGTTACCCTTTCTGAGATCTATACAGTGATGCTTTAATGTTTTAAAAAAAATACTGCAAATAATAAGATAATAAACAAAAATCAAAATGAACATTTTCTTTTAAATCGTTATAACTCAGTTGTACTTGATGGTACAGAAATATTTTTTGGGAAAAAGTTGTAGATTTTTTACGCACTATGAAATTAAACATTTATTTTTTTCAATATTGTTTAAATTCATGGCACTCTAGCTTTATACGGACTTTTTGATGAATTTTATTTCGTTTGAGCCTAAATATCAAAATAAATTCATTAAACCTTATATTATTGACAAGAGGAAAAAAAACTTTTTCAAGAGGTCATAGCCAACTATGGTTTTCATTTAAAAAAATGCAAGTTTGTAATTTATCTAAGAGTTTAAACAATATTGAAACAAATGAATGTTTTCAATTTACTGCGCGTAAAAAAATCTACAACTGTTTACCCCAAAATATCCCAATAGTAGCCCTTTTATGTGGACCACCCTGTATAATATAATTAATAATTTTTCAACGGAGTGTAGCGAAAAATGACTACCACTTTTAGAATAATCTCTTCGAGTTTTACAAAATATGTCATATTTATCATCGGACATGGAAGCCTTCTGGAATATATCGTATTTAAGTTTACAAAACAGTAAAAAAATTAAACGTTTGATGAATTTTGAAGATATATTATTGTAAAAATTAAAAATGTTGTCGAAATTATTAAAGTGTTATATTTTAGTTAATCTTCTAAAATTAAGCATTTACTCTTTTTTTTAAATGATCTCTCTCAATAACCGTAGCAAATGTTAAAAGCTATTATCAACTAAAATTTAGCACAGATGATTAAACTTCAAGAATGCCAATAATTTAAATCTATTACGACATGAAAACACTATTCTACACAATTTCTCTTAAAGCAGTTGTTAATTTTATAACATGTTTGCTTCCATTTTGATGGCTACATCACAAATATAGATACTGTTGAATGTTTACTACCAAGATAGAAGACAGTAACTACATATATGCATAATAGCTGTCATTTTAAGTGGTGACATAATCTAGAAGCTCAGTTCTACCTCACACATCTTATCTTTACAAATGTAAACTCGTGTACCTTGAAGTGCCTACAGAAATAAATCAAAGTAGAATGGTCGTCTTGGCAAAAAATAATTTTTAAAATTATTAGCACACAAAAGAATCCAGCAAATTATCTAAGAACTTGTAATAATGTGCTAAGATGTTTGGTTAAAATAGTTTTAGTTAAGGGAGATTTAAAATAAAAATACTTTAAGGAAAATAAGAGAACCAAAATTATTCTTAGTTATTGTATTTTAATGTAAGCTGTTATAAAAAGAGTTGTAAATAATATGTAGGATTATGCAATATTAAATAAAAACGCCTAACGTTAAACAAAATGGTTAAAAAACAAAAACGGTTAATGCCCCTGGATCTGCAAATATTTTAAATAATTATTGTGCATTTAACTCGTCCCAGCTCCTCCACCATTTGGTGCAATAAAAAATCATTTTGCAAACAACTTGTACAATTGACATAATAGTCCAGTAAATATAAACTTGTACTAGTTTAATCAACTCAAATTTACATATTTTCGCCAAGCTTACCAATAATGTAGCAATAACTCGAGATATTATTATCTGTAGACAAAACATGCTTAATGTTTTACAAAGGCAAATAAATTATTAATAAGAAAATTATGTCTGTTTAAAAATTAACAAAATGGATGAAAAAACATGTACAAAATAAATAAAAAATTAAAATCCAATAATATTTCTGGTTTAACTGGATATATAATTATACGCAAAATATGGACAAATACAATAATTCACAACCTGAAGGAGGCGAGAAGAAATGAAAAGAAAAACAATTGTTTAAACAACAAGTCACTGGTATGATACGGAACAGATTTGAAACGATTGGAACACCTTTAATATTTTTTTTATCACTGGTGGATTTGTTAAAAATTAAGGAGCTTTTTTTTAAGTCACCAGTGTAAAACAGGAGACATATTTTAAAACAATTCGAGAACCTTGTTTTTAAGTCGTTTCTGCCCTTTCAAGGGGCGCAATAAAAATTGACATGGAATAGGGGAACGCAAGTTCAAAAAGGTTGAGAATACAAATAAAAATTCAACATGATCAACTTTGTTGTCACCTGAATAATAGTGAAAACAAAATATTATAGTTCTGTAACATTTAATGTACGTATGCATATTTTCCCCCAAATTTTTTTAGTTTATTTAAAAATGATTGCCAACTTTCAACCTATAAAAAATGTCTCCAAAGAGTGTATTGGGTATTCAACAGAGTGGTGAGGTATTTAAATGGGTAACTGCATTTTTAGTAATTCTTAGATAAAATTATAATTTATTTAAAAATTTCATCCCTTAAAAGTTTTCAATTTGTTTTTACTTGTATTTTTTATGCCCACTAGTTTTTAAACCTTAAGTTCTAAGAGTGATATTACGAAATCTACAATATTTTACGTGTCTATGGTGTTGGCAACCAAATACGTACGTAACTACCTCAGTTATAATGTGTGTTCGCTGTGGTCCATTATCCGTGGGTTATGAACCAGAAGTGCGATAGCACCACAAAGGAAATGACGTCACACGCCCATTGACTGCTCTCTGTGTTGGATTGATTCGTAATCGATCACCAATACGACCTGTCAGCTCCGCATTGAGTCAGTTATCTTTATAAATGATGCTTGATGTTTTTATAATGGTGGCGGTTTGTGGGATCATCGCGATTGGGCTTATCTCTTTATTATCTATGTTATACCCCAGTTTTTGAATATCGATTTCATGTACACCAAAGCCTTTTATTGCATATATTAAAGGGAAGTTTTATACGCCATTAATAGTAATAAAACTGTTTTATGAATATATTAGCAGCCATATTCTCCGTTGCTACAAGTGTCCGAAATTTCAAATATAATTATAAAATAAATATTTCGTTTACCAATAGAACACATGATTTCCGTTTATTAACTGTATCAAATGGCCTTAAGAACGTTAATTGTTAAAGGCCCTTTAATCATAGTCTGAGAGCCGCTGGTACAGATTACAATTACAGTTTTCATATTATTTCGTTTCGATAAAAGCTTCTTTTTTTTTAAAACGTGTTTATTATAATACATTCAGTAAATGGTTTATTAATTAACAACCTTGTCATGAATGTAATAACAATAAATTTGTTTAAAGCATGTGATAAAGTATAACAAAACTTAAAAGAACGATATAAAAAAATCGCAGCATATAGGTATTTTCTTTGTTATTAAAGTTCATTTTTACGAATCTATTACTATGACAAGTAATAGGCTTTCAAAACTATAGTTTGTTAATTGGTTGTCATGGAAACAACATAAACTACAACGACCGGCCTACCTGATTTATAATGGTTATTGTTTAAAATCCTTTTTTTTTTAAATTTGACGATTAATAAAGAAGTAAAATACCATGTGTGATACATCAATGAATTCAGAAAAATAAATGCTATTTGATTGTGTAAAGAGCAAAAATTGCCCTCATAAGAAAAAACAAGTTGGTTGTCATAAAACAAAAACGAATCGATCTAGGAAAAATTTGTGACCACCATTCGATTCGGCTTAAAAAGTTGCTTGGGCAATGGTTTTACACATTTGAAATATTTCATACTTGTTATAGATAGCGTTGTCAAAATGCATTACACCCGTCAATTCTACCCAATATGAACATAAGCAAACCATGGCAACCACCAAAATCAGTCGTTTTATATTGGAATATTTGATAGTTCATATTAACTTGTTTTATTTTTTACTCAAAAACGATAGGTTTTACGAGAACAGCTAAAGAAAAAAAAAGCTTCTAAATAAATAAGTTAAAAAAATAATAATTTAAAATTGCAAAATTTCAACCCACCAAAAACTTCTGATAAAAAAAAACAACAGGGGTCGCACTTTTCAGCCCCCTGTGAGAGAGATGATTGAAAATATTACTATGGGAAACCTTTTAATAAGTATAAAACATCTACCAAATATCATTCTCCTACATAATATATCCAAATTTGAGAAATAAAATAAAAACCTAATTTTACGCTCCTTTTTGGGCGGTGTAACTCAGTAAGGAGACGTCTAAGGAAAAAAAAAATATATGAAAGACCCCCCTTAATTTTTGATCAGAAATCACCACCTGAATTTCTTTGCAATATTTATGAAACACCCTTAAAATTTCTTTTTGAATTTAAAAGGTTATATGGGTTTCGACCGTTTTCGTAAAATTTACATTTTTATAAAAAATTTAAGCAATACAGCACTTTCAAATATGTTTAACGTTTAAAAACTTCAAGAAGTTAATAGAAAATCATTTGGAGATTAGACTGGCAATAGATTATTCACCACTTTGCATTAGGTACCTACATTTTTTAAATATTATAAAAAGCGTTTTTTATCCTTAGTCAAATTTGTAAAACTTAAAACAGCGGTAACTCATCTTTCTAAAATACAACTCCCTATATATTTTTACACAGTCTTACAAAACATTTAATTGCCCATCAAAAATGTTAAGACTATTTTACACCTAAAATTGATATTTCTCGAGATATCGCAATTTTATTGTAAATTATTAGGGCAAGGTAATATATTCGAGTGGGCTATGAAAGAAGACAGCGGTTTTGCAAAAATTAAAAAAAAAAACAAGAAAATTATAATTTAATCTTTTCCCTTCAAATTTTTGACATTTGTGTACAATGAAGATGTAATTTCACTATTCTTATATCCCATTTGACCACACAGGCCTTAGAATAAACATAACATGTGTAATGTTAGAATAAATAAAATCGACAATAATTTTATTGTAAAGTATGTTAACAAAGAATAATTGTTTCTATTTTTCAGATATTATAAAAATACTTGAAAAACTTTTCTTGAAAGCGGGCCCAGAAATGAATTATGAAAATACAGGAAATATATCAAAACAGTTTTCCTGTGTTCTTCTTGATAGTTTTAGTTTTCTTCAGAAGGATTCAATTTTATTTCCCAAGTCAAAAACTGTTTTTGCTGGTCCTGAAGTCCTATATTTAGTTCATTTATCAACTAGAAAATATCAAACAGAAAGATCAGTTTTACCAACCATTGATAATATCAAAAGTTATTTCTTCTTTGTGCTTATTAGTCGGCAGCATTGTGGGATTATATTAAAGAAAAAAAAAAAAAAAATTATTGGCACCGTAGTCACGGACCACCTTACTGCTGTACGCCAAACCTTATTATAGGCCTAACTAATGCTCAGAAACAGAAACGCTGCTGCACAATAATTCGTGTCTTCCAAGGTCTAAAATAAATTTTATTAGTTATGTTCGTTAAAAAAAGCATAATTGGTCTGACTACTTTCATTTGTCAGTTGCTCTCGATTTTGTTTCAATTTAAACGTTTTGCACCCGCTTTAACTCACTGTCAGTGAAAAGCGATTATTTGTGATAAGATACTTACGTATTTGATAAGCTTGACTCTTGAGTAAAATCAATGACACAATTTAAGAGAAAATAAATGATGTCTCAATTTTCGTGTAAAGAAATGATGACATTGCAATCTTTTAAATTTCTTTGCTGCGAAATTATTTACTATTGTATACATATTTAAATTTGAACTTGTATCTGCACTTTGTTTGCAAAGAAATTGCGTTTTATTTATGAAAATAAACAGGAAATAACTCTTATTAACAATTCCCAGATGCAGACGAAGTTAGGATGTTGACTTCAATAATTGAAGCAGTCTTCGTAAAAGTCGGGGCGCTCCTGTCAACTCATTTCCGGGTTGGGACAAGATTTTTATATTTCCAACATTTTTAAATGTTTTATTACGTCTTATTCGAAAAAATAATTAAACGTTTCAATTTTTAAAAGAAAAATATTATTTTTGTGTTTCATTATCGTGACTCTCGGGAATATTGTTTGTTTATCTTTGAAAATACATCAAGTAAGGAATTAGAAACAAACTTTTGAAGTCGTTTGTTTTAAATACACTCATGAACACGATCCATAAATTGATGTTAAAGACACAAGAAGGCATAAAAACGTTAAAGATTAATCTTTACTGGGGGCTATTGAGGCCTTAAACACTTTATTTTATAGGCGGCTGTTCCCAAGGCGCACCACGATTTAGTAGTTAGCGCTGGTTAAATAATGTAGTGCGGGCATTGTGAGGCTATGCTGGTCATCCTGGGGAATCCTGAGGGATTTGTGGATTAAGTTGGCAGCCATTATTTTCGGGCTTGGGAATATCGATGCTTGCCGGACGCTGTGGTCTCTCTTTCTGCGGGTTGCAGGTCTGACGACCAAGAAAAATTACTGTGCTTTAGAATGAGCTTTCCTGAGGTAAACACTCATTTATTTTACAAGAGCCAGATTGATTTCTTTAATTAGGCTAGTATACGCCATCTTGATTATTCTCCTTGGACTAAAATTTCTTGTAAGAGAATATATTCAACAATTTTGGTAACTAGAACAGCCATTTTTTTTACTAATTTGAATGTACTAAAAGACATCCACGGTACTAAACACTCCTTAATTTAATATTGAATAGGTCAAACCAGGTATTTCAAATTATACTTTTAATTAATAAATTTTATATCTCTGCTTCCTATGTTGCTTGATCGCATTATCGTACTCTTAATAATAAATGCCCCGCTAAGAACACACCTACTTTTTTTATCTAAACTTGTGGACGAATATCTACGAGAAAGAAGCTTTTACGAGGAAAACGCTGAATCCAGTGGTAATAGCAAAGGATCAGTCAAAATGATCGCAAATGGATGATGTTTGTGAATAAATAAGCAAAATATATCTTAGTGCATTTTTAAAAGTATTATGCAGAAGGTTATATCCAAGGGCATTAATAATTTCGCAATAATTTTGTTTTGTTGCCATGAAAACGTGTTGCTTGATAACAGCCGGATAACAGCCTGACGTAGGTGTAGATCTGTTAACCTAAAACCAACACGTTCGAATGCCCTAAAGACAAAATTATAAGAATTTGCAAAATGCGCAAGAGTCGTTTGGAGAATAATTTTTTGCAAGTGTAATATTTATTGTAAAGTTTAAATGAAATTAAAATTATGCTGTCAAACCGAAAATGTTCTTAATTTGCAACTATATGAAATGAATGATTAATTACCGGAGGGTTGTTAACAGTGTAATTTTGATCTGATTTGTTTAACCTCTTCAGAGACGTATGAATTAAAGCCGCAAGAAGGAACCATTAATTAATTAGGAAACTGATTATTTTCTCATACTGCAAGGATTTGCATCGTCTCCAATTCCTTCTCATTGTGTTCATAATAAACTGGGTGCATAAATTGAAAAAGGGAATAACTATGTACTTCACGATTTGTTCACACAAAGTATACAGCGTATACATTATTATTTCATATATATAAATTTGCAGTAGAGCATCAAATATGCACTTTATTATCATGTGGCTCAATCCATGGGAAGTCATGAATCACCCCTTAAATTTAAAAAAATCTAAGTTTTTATGAAAATTGGAGTTCTGAGCCTTTGTCAAAGTATAGGGCATGCAGTTTGTATCATTTCCTCCAAATTTCAAACACAGAAACTTTCAAGCTTTAAATTACGCCCCCCCCCCCCCCCGGATTAAAGATTATTTTCATTGAAAACAGGTAGATGTCAAAGTATGAATTTAACCATTTATTAAACTAAGTTGTGAATAAATACTCACATTTAATGATTTTATAATAACGACTGAAAGTTATTTCTTTGATTTCTCAAAAACATGAAAAAGTGACATATCAACTTCTGCCATAACACCACAGAAATATTGTATATAATCTCTTAAATTTACAAGATTATGGTAATTAAATAAATTTTACACAACCTTTCCATTTTTTCAAACGAGATAGTGGAGATCTTTATGTTAGAACAAATTGATTTTATAAGGATAAAAAAAATATTAACACATTTTAAAATAACGCTATTTAATGTGAGATAAATATGCTATTTCATCTTTGTCATATTTATCATGTGACTTTATATGAACGCATTTTATAGGATAAAAAAAATTATCAATGATATGGAAAAGTACAGGTTGATGTACTGAAAAATTTCATTGAATTGGAAATTTTATGTGGTTTGTGCATTGATGTATAGGAACTTTGTTATTTCAACTAAACGGTTTTTTTAGTTGTTGTGTAAGATACTTTACGTTGTTATTGACGCTAGTTATTGCCGTCGTTACCATTGGATCATAATTTCATTCACAACAACAAAAAATTCGTTAACATAGTTTTGCTTTCTTCTATTTTTATTCAATGCAACAACTGAATTAGTCCTTGCCAAATGCTGATTAGCAGTGGCGTAAATATGAGGGTTCAAGGTATGCCTTTGTGTAGGGGCCCTTAGACGTTCTGCTGCACTAGATTTACATATTTAAAATGTAAATTAAAAAAGATAAAACAAACCGATTGTGACTTTTGATTAACTAAGTGAGGATAATAGGTTTTCTTTTAAGGTAAATGTTTTTTTTATGCTACTCTCGATATTTTAAATACTCAGTTAAGTGATAAATTAAACCGAATGACAAAATTTGCAGTTTTTCATTTTTGGAAGCTAAAACTGTTGTCAACATAAACTAATTTAGAAATCACTAATAGCATCTCAAAAATAAAGAAATTGCTAATGAACTAATGCATTGGAAATACAGCTATTATTATTTATAAACACTTTTAGAACATAAATTCAAAAGCTGCACTTCATTAAGCATTTACCTAAATTAGTTATGATAAAAAATTACGATATGGCAACTAGTTACTCGGAAGTGTGTAACTTGTAATTATTAAATATGACACTACCTGTTACTGTAGCCACGAGTGAGAGATCGTTCTCAAAAATGAAATTAATAAAAACATATTTCAGAAACAGTATGACGCTAGATCGATTGTCAAATTTATCTGTTGAGCATTGAAATTTCAATGGCTGAGAAAAAAATGGAAGTCCAAGAATTAATAAATAATTTTGCAAAAATGAAAGTGAGACGACGGAATTTAAATAGTTTAGGATTTTTTTATTAATGATTTTTGGCATCATGGCATATGTATCTTTATATAAAAATTATATATTTAAGCCAATAGTGTTTTTGAAGTTTGCGTTATAAGTGTTTATTTTAAGATTGTTTGTTTTATAAGGAAAATCATATTTATTTTTTATAAATTATTGAATAATTCAAATCCGAATAAATCAGGATATCTATTTATTTATTTGTCATTTGTGCACATTAGTTGATTGAATATTGACAAATCTCAGCAAAAAAAACTGATCTCAAAAACCAAATTCGGATGAGAAATTGTAATCAAAGAGGCCCAAATCATCAGTAATCAGTTTGTTTTCCACACGAATTAGGGATTTCTCACTTTACTAATCCAGCCAAAGGATCATTTACATGGCAAATAGTACAAACCAGATAATGGTGGAAAAATTATAAAGTATTTGTAAGCCTTTTTTATTGATCAGGATGAAATAATAAAGTATTAAAAAACAATAATGGTGACATTTTTATAACAAGGAAGTATTTGAAAGTTAAATTACATAATCCTAACGCCTTATTTACCCTTTCGGGTGTAAGGCCAAGTCAATTATTAATTTCTTAAATAATACAAATAATCTTATAACACACAAACGACCCATCAATGCTAAAAGAAGAAATAAAAGATTTTCTAAGCACCAACTGAGATTAGACATCATCCCAAGATCAGTGACCAAAACTGGAGAAAGAACATGTGTCATAGAATTGAATAACGAAAAATAAAAAAGCGAAATCATAATAAACATACCCAAACTGAAAAACAGGAATGGGGATAGTATATTTGTAAATGATGATATGGCACCAAAGCAAAGGAAGAAACAAAAACAAATGAGAACATTTGCTAAAACGGAAAGGGAAAAGGATAGGAGGTTAAAATTGGGTATAGTAAAGTAATTGTAAGTGAGAAGAGTTGCGATGGAATAATAGAACTTGAAGAATTGAAAAGCTAAAATCAGAAAACTTAACAATAAACAAGACGGAAACATAGGAAAAATATTGACCATGAAAGGGAAAGGGCATTGGAAATAAATAAACAAAAATGATTTTAAAAGAGGCAAAGTAAAGGAGAAGGAAAGGAATAATTGTAGTAAAATAGGAACATGGAACGTAAGAAGTGTTACTAGAAAGGAAGAGGAATTAATTACCGAAATAGACAAGATAAACATAGATAACCTCGGTGTAAGACAAACGAAAAAGAAAGGGAATGGTACTAGAAAGCCACTAAGAGGAACCTAGAGTGGAATTGAAAAAGATGGAAATATTATATTTCATTTTATTTATAAGTATTTCATAGAAAAGGTTAAAACTCAATTGTATTTGATTAATTTATTTCTCTATTTTTGCAAATAATCTCTTATAATGTAATGTTTAACTAAAAAGTTAATGAAATAGCCAAAGATTGTACTTTCAGCAGCGAATATTAAATTGTACGCATACATGAAAAAGTCATTATAGAATAACAATTGCAAATTAGCTCAACAATATACTTTGTATGAAATCAATTTAGTCTCAAAAACACGTTTGTATAGCCCTCCATTTAATTTTGTTTAGATGACGTAGTAAGCGAACAAATTTGAACAATGAAAACGTTATTATTCAATAGTTTATAAGTCTTCTCAGACAATACAAGCGTAAATGGCAACTTCAATTTAATAAAGGCAATAATGGAAACCTCACCCAGCAAACAACTTGGCAACTTCTAAATTGTAACATTTAGTCAAACAAAGACACCCCTCGAGTAGTATTGTATATAGATCGTTCACGGCAGCAAGAACATCGCGACGACGGTTTGTTCGGGCGGCGGCAGGGGCAACTGGAGGAGGGGGGCGTAAGGATAAGGGAGATAACGGAAACTTATATGACAGGGTTAAGGGTGATGAAAATGATAGCTGTAAAGCTTAAGTCGTGTGCTAGCCGCTATAATAAAGTGATAGTGCTCGCTGGTCTATTACGACCAGACTCGCAAAAAACGTCAGATTGCCTCCACAATTAACAACTAAAATTTAAAACTCCAACCACAGAGCAAGTCAGAATATTTTTAGAACCGCTATGAATAAATATTTTAATTAAGTGAAAAGGGACATATTTAATTATCTCAAGAGTTCAGTTGTGTTTAAATTTAAAAAATGTACAACACCCAACGACAGTTTCAATTAAAGTATAAATATCTCGACAATGACATATTACTTAATTAAATTAAACCAAGAAATGTATCTGTTAGTCTTTCTGTTAAGTATTTTACATATTTAAAAATCATTAGATTTTTGGACAACCTTTTTCTGGTAACATCGTTTATGGTCATTTTCTTGCAGATGTTGTGCAGTTTGAATTTTGCAAGAATAAAAATCCAAGTCTTTAACCCTTTTGCCGCGACTGGCGACTATAGTCACCCTCCGCGAAATCCTATTGTATACACGAAGGGCGACTATGGTCGCCTTCCGAGAGACTCCGTATATTTATTCTTGTTTTGCGGTTTCGACATATTGTCACATATTCAGGTCCGTTCACAGAAAATCGGGGCCCCGGGGAAGCAATAGACAACGGGCCCCGCTTTTCTCTAAAAAAGGTATAAATTTAAGACTCGTATTTTAATATAGAGGGTGATCCACATAGAAGGGCCACTATTGGGATCTTGCGAACGATAAGAGCTACAAAAAGTTCAAATTAGACAAATTGACAAATGTTGAAAAAAATTAATTCTTATATTTCACAGTGCGTAAAAAACTGTAAAACTTTTTTCCCAAAAATATTTTTGTACCAACAAGTGTAACCGAGTTATTAACGATTAATAAATGCCTATTTTGATTTTTGGTAATTATCTAGCGTGCCATGGTACTTTTTTAAAACAAAGCATCACTGAATAGGTCTCAAAAAAGGGAACAATTTGTCCAATTTAAACTTCTTAGTGGTTCTTACCGTTTTACAGGCCTGTGCTTAGGCCTACCATATTTTCGTAAAGTCAAACCGGGACACCGCGATCTTTTTTTTATCACAAGAAATTGGCACAAAAAACCGGGGGGAGGAGACAAAATGCGCCGCGGGCGATATTTTTTTCAATTTTAAAAGTTCAAACGACTTTTAATGCCAAATTAAATAATGTTCAGTACCTACATACTTTGTCATCCAAAATTGCAGTTTTATTGCAAACTCTCTGTTTTTTTTTTATCAGATGGCCCTACACTCCTCACATAAAGGTAAAAAGTTTCACTAATAATATCTATTTAGGTAAAGGAAATATAAACATAATAATACCATAAATTTAAAAAAAGTAAAACCATTTCGGTCAAAAATTTAAAAAAAAAACGGAAAAACATCAGCTTGTGTTTTAAATTTATTTTATTCGTCGCTGTTCTCATAAATTTTAACAGTATTTGTAAACAAAACATTGTGTATTAGCTCAACCCAAGCCAAAGCCTTTTTGTTTATCAAAACTCCAAAGAAGGGTATATGTACGACCATTTGGTCGTTGGTAATTGCGGCATTTCGCATCCAGAACAAAACTTAATTTTGCTATTATTTCTTACTATTTTTGCCCTAAATCAAACAATTTTAAGAAAACAATATTTCACTTTACTTTCGTAAAATAAAGGTTTACAGTTCTCAAAACTACTGTACGTTGACAAACGTATTTAAGACAGATGATAAATACGGTTTAATAATCGTAAACATCACTTGTTTACGAAATCATGGCAAACTTTGAAAAGGAAATGTTTACAAAATTGGCCATTTCTCGGTTATTTGTTACAACAAATATATAAAACTATATATTCTTGTAAAGCTAAAAAAGTTCTCTTTTATATAAAATCATGGCCAACAAGGGTTT
Organism: Elmis aenea; assembly: GCA_947652605.1. Lineage (NCBI taxonomy): Eukaryota > Metazoa > Arthropoda > Insecta > Coleoptera > Elmidae > Elmis > Elmis aenea. The sequence goes on from OX393581.1 coordinate 35,130,051, forward strand.
CCTTTTAAAAAAATGTAAGTTTACTTCGTATCTCGAAAGTCAAGGCCACAAAAAAAAATTTTTGTTTTTAAATTAAGCATAAAAATCTGTATAGAAAACCTTGCTAACATTTTGTTCTTAGTTAATAAATAAGGAAGTTATAGTAAATTTTCAAAAACGATAATATTTAATTTTTCGTCTGTAGTGCCAAAATGGAAAACGATATAAAAAATGTAATTACCCCGGGTTGGTTAGTATATTTTATTGTTTTTTAAACTAATTGAGACCTATTTTACCATTCTGCTTTAGGTTCTTAGTACCAACTGGCACAACCTCTTTTCAATTTACCCGACTCGTTAATTCTTAAAATAAGGAACATTCTCATATTGAGCTTCAAATTCGCGACTCTTTGTGCGGGGTAGTCCAAATTCGATGGGATTACATGGGTAGGTATCTCGCTTAATAGTCAAGATAGAGAAAGGGTTAACTTACCAAAAATGTGCAGTTTTTTGAGACAAACTTAGAACCATTATTAAAAATATTCTATCATTTCTGGTTTTTGAGTTAAAGTAAACCTGTTTTTTTTTTAAATATTTATAATGTGTCTCAAATATCGAAAAAATGTATGGAGATTATTTTTAGATATTTTTATAGGAATGTTGATAGTACTAAAATTTTTTTTTTACGCTTTCCCTTAAAAAGTTATGACACAAAATTACTTTTTTTTTAAATAGTAGCTATGGTTGGCTATGGCCTATTTAAATTCTTTATTTTTTCCCATTCCAAATATATTAAAGTTGATGAAATTATTTTCAATAATACGCAAGTTACAAAGGTTTTTTATTTTTTTTAAAGGTGAAAAACAAAAAGTATTGTGTGAAAACACAAAAAAAAAAAACAAGAAAAAAACAAGAACAACCGGAAATGAATATATTTGAGAACTGTTCTGAGCTTGTCCCAAAAAAACACATTTTTGATAATATAACCGTTTCTCTATCTTGACTATTAAGCGAGATACCCATGTAATTCCATCGAATTTGGACCACCCTGTACAGTAATTAATTGCCGAAATAAGTAAAGATCTGCTTCTTGGGAGTTTTTAGCATCTGTGGCGTATTTAAAATATGTTGTACAAGAGCGCCTTACTTGGAACCCCTTAATTCAAATATTAATGGTGATGGTTTTTAGGTAAACTATCTCAATACCATGTAAATCTCTTTTTGCAGAAACTTGATTACCTTTCATTTGCCCTAAAAGTTAATTGATGCTTTGTTATCTTTAAATTAAGTCAACCAACCAAAAAGCGTCAAAATTATATGTTTTCGAAGCAACAAAAATATTTTTTTTTTAAATTAAAATGTAAAAAAACTTTAATGGCATTTTCGATATTGTAATAGCTGCAAATTATAGTAAATAATTACTCTGAATAACACAGTTAATACATTTTCAATAGCGAAATGTTTTAAAAACTACGCTCATTAAACTGATTACTTGAGCGATTATATATTGTTTTTTTAAAAATACATTAATAAAATATCAAGACGTACTGACTTAACAGAGTTAATGTAGTGCCTTTTGACAGTAACCCACATAACATAGTTGCTAACTTAAATTGGAACGTTCCAGACAATTTGGATCATTTTGTATGTCGATAAAAGATGACAATCGTAGCAAGCACTTATAAAACAATAGGGTGTCGCTGGCCCGGTTGAAGCCAACGCGGAATAATGAATAGCCAACATTAGTCCGGGTAAGTCGGGGCTCCGGGCGGGCACAGTCCGGATTAGCGACCACTAATCGCACGGTTAATCGATGTCGCCTACGCCTTAGAACTGTTGTTTAACTAAATTTGAAGTGGCCCAAAGTTTTCTTTATTAAAAAGAAATCCATTAACGACCCCACTTTATTATATCAATAAGATTAATCAGTTTTTAAACAATAAGTCACTATACGTGCACGATAAAATCTAATTAACAAACAAATGCTAGAACGCAATCATTAATTATAGCATGACCGTCAGGCTGCTTATAGATTGATGGCTAGATTAGAAATATAATTTTAAATGCTTTCTTAATCTTTGAAATTGCGTTTTAAGCGTTTTTATTATATTTTGTCAAGAAAGGCCTGTAATGCAAAACAGGTCCAATCACAACATTAATAAAAATTTGGCGCAGTTACCACAACGGCATTAGCAATAAATTGTTCGTAACAAAATTTATATGTATGATGTCTTATTGTCCACTATCAGTGAAACAGACTTGACTGAATATCATGCATTACAGATAAACATAACAAAACAACAAAAAGGATAACTTATTTACATATACATATGTAGATACATGTATTCATTCGGGATATTAGAAATACCGTTAATTCGTAAATCAAGGGCAAGACAACCGATCTGAATTTCCAAGAGGTTTAGCCTGGGCGTTTAGATTTACAACTGAGTGAGTCTAACTGCCCCCTAGACGATACCTGGTGGGGTGGACTATGTCCAGCGTCCACGGGGAAGTGTAACTGAGCTTGATTCATGCAGGGATCAGCCCCTAATGGAATGCTTACGACCCAGTCAGCAATTGTCCAAGTTTTTGCACTAGAATGCGGTATAATGCGAAAGGGTCCAGTGATTTATATGTTCGAAAAAAAAGGAATAAATCTTAAAAATACGTTTTAACACCTAGAGGAAAGGTAAATGTTTGTATTGGGCATAAAACCATTTTACCATAAACAAATAAATATTATTAGCAACATTTTCCAATGATATACAAGTAAAGATTTACTAAAACAATGATCCCTAAACTATCTTAGCGATTTGTGATCCGATGCAAAGGACCTTTCAGTTGCTTATTAGACGTACATAAACATTTTTGCAATTTTTTTTTAAATCTTTTTTTGCCAAATAGAAAAACAGTTTAAAAATGACCAACACTTAAAAATACACTGTATATTAAATTTGTGTAGAAAACAATACTTAAAATTTAGGTTTAGTAAATGACTGGCTTTCGCTTATACCAGTATTATACAAGGTTAGGACAAAGTTGATTATCTTTTTCTCACCTGTTTCTTCGAAATTTGGCTTAAATGTATGGTCAAATATAAAAAATTTATTAATGATATTTTCGACTTTTTTGCATTTCCACTTTAGCAGAAATAGACTCTAACCTAATTTTTCAAATGTAAAGAATGTTTTTAAAATTACGGATGCAGAATAAAAGAGTACATTTAGAAACATCATCAAGGGTTTGATTTTAAAATAAAATTAATAAACTAAGTGAAAAACCAAGTAACACAAAATCAAGATACATGAAGCTACTGTGAATTCAGTTTATTGTCAAATTTTATTTTTGTTTATTATTAAAATTTTTAATTATATGTTACAGAATCAGAGCGAATTAAAATTTTGATGATTATGTAACTTTTACTGCCATTATCAAAGTTTTTAATGAAAAATATACAATAAAATTTGTCAACAAATTGACAGTAGTTACATGCATCCTGATTTTGTGATAATTGTTTTTTTCTAGTATATTAGTAACAAGAGTTGTAAGAAGCATGTTACGCACGAGTGTAAAAGCTGCGTAGAAACCCGCGTAGCGGCGAGTACGTATTTCCACGAAAGCGTATAGAACTCGACTTTTGTACTATACTTTTTCTCCGATCACATAATACATACGGTTTTATCGGCCTTTTAGCTAATTGTTAACACACTTGTGCGTACGCTGTTCTGTCAAGTATGACGTGAGTCTACTTTGATAATTTCTAAAAAAAAAACTGGGCTTTACCGTGCGTAAGGACTCACTTACTGTGCATGCAGGATGGGTTTGACGTGAGGCTACTTTTAATGTTTAAAAATACTGCGCTTTTTGCTTACTATGCATGCAGACTCTACAGTAATGGTCGTTTACAATAGTGGTCGTAGAAAAACGTATTCTATTAACTTTTTTTAAAATAAACGGTTTAGAACTACTGCTTTAAAAATTCGATGGTTGTTTTAACGAAAACATAAAACTACCGCTGTTAAGTGTTGAATGGTTTAATTGTAGTAGGCAATGTATTCTAAAATTATTTTTTAGTAGGCAATTTGTAATTTAGCATTACTAGGGCTCGTTGCTATTAATTAAGAACAGGTACTTAAAATTTTTGGTGAATAAATCAACAAAAAATTTTGTATTCGTATAAACTTGTTATATATCGAAAATACCGTCCAGTATTATAATTAAAAGCAACAGACGCTCATTAACAACCGCTATATAACATCATGTAACTACTTTTTCCTTATATTGTTTTAACATTTTTTTTTTAGTTTTATTCTTGGTTATTTTTAAATGTATTGCAACAGAAACAAAAAACACGTGCGGAAGTATTCTCCACCTATTATCCATGTAATTTCAAAAGAAATTAAGACAAACTGTGGGACGGAGCGGTCATATGTCTTGCTGTAATACAAGGGATTCTAGCAAATGTGGACAGATTGCACATTATATTTATATTTCACATGTTTCCTAGCAATTTGTACCAATATTGTGACTTGCAATAGCCTCTAAAACGAACACAAATCCTTTTTAATACAGACAAAGATAATAAAGTTAGAAACTCGAGGCATGGTAAGTTAGTAAATATGATTTACTTCCTTAAATAACATTAAAATTTGATTTAGGGACGTTTCTTGGTGCCTTTGATTTGATTTTATCTGCTATAACCCTGTTTCTTCGGAGAAATGGACAAAACTAGTGTTTTAAACAACAAATTCCTGTTGCACGTCAACTTATAGAGTAAACAGAATGATTGTACACAAATTTGAAATTTGTGTGATTAACTGTAGTTACTTATGTAACACAAACGTTATATTTTTAATTCCTTTTTTCAATATTTTCCGTTGCAATTTTTTTTTACAAAAGTTTAAGTTAGGTTTACATAAATTAAGATAAATTGTTAATTATAGTGTCTTGGGCTTAATAGGCAACTTGCCTATTTTTTATAAGCACGAGTGTAAACATAGCTTTTAATTTGATATTTTTGATGTATCAAACGGTTAAAATAATCTACTGTCTAATAACTACTACAGAAAACATTTTTGATGATTTATTATATTTGTTTTAGTTTTGTAATCAGCAAAAAAAACACATTTAAATCATGTCAACTATCTATTAGGAAATAAAATTTGTGCATATCAGTATAATTAACAGATTGTGGTATTAACAAAAGCGAGACGCGCGTAAAGTGATCAGAAAGTTGAAGTGATGTAGACGATAGCCCAATTAGAATTGTGTCATAAACAATTGGTCATATCCTAAAGCTTCTCAAACAGTCCTGAACACATGTTATGCCCATCCTAATGAGTTAATATGATGTACCTCTATCATCATCTCACTCCGACGCACATTAACATCTAACGCTTGACGAATTTTTGTTGTTAAATACGCCAACTGCTGATTGATGGCTTTAATAAATTTGACGTCATAAACCATGGATATGCACATCGGTATAACATGAATTGATTGCATACAATTAGGGGATTTTTGCCATTCAGTTGGCATAATTGAACGTATAACAGCAGTGTTTGCTTTAAACTAATTAGCGCTTAAATTGGATTTGTTGTAATTTGGTAGGTATTTGCGTTTCAAATTACCTATAACTAATTGGGTGATTAGTATAATGTATGTGTTTGCAGACTTCCATAAATGTAAATACTTATTATATATTAAGGCAAATTAGCGGGATTACGTAGCTAAGCAACCAAAATTGTATCAATTACATAATGAAAGAGAAAATGAATTAATGTTTACAATAAAATCGATTAGCGACGACACAGAATTACAGGATTTATGCAGCAAAATGATTGCATTTACTTTTGTGTAAAACAACATTAAATAATTTTATCCTTTTTAAAACCATCCACTTTACTTAAAAACTATTAATTGTTTACTTAAAATCAATCACTAAGCGTTTCAAAGTTTTACCACAATTTTCTCGAAAAGCGATAATTTCGGGTAAACGTTACCATAATCTGAAATACATTAAATTTTCTAAACTTAAAAACATATACAGGGTGTCTCCGTTATCACCGCAAATAATTTAAGTGGTGATAGAGGACTTTTTCGTAAGAAAAAATTTCAAGTACAATTTTTTTCTAAAATCAAATCTAAGCAGTTATCAACGCTTACTTGATTTTTTTACACTTCTGCATTTAAAAGGCTCTGTCGGCGAAAATATCAAGTTTATTGTAAAATACCTTACTGCTTTTTTAGAGAGCAAGAAATTCTCTACAAAATTAATTATAATTATTTTTTGTCTACAGGCAATGGTTTAAAAGTTATAAGGCAGTTTGTACAAAAAAATGTAAAAAATGTAAAAACTTTAATTGTTTCTTAGACTTTGCAACCGCTGTCTGTATCTTTAAAACGAAAGAATGTACAAAAAAACCGACGGCCCAATCCGGATAGCAAATTTTATGGGCTACAAGCGAAATTTTTGGAGAATCAAACCGATTTTCCGGAAAAGCTGAAAATAAGGAACAAAGTGAAAAAAAAAAATCCGAGAAATGATGTTTTGTATTTAAAAATGCTTTGAAAGAGAGTGCGATTATGAACTGAAAATTATGAAGGTGATTTTGAACACTTATTGAAGTAATTTTGTGGTTACATGTTAATTTTATTGGGTGAAGATAGACTTGCATTTTATCGTGTTTTTTTTTTCACCTTTTTCGCTAATATAAACATTTCTATGATAGGTTTGTTTTTATTGAACAACACATTTACCAAAGTTGTAGTCCGTTAAATGCCTTATCCGCAATAGGCATCGGTTTTGCTCTACATCGTTTCGTTAAAAAGACTGGGCGTTTTTAAAAATTTACATAACTTGTTTATATGCAATTTTACAATTTTTTGTTAAATTTGTTTGTTAGCTCCTTAAAAAAGTGATAAGGGGGGGTTTCCTGAAGAATTTCAAACTTTATAAAAAGCTTTGAAACTGTTAAGATACATAATATTATGAATGGTGCTATGCTATGGCATTTTTAAATACAAAACAATGCAAATTAATCTTAACACAATAAAATTAACATGTAACCACAAAATTACTTCAGTAAGTGTCCAAAATGACCTCCATCATTTTCAATACATATTCACGCTCTCTTAAGCATTTTTAAATACAAAACATTATTTCTCGGAATTTTTTTTTGCACTCTGTTCCTTATTTTCAACTTTTCCGAAAAATTGGTTTGATTTTCCGAAAATTTCGCTTTACCAAAGTTGTAGCCCATAAAATTTGCTATCGGAATGGGCCATCGGTTCTTTTGTACAACCTTTCGTTTTAAAGATACAGCGGTTGCAAAGTCTAAGAAACAATTAAAGTTTTTAAATTTTTCACATTTTTTTGTACAAACTGCCTTATAACTTTTAAACCGTTGCCTGTAGACAAAAAATGATTATATTCAGTTTTGTAGAAAATTTCTTGGTCTCTTAAAAAGCAGCAAGGTATTTTACGATAAAATTGATATTTTCGCCGACAGAGCCTTTTAAATGCAGAAGTGTAAAAAAATCAAGTAAGTGTTGATATCTGCTTAGAATTTGATTTTAGAAAAAAATTGTACTTGAAATTTTTTCTTAGAAAAAGGTCCTCTATCATCACATAAAATATTTGCGGTGATAACGGGGACCAATAAACAATTATTTTACATCAAATACGTTCCCTACCTGATAATTTGCCTTGACCTGTTCTATTTTTTCACGTTTTATCTAAGTAAGCTGATCATCCTTAAATTTTGTATACAGGCCACTATAAAAATCTCGCTTCAAACAAGAGATAATGATTTGTTAAAACGACAAAACGCTAACAATATTACAGCTGAAAGTCTAACAACGTTAACAAGATTAGAAAAATGCATATTTATTTACTTATTTTGATACAAGGTTTAAAAATTGTAACAGTACATAAATATTCATCCTTTTATTTTTAAAACTAAAAAAGCTTTTCAAAAAATATAGCAAAACTTCTATTTGTGCCTTTACCAGCTTAACTATGCATCTCTTTATAGTTTTGAATGTCAACACAGATTATTATACAGTCTGTTCTACAAAATGGGCCCAAGAGTTTTATGGCGAAACCGCATATATTCTCCAACTTCTGTCGCAGTTAGGTTATGCAAGTCAATAGAGGCTACATTTTAAAAATATTTTCAAACATACAGGGTGCTCCAAAAAAGAGTGGCTTATCAAAGTTATACTTTTTCTTATGGAACACCCTGTATATTTTTACATTTTTGGATTCCTCTTTAAATTTAATTCAAAAAATGTATTAGGTTATACGGGTCTAAAGTCAACCGTTCTCGTGAAAATTGCATTGCATTGCATTGCAAGCGATTTGTTCTTCGGCCAAGGATACGAATGTATACCTTTAACTGTGCAATAATTTTCTAAGCTACGAGTTATTAAATCTCGCTCTAGAACAACCTGTAACCCTCAGACAACATAAAGGGAATCAAACTCTCGCCTACTATAACACATTTGTACAGTTTTGTGCAAGTAATATATCTACTTTAAATTACCATCTCACAACGAAACGAAACCGAAAGAATTTTAATCGCTTTCTAAAATATATTTTCACAGAAAAATTTAATTTCAAACTTTTTGTTTTTTGAAAGCACGTCATATTTTAAAATATTTTTTAACGTCAACAGCAACTTTTCCGGATATATTTACTGGTCAGATCATTCTTATATAATTTAAAATTTTCTGCACTTACTTATACAGGTAACACAACGATTTTACGGCATTCTTGGTTCCAAACCGTTACCAAATTAACCACTTTGCCGGACCAACCGTAAAGTGCAGTGCAGTGCAGTGCAGTGCAGTACAGTTCAAACAATGTATACTGGGTGACTGAAATTCGAGTTTAAGTATGTAAATCTCCCTTATTATAATAGCTAGAGCAGTTATAGGTGTAAATTTGGCAAAATTGCTAAATTCGGTGCACATAAATGATCCAAAAAGAAATTGGAAATCTTAAACGGTATGCGAGAAAATTGGGAAAAGACTGTTTTTAAAAATCGTCTATAACTCCTTTAGGGTAAGAAATATTTCAAATGTTTAAAAACATTGACCCAGCAATTTTTTAAGCCGAATTGAACGGTGATAACAAATTTTTCCTAGGTCGATTCGTTTTTGTTTTATGACAACCAACTTTTTTTTTTTTCTTATGGGCGCAATTTTTGCTATTTACATAATCAAATAGCATTTAATTTTCTGAATTCATTAATGTATCAACATGATATTTTACTTTTAGATTATTTGTCAAATTTGGAAAAATGCGTTTTAAAAAATAAACACAATAAATCAGGTAGGCCGGTCGTTGTAGTTAATATCGTTTCCATGGCAACCAATCAACAAGCTTAAAGTTTTGAATGCCCATTACTTGTCACATTTCTATAAATTCGTAAAAACTTTAATAAACTTTAATAACGAAAGAAAACACGCCCTACACACAACGCCATCTGTGACCGTCCAGTAATGTATTCTGGTGGCCGTAGTTACAAATTCCCTTTCGTAATTTTGTCCGGACTAAAGGAGGTGCCGAACCATTAGTTGCCGGAAAATCGGTGTTACACCTGCACTTCATTTTGAATTATTTTCATTCATTAATAAATGTGTAACAACTGTCATAACATAGATAACATTTTAAATATTATTTTTTTTTTTTAAAATGCCTCTAGAAAGTCGCTTAAAATTTATTTTCTGGTCAATCAAATAGTTTAAACTTATCCCGTTAATCCACACTTTCTTTATTTTTTTGTATTAATAAAGTTCTCTGCATTTTTTTTTTATAAAAATTTCCTTCAGCTGCCAAATTTGCGTTTTCAACCAATCACTCATCTTAAATCTTCTAGAGACTACCAATAGCAGCATTATTACACGGTAGTAGTTTTACATTCCCCTGTCAGATGTTGATCCTCCAGTCAAATTTACAGATTTCCTAGAAATGACCAATAAACATAACCATGCACTAATAAATATCCTTTTCCCAATTAACAGTTTATCATGCATTTATTGCTCGTTTCTAAGAAATCTGAGTTTGTGATTGGTCGAAAATATAAATTTGGAGAGGGAATTAAATATTTTGGTCTTGATATTTTTTTGACGAATTTCGGCGACCAGTAGCGTTACTTTAATATAGATTAAACCACACCCCTGACGCACCACTCTAACAGTACTTGTAAAATTTGACATAACATACATTTAATTTGACAGGTAGGTTAGGTGAAGGAAATTTTCTGACAAAACATAACTAGTGCATTGCAAATAATCTATAATTTTTGACAAATCTTCACTCATGCAAGTTAAATCAGAAAAAATCGCTCGTGCACTTCGTGCTCTCGTGTTTTTTTCAGCTCAACTTTCATTCGAACATATTTACCAAAAACGATCAATAATAAATTTTCAATGCACTTGTTATATTACCACTGCTAATCAGGGCATGAAACCGGTTTTTTAAACCGGTTTAAAAAACCGGTTAACCTTTATTTTTTGTCCAAAATTGTGATTTTTAACCGAAACCGTTATTTTTAAAGGCAAAAAAACGGTAACCTTTAACCAAAATAATAAAAAACCGGTTTTTTAAACATCTCTTTTTAATAAAAATTATTTTCAAAAAATACAAAATCTGTATAAATGTCATTAGTTTACCAAAAGTAATTACTGAATGCTTGATTGTACATATATTATAAAATTATAAATAGATAATATCTTTTTATACTTTGCATTCCAAATCTGAATAATGTTAAAAACCGGTTTTTTTAAACCGGTTTATAATTTACACAAAACCGTTTTTTTACGGAAAAAAACGGTTTTTCAACAAAAACCGTTATAAAAATAAAGTTCTTGATTTCGGTTAACCGTTAACCAAATTTTTTTTCGGTTTCTAGTCTTGCTGCTAATTAATTGTTACACAATAGATCACAATTAATTTTGTTTGTAGAGTACAGTGAATCAGTGCATGACCTTTCTTTGATGGTTAATACATATTTTTTGTTCAGATTTATTAAAAGCTATCCGCCACTAGTCGAGCACCGTTCAAATTCTGCAAAAAGATTGCTACCGACGCCACCAAACTCTCGCGAACTTTAAGGATAATCTTTATCTGTTGTGATGTCTCCATCACGGTTTGTGGTATCTCCGGTGCTTTACGCTTTCTATTCGCTTTCGGTTAGTTTTATCGTTATAGTTTCCGATCTATTCTTTGTCAGAGATCTTTATATTCACTGTTACTGTGGCTGTCGAACTCTCTACAACTTGTTTTGTGTGAAAACAGATTTAAAATATATCGATATCTTAGAAATTTGATTATATTTTTCAGGTTTTGTTGATGGTTTGAGCTACATGAAGTATATAAATGGTATTGATGGGAGATTTTGTTTAAGACTCTAAAAGTTTATCGGGTTTCTAGAAAATTTACTTATGTTAGTTTAAAGTGTGTAATTTTGCTTGTTAAGTGATGAACTTCACCAAGAGCTTTGTTTTTCGTTTGGCAAATTTTTCTTTTCTTTAATTTTAAAACTGTAATTAATCAGTTCTAAAACAAAACCTCCAATTTTCATGTAACCAAGAAAGTTTTATACAGACAGATTGATTGAACTACGATTTATTCTTCTCATTTTGCTGTTCACTATCTAAAACATTTTCTAGTTTAAGTTGGGTTAAGTTTGCAACATTAATTATCATGTTGAGCACATAGTATTGAAAACTACTTATTGGTTTAGTGCATAGAAGCGTGACTGTGAAATGCAGTTAGCTATGCACCGAAAACTTCGCCTCTCTTGTTAACGTCTTGTTCTCTTTTGATAACCAAAATGGAATACTCTCCAGATACGTGTAGTTTGCAGCCTAACTTGAAATAAATTTTAAATCGTTTAGTGATTATTAGACAGGTTCAGTTAAAAACAGATATGGATATACCACGTGTTCTGAAATAGAAAAACGCCTCAGCTTGTCAGTCGCAAACAACAAGGTTAAATTGTATATTTTTTTAACAATCGCTCCAAACTTGTAGCATAATATACTTAAACTAATCCATTTTAAATTAAACCTTGAGATAACCCTCTACGGACGAATTTTATTGTTTCCATGAGAAAAAAATAAAATTTAATTATAGATGCTTCGTCTGAAATATTTAAATGATTGTTTAATTATGTACACGAAAATTCAAGCATTATTTTGCAAGTAAACAATGTAACTCTCAAATCACATTGGGACACAACGGTTCATATTTGGGTCATAACAGAAATATTTTCTTATGAAGAAATGTATATATTTATTTTGCAGCTGCTTTTTCTAAGACACTGAAATGGCTTTTAAAATACAAAAACAATAATTTTAAGAATTTTTTTTGCGAAACACATGAATGTTGCTTTTAAATCACAATGGATTACAATAGCTGGATTTTGACCAGGACAGAAAATTTAATTGGAATTAAATTCAAACAATCAGTTAGATTTAGGTGTATAAAATAAATACCTACACATTCCTTCACATTACTTAAGGCACTACATCACAATTTGATTTCTTACATCTTCCCCTCTTATCTGAAAATATCGGCCTATGTCCTACTTCGTCTCTTCCTATTGTTTTACCAGGTACCTATTGCACTCACACATTCATTTCATCTTTTTATCAATTTATGTGCTAAATTGCCCTCCCTTTTTCAAAACTCTTTTTTTAATGGTACACACATGCTGCAATATCAATTTTAAAATCCAGAAGATCCAATTGGTCCCTTTCACTCAGATTGTATAACAAAAAAAATTTAAAAAAATTAAGTCGTTACAACTCAATGTGACTTGAAAGTCTAAGAACTAAGCGATATTACATGTTTTATATAAATCGTAACAGCTGGTACAGAGATGTGCTAATAAGCTTCACTTTGGTACTTTTTAGTGGCATAAACTTGAAGAAAAATAGAATGAAAGAGAGCTGGCGGGACTGCCATACTGTTACCTGGCAGCAGGGTTGGGCAATATTTGATTTTTATTTAAAAATTCAAAAATCATTGATTTTTTGATTTTGTTTATCAAACTTGTCTGTTTTTCCTTTTTAGAAACTAATTTATTTATTATTCACCCTACATGATATCTTCCATACAGCGTCAATCAAAAAGTACCTATTAACAAATGAAAAAGTTTTTTTTATTAAAAATTTCTCAGAAACTTTTATTCTTGATAGAAGTTGGTCGATGACCTTAAATTAATTTTAAGATGGAAAAAATTTCATAAAAATTTGTATGATACTAAATTTTAGCGATTTCAGAAATATTCCAAGAGCCTTATCTAAAGAGTTACAAAAAAAACTTCATGGAGAGAGATTGTTCAGATTTCAAAAATACGACTTATGTTGAAATTTGCCGTTAAAATTTCAATTTTTATTTTTATAGTAATTTTAACATCAAAAAATATGCAAAAATTAAAAATCTTTTTTATTATTGCATTCTCAAATAATTTTATTTTTGAGAAAAGTTGTTGCATGATCTAAAACTAATTTTAAGTTTTAAAAAAAGTTCTATATAAATTCATATAACAGTAGATTTTAACGATTTTAGAAATAGTCGAAAAGAGTAAAGGGCACTTTAAATTTTTAAAAAGTGTAATAAAAATTGTTTACAATTTAAAAATAATATTAAATAAATTATCGTTTTGTTTTCCTTCGATTTTTTTAGCTCCTTTAACAAGTGCACTTGAATCTTGCGAATTGCTCTAAAATCGCTATTGTATGAACTTTTATCGAGCTTTTTTAAATTTAACCCTTAAATGCATAGTGTTGCCGATTAGCAACATATATTATTATATTATGTAAAAACCATAAAAAATATTTTGTCACAATTCTACTTTTTGTTGATGATTCACAACACTTCTTGTAATGCATATTTTTTTGTTTTTTTATAATTTTTAAGATTTAGAATTTTTGTTTTTAAATTAAAGAATATTTTAACATAGAAAAAAGTTTCTAACAGATCAAAGTTAAGTTTATCGAATTATAATGCAATATTGTACCTCCGTTCATAGCAGTAGTATAAAAATTGCGTTGCCAATTAGCACCATTTTGCATGTTTTACAAATTTGGCGTTGTATAATTTTCTTGTTATTTACATAAAAAACCATTTTATAGTGACATGTAATTACAAAATAAAATGGAATTAACAATAAATTGTGAAAAATGTGGTGCGGCTCTATGTTATAACAAAATAATTTGCACCTAAAATAAAAGTTGCCGTTTTGCACAGTGTTGCCCTTCGGCAACATACTTTATTTATCGTTTTGCACATATGTTACTCTTCGGTAACATATTTTATTTATTGTTTTGTACAAAGTTGCCCATCAACAACACATTTTATTCATCGTTGTGCACAAATGTTGCTCTTCGGCAAGATTTTTGTTTTTCAATTAAAACAGTTAAAAAATTGTGAATGATTGTTTTTACTATTTTTCCCACATTCTCTACAATAAAATATACCTAAAATTTTACATAAATCTAATTTTTTAAAATTCATGCATTTAAGGGTTACAATAAGATTTAGGCCATGCACCAACTTTTCTCAAGAGTAAAAGTTTTAAAATTAAGGCACTTTACTTAAGCAAATATTTTTAAAACACTTGAAATCTAGTGTCATATGAATTTTTTTCCATCTTAAAATTAGTTTTAGGTCATGCATCAACCTTTATCAGAAATAAAGTTTTCTGAGAAATCGATAATAAAAAACTTTTTCAATTGTTGCAGACTTTGTGAATGAGGCTGTACATCTTTTGACTCTAAAATTAATTATTATTGTGAAAATTTAAAAAGCAAATCTACCGGAATGCGTCTCTAACAAGAAAATTCCCGTAGAGACTTTATTTCTCCCTGACCTATAAGAAGCCAATAGGCAATATTTCCGGCAGTTCTGTCAGCGGGTGGGAGTAAAACGTGCATTTAATTTATTATGACGTGTGACATTGAATGGTAAAAAAAAAGTTTGATTTAATTCATAATTTTATTATTTTTTTAAATCTGCTGATTTAAATCCTGATTTTAATCGTGATTTAAATCAGGCCAACCCTGCCTCGAAGTAATAGTGGTCTATAAAGAAATAGAAGAGAAGCTCATATTAATCCAAATAGTTTGCTCCACTGAAGTCACAATGGTCCATAGACGGATAACAAATAGTAAGTAACTTAATAAACGTTTTTGTGGTCGCTTTCATTGTGTTTAAAATCTTTAACGTCGGACGGAGTTATTTCACTGAATTTTGTTATAACTCAGTAAAAATCGATTTATTGGTTAACTCTAGATTCACTATACATATTTAATTTGCAGGACGCTAAATCAAATCTAATTTTTCAGACGATAGTTTAAGGGTGGTACTTTTTCTTTGCCCTCTTTTGTATGTATTCTTGTCGATGAAAAACAATGTTTAATGAAAAGTATCAACATCTTTAAATTAGCAGTTTCTGAAATCAATTGAATAATCTTCATTAACCCTTTCACTGCGGCACTCGTTTCTGCAAGTCGTGTCCGCTGTGCGGCGTTCGACAGGTAGTGCGTGTTATTACGGTTCCCGCAGTCAGATCCCTGCACCTTGCGTATTAATACGGTTCCCGCAGTCAGAGTATAGGTTTTACGTAAAAAAAATATTTAACACTAAAACACGCCTTGATGATTACTAGGTTGAATTATTATAAATTTAACACACAGTAGTTGGAATAATTAGGTTAACTGCCAACTATTCAAGTATTTATGCTTACTTTGATAAACATGCAAAAAGTTCTTCTATTACCCCTCCGCCCTGGATTATGTAGGTATGTAATTAGGGTTTACCTAAATTAACTTTTACAGGAGTTAACCCAATTGGATTATAGAATTCAACTTAATATTGTTCGTCCCCACATCTAAATATTCAGGTTTTTCACATACTTTGATACAAATGCAAACAGATTCTAATTTTAAACTTCCGCACCGGTTTATGTGGATTAACCCTAATTAACATTTACAGTTAACCAAGTTTAGATATTGTTCGTCACCACATCCAAATATTCAGGTATTTACGCATACTTTTATGAAATGCAAACATATTTGTTCAATGAATAAGTACCTACCTAACATGTAAGAATACTTGGCGTGCGCTCTGAAAAATCCAGTAGCGCGGAATTTTACGGTTCCCGCAGTCTGCGGCTAAAAAGTGTCATACACATATATCGAGCTAATACGTAGAATATGAAGCACAGTATGCTATGGCATGCTAAAAAATACGGCAGAAGTGATCTGTCGCTTCAAAAAGTGCTTAAAACACGCCCGCGTAATATTCCGGTTCCCGCACATGAGCCACTAAAATTTTATGCGGAATAATACGGTTCCCGCAGTGAAAGGGTTAATCAAAATGAGCGAACGTATCTTCTAGTGAATGAAGAAAGTAAATTGAGTGTAATATTTTTTTACAACCGATTAAATACATCGCTCGACCAATTTTGCAAAAATTAATATTTTTAATCGGTAATATACTAAATTATAATGTAAACCAATAAGAATAAAATATATTAAAGGAACTTAAATCTGTCCCAATTTAAAAAAATAATAATATTAGATATAATTAAAATAAAAGTTATCTTTTCAGATGCAGCAGCGAAATAATTTCATAGGAACTATTGTAAATTTTATGTCTTTCGATAAACTTTTAAATAATTTACCATGCGCACTTGCCCAAAAAAGCTGTGATAGTATTTTTTATTCTTGTTTAAAATAACATGAAGCAAGTTTTCCACTACACCGCTTACCTGTGGGGTAAAACAGGACCAAAATTAATCTAATTACACTGAAGTTAGTAGCTCCAAACACCCTAGAGCTTAACACTGATGTGCTTAGACAAGCCAACCCAGCAAAATTGATATAATTAATAAACTTACGCTACCTGTCAGTCGATATTCATTTACATGTGTTACGGTCGAGGTTGCAGATTTAGCTGTAAATGCAGCAAGTTATGTGTGTAAATCATTGTAAGGTATTATATTACCTGTAATTGGCTTATGTTTTGTTTATTTAATCAATTTCTGGTTCAATAACATTTTCATACGAGGAAGTAGAAATATTGTGCTTGTAGAAATAAATACATACAGGCTGTTCTTCTTTCGAAGTTAATGATAAAAAATTAAAGGTTGGCGAAATTAAATAAAACTTACCAACCTATTCGTATTTTTATTGTTCTACCCAATATTAATTGCGAAATATATTCATCGCTTACGTGATATACAGGGTGGTCCAAATTCAATGGGATTACAGGGGTATCGCACTTATAGCACCGTTTACACGTACAGTCCGACCTCACGGTTTTGGCATGCCGATCCAGAATGCCGTGCCGGAGCGGCAGTTTGGAGCGTACGCTCTTGGTCCGTGATACACAAAACTAACACAATCCAAGTCTGCGTGCCAGATTGTAGGTTTGGAGCGTACAGGCTGAAATGTGTCCGTGTAAATGTTAAATTCGAAGGTTTTGGAGTGGCGTGTGGTATTTCAGCCGAGTTGGAAAGTTTTGTATCACACTCCAACATGCCTTCAAAACAACAACTAAGAAATTGTTCGATATTACTTAAACTTTCAGTTGGTTCTTCTTGATCTTTTGTAAATAAAAGTAGATTGAAATACCATAAGCTTGGTTGGTGGATATCCTCTTCAGCACAACCGCTTCGTTTTGTGTCCGTAATTTTTTTTAATTCTTTTCGGAAACACCCACGTATGCCTTGAATTTTTTTTAATACTAAATCTTTATTGGCAGCTGGGCAAACTGCCGTTTTACAAAAACCAATTAATTTTTCATAAGCCCGATTTTTTAAATTTCTGTTTTTGTAGTCTTCTGATTTTACTTTCCATAAGCATGGAAAGCTTCTATATATTTTTATGAATTTTTTCTAAATTTTCTTTAGACCAAGACATTATTAAGTACCAAACGAGACAACAATACGCTTTAACACAAGTCTGTATGTGTAAATGCTACACAAGTCGAGACCTGCAGTCTTGATGTTTGAGTCGAGAACGCGCTCCATGCCTCTCATTGGGCTGAGCATTTACACGAACAGTTTTGGCGTACGTGTCTGGAGTGTACGCACCAAAAGCGTCGAAAAAACCGTCCGTGTAAACGGGGCTATTAGAGCAACAGTTAAATTATCAAAAAGTACAATTTTATGAGACAAACTCATTTCAGGTTGTCGAGTTATTAGAAAAATGTTTTTTTGTCACATTAATAGTGCCATATCTTCGTTATTGTTGTTAATATCGAAAACATTTATGAAGATTATTTTTATTATATTTTTATGTAAAATTCGATTACTCTAAAAAAAAGTTTTTACGCCCTCCGTTAAAAAGTTATGACACAAACTTACTATTTTTTAAATGGAAGCTATAGTAGGCTACGGTCTATTGCAGGGGTCGGCAACATTTTTGTCAATAAGGGCGCAATATATATTCAAAAGTTATTGGGGGGCGCCCGAAAAAAAAAGACTTTAAAATAATAAAGGTTTTATTTCCAGTAGTGGCCTTATGGACGTAATACATAAGGTTCAAATTCGTACATTTTGGTCGGTTAGCAATGCCTATGAGCGTTCCATAGAACTGATTTCCTAACACCGTATGTGTGTAATATAGTGAGGGCGCCGCGTTGCCGACCCCTGTCTATTTAAATTCCTTATTTTTTATTATTCCAAATATAATAGGGGTTAATGCCGTTATTTTCAATAATACGCAAGTTACGAAGGTATTTTTTTTTAAAGAAAAACAGTAGACTGAAAATTTGTTGTGATAAACATTATAAATATTTGAACAGCACAACATTATAATAGACTAATGCATTTAATGAAATTCCCATTATTATTCACTTTATTTTAAGCTTTCCAATACAATTTAACTAAACAAGAGTGAAAAAATTACTATTTTACTTCGCAGCTAGATCATTTTAAACCTATTCACTTAATAACCAGGCGTAGAATGTTTTAACAGTGTGTCCCAGTAAGCAATCTTGTAACTTCTTTATTACCAGAGATAACGTTTTAAAGTGTGTTAACAATATTAAGAGTGGCAAGTCTTTTTGTAAATATGTTTTTAGATTTTACTAATATTCCATTGTTTTTTTTTTGCCAAAGTAAAAATTTAAAATTAAAACTGCATATCTTAAAAACCTTATATTTTTATTTAAATAATACATTTGGTTACTATCTACATTATTATCATTAAAAGTTTATTGAAGATGCCTTATTTATTTTAACATTTTTTTGTAGATTTTTTACAGACTACTTTGATAATGCGAATATTTGCTTCTTTCTTAAAACATTTTTCGCAAAGTATAGTTGTTAAACTGTACATCATGTGATAGGTAATTTTAATAGCGTATAAATGATGTATTTAAAAACACTCCGTCTAAGCCATTTACCTAAATAAATAAATGAAAAACTAAAGTACCTAATTTAAAGTTGGTAATATCAAAAACAATGTATAGGTAAACGTACAATATTAAGAAAAAAAAAACTTGCGACTCTTTACATATACTTTGTAGCAAAACCCAAAGCTCTATCTCTTAAAATAATTAAGTAGCAAATCTGTTACACCAAGCACACAGTGGTATACTTTTCGCTGAGACTTGTGGGACAATATTTTTAATCTTTTAATAGGACACGAAATTGAAGTTTTTATATAATTTAGTTCCAAATTAAACTGATTCATTAAACGTAAATTTTACATATTTTTTTAATTTACGCACCATTATTTCAGTTTCTAGTTCTCTGGTGGGTATTAATTTGCATGCATGCTGTTACGTGAGGCAGAAAATAAGAAATAAAATATTTCTGTGCAAATTACTTACAAAGGTGAAAATTTTTAATTTCCAATTTTTAGTACCAATCCATTGTTTCATACTTTAATTTATTTTTAACGAATTTATGTTAATTAGAGTTATGGAACACGAAATGAAATAAAGTAATTTAATTAATCGGTATTGTTACAACTAAACAAGAACAATAACGATCCCTAAATAGGGATAATGCAATAATCAAATATCAAATTAGACTGGCAGCCCACCTCTAATTGCGTGTAACATGTTGTTAGGCAGCGGCGTTACCACACCGAGGTGCGGGAAGTCAAATATCAATCATAGAATCTCCAGAAAAATTATTAAACACAAATTATATGAAACTTGTGTTAAATTTGGAAGTTCGCCTACTTTTTTGTGGTTTCAGTAATTTTTTTTTAAGCTTACAAGATGCATGTAGTATTTGAATAGTTTTACGGATCATTACGAGGTAAATTTTCTACTTCGGGATTCCGACGTTTTGACCATTTTCACGATGACGTTCGTATGTGTGTGTGTCCGATATAATAATTTTACGTTTTTAAAATTAGTTATCGAAAGAACTTTATTGTAAGCCGCGTTTGAAATTAATATATCATATAATTACTTGTTTACAGGGTTGTAACATTTTTCTTTGATACAAAATAACAGGAAAACGGTAACACAAATATATTTCTTTGATTTAGAAATGTAGTCAACGTTGGGATCCGTAGCAAATACTAATAATTAATTTTTTAAATTATAAAATTACGAAACTACGAGTATTTAAAAAAAGTCAAAATCTTCACTTAAATCATAAACGGCTACGATTTAAAAAACAAAAATACTATAGACTCTATTTTGTTTATTAAATGCAGTTTCAGTCATTTTTTCAATTTTATTATTAACAAGATGGTTTACCCGGCGTTGCACGGGCGATTACAATTTTAATTACTGTTTTAACTTGAATAAGCCCAATAATTCCAAATCATACACAAATGACATACTCTGATCACAATCATCTTTTTATTTTCTTATAATTCCTTAAAAAATAACTATTTATTGCTTAAAAATTGAATAATAACTCAAATTTATTTTCTTTCGTCTTGTTTCAATTAAAAATGTACTAATAAAAATAATACTTCATGTACATTTATTACTAATTGTATACAAAACAATCTTTACTTGTGAATTACCCCGCGCCGTATCGTGTTATGACCAGGTATTTGCCGACGTAAGATCGAATCCCGTCCAAGTAATTTTTTTTTTTAAATTGGTAATATGTGCTTGTACTTAAAGTTTGGCGTTAGATCTGCAAGGTCCTAAATAGTAACTGTGCAAAATTTGGTCCCGATCGGTCAACGGACCTAGGATTGTATAGCGAACAAACAAACAAACAAGCTCTTTTATATATATAGATAAAAAGATAAGAAGTGGAGCACCCTCACCTAAGTCTAATGCCGCTTAAATATCACATTTACTTGTTACTCGATAAAATAGAGTAGATTGTAAATTTGAAATAATTTTTTTAAATATGAAAGAAGTCATGGTTTTTTCCTTTTTGTTTTTACAGAACTGAATCAGATTGAAATAAGTAATTTCTAATTTAATGTTAATATTAAACTAACCAATAATAATTCAAAATTTAATCAATATAAATATCTATACTCGTATTTATTAATGGTTCTGTAACTGAAATATAATGAATACTTGTGTTTTATGACGTCAGGTGTGCAAGGTCCGCTTAATACATGCAAAGCCGAGGTAAAAAAAAACACATGCCACTATGCAACTTTTGGATAAATTTGTTAAACCCCGTTTTAAGAAAGTGGACCTTTTAATACGAATACGCCAGATAAAAACCGAGAAAGACAAAACCATACGCAATGCTCGAATTTAAATCGCCAAACTCCAATAATTTATACCGGTTTTTTTATATCTCCATCAGTTCTGTACCTGAATATCTATCCATCGGTTTATGCAATCGTTTAAAAAAATGAATTTAAAAATTAAACCCTTTTAGAGTTATTGAATGATAATGAACATTTTGTGCTTAACTTCAAACAGGGTTAGTTTTACAGTGATAATTAATTTCATAGATCATAAAGAAACACTGTGTAAAACTGTAATGATCCAGGCACTATTTAAATTTATTTTGCGACACTGCCTGGCGACGTTACCTTCAGACCAGTGATTTAAATGGGGGCTGGAAAAAAATGGAAATGAAAATAAAAATTATTCATAAAAACAACAAAAACATAATAACATAAAATGCACACTGAAAATAACAGTAGTCACATATACGATAAGTTCTTAGTGAGTCTAATAAATGGTGTTCCGAATTTCTATGTATTTTTAAGATTACATTAGCAAAAAAAGATACTAACAAAAATACACATTTTTTAAATAATACACAGGTTGAGAAACCCTACTGAAGACTAAACTAAATTTAACACTGGCAGCATGTTACCTACAGGGTGGTCCAAATTCGATAGGATTACATGGGTATCTCGCTTAATGTTTAAGATAAAGAAACTATTAAATTACCAAAAATATGCAGTTTTTTTGAGACAAACTCAGAACCGTTTTCAAAAATATCTGATCAATTACGGTTTTGGAATTATTAGAAAAAAAGTGTTTTTTTTTTCATATTTATAACGTCTCATATCTCCGCTATTGTAAATATTGAAAAAATGTGTGAAGATTATTTTTAGATATTTTTATGTAGAATTTAATTGCACTTAAAAAGATTTTTTTACGCTCGCCGTTAAAAGGTTATGACACAAACTTACCCTTTTTTAAATGGAAGCTATAGTTGGCTATGACGTATTTAATTCCTTATTTTTTTCTCATTCCAAGTATATGAGGGTTAGTGTAGTTATTTTCAATAATACGTAAGATACGATGCTTTTTTAGTTTTTTTTTTTTTAAATTATAGTAGGTTGAGAAAACAAAAACAAAACAAGGTGTAAAACCTTTTAAAACTCATTTGGTACAAGTTACGATGGTTTTTTAAATTTGTTGTTGAGATAAACATTATAAACATTTAACCGTTTCTTCATCTAAAATATTAAGCGAGATATCCATGTAATCCCATCGAATTTGGACCACGCTGTACAGTGTACAGTGTACACCATCACGCGAACAATAACACATAGAGACTTCTTTGAGCCACTTTAGCTAGAAAATGTATAAAATATGGGTTTTTATACCATTTTAAAAATCTTAGACATCACATGTTCTAAATAATACGGAATTTTTAACGCAAATATTTAAAATTGTACAATCACGACCGGATTAACCAATAGACAAAAAAGGCAAATGTCTTGGGCCCGTAATCCAGTTCGATCCGGAAAAAATGTGATTAATAAAAAAAATCGTAAATTTCGCACACTTTCTATAAATGGGGCACTAATGCTAAATTTAGTTTAGGGGCCGCTAAAGACTTAATCCGGCACTGCGTACAATGACAAATAGCAGCTTTAAGCGCGGTGCCTCTTAAAACGCGGGGCCTGGTGCACGGGAACTATTTGCATGTGCCTTGCACCGATCGTGATATTAAGAACTAAATAAGAACTTGGATATGTTCTGAATTGACATCTTGTTCGTTTCCAGAGTTACCATAAGCTTCTATTTTAATGACAACTACTTCAAAATGTTTAAACTATGAATATTTTTATTACACTTATTAAAAAAGTTGCAGTGTTATACGAGGAACAATCCCCGTCACTGATCTACAAACGCAGCAACCGATAATATTGGCGCAAGGTATGCAAATTAACTACGGGAATGGGCTACAACCGTTGGAATTCGACTCCCCAATTTCCCCAATTCCTCCCTTATGGAGGAGGGTGGTTGGAGAGTTATTGGATACTCGATTAAACGACCTTTGATCAGTTTGTTACATTTGACAACTGATATGTTAGAGCAGGATTATTACTACCGTGTTCCACTTCATTATCTGTAGTTCGTTATAACTGTGCATGCACGTACGATGCAATTAAATAACTAAAATTACTTTTAATTAGAGATAGTTGTTTGTAGCACGGTAGTAATTTACTGTAAATTTTATACAATAAAGGAACTGCGACACAACAGTGTTCTCCATTGTAGTGGATATCACATAAATTCCTAGATCAATTTTCTATATCAGTCATTTCTCTTTTCTGTCCAATTTAAACTATCTTATAAGTACATATAAGATAATTTATTCGTAATTAAATAAATTTCTGCCATGGTTCGACTGAAGAAAGATTATATTTTCGTCTACTAATCGTTCGCATGCAAAATGAAAGAATGTGTAGGATTGCAATGTATAGACCTTTAAATATTTTTTTAAACCACGATGATTTCTTTCAGCATAATTTAAACTGATTAAAACTGTTTAATATTAACTCCTTTAGTGCTCTAGCGATAAAGAAAAATCATTTGCAGGCTTTTAACTTTTTATTTGGCGAATAGTTTGGTAACGTTTCCTCTATTTTAAGTCACGTATCACCAGGGTTGGCCTGATTTAAATCAATTGATTTAAATCACGATTTAAATCATGATTTAAATCAGCTGATTTTTTTCAATTAAAATCATGATTTAAATTAAACTATTTATTTTCACGATTCAACGTCAGAACGTCACACGTCACAGATAAATTAAATGCACGTTTTAATTCCACCCGTTTAAACCACTAGTAAAATATATCGGAAATATTGCCTATTGGCTTCTTATAGATCGAGAAGAAATAAAGTCTCTTCATGAATTTTCTTGTTAGAGAAGCATTCCGGTAGATTTACTTTTTTAATTTGCACAATAATTTTTAATTTTAGAGTCAAAACTACTATGCGTCAATCAAAAAGTCTGCAACAATTGGATAAGTGTTTTATTATCAATTTTTCAAAAAATTGTATTCCTTATAAAAGCTGATGCATGACCTAAAACTAGAATTACACTAGACACTAAATTTTAATGATTTTTAAAATATTCACAAAAGCAAAGTGTCTCTATTTTAAGACTTACAAAAAAAATCTTGGGAAAAATTGTTTGAAAATCAAAAATATGACAATACGAAATTTGACGTTAAAATTTGATTTCTGAATTTTATAGTAGTGTCAACATTCAAAAAGTTTGCAACTAATTGTTGAGTTTTTTATTATCGATTTCTCGGAAAATTTTGTCTTGAGAAAAGTTGGTGCATAGTCTGAGACTAATTTTAAGTTAGAAAATAGCTCGATAAAAACTCATACGACACTAGCTTTTGGCGATTTTAGAAATATTTGCAAGATTAAAGTGCCCTTATCGTAAGAGTAGAAAAAATTCAAGATGAAACGATATTTTATATCGAGTAAAATTTTAAATTCTAACCAATCTTTTTTTTCACTTTTTTAAAATTTTGAAAATAAGGGCACTTTACTCTTCCAACTATTTCTAAAATCGTTAAAATCTAGTGTACTATGAAGTTTTATTGAACTTTTTTAATATAAAATTAGTTTTAGACTATGCACCAACTTTTCTCAAGAATACAATTATTTGAGAAACCAATAATAAAAAACTTTTCCATTTGTTGCAGACTTTTTGGATGTTACCATTACTTCAAAAATACAAATTTTAATTTAAACGTCATATTTCACCTTTGGTCGTATTTTCGAATTCTAAACAATCTTTACTCTTGTGAATATTTCTGAAATCGCTAAAATCTGGTATCGGATACATTCTTGGGATTTTTTTCCCATTTTAAATTAGTTTTAAGTCATCCACCAACTTTTATCAGAAATGAAAGTTTCTGAGAAATTTTTAGTAAAAAACTTTCTCATTTGTTGATCCTTTTTGAATGACGCTCTATAGAAGATATAATGTAGGGTGAATAATGAATAAATTAGTTTTTAAAAGGGCAAATAGTCAAGTTTCTTTAAAAAAAATTAAAAACAAAATTTCGTGATTTTTTTTTATTTTTAAAATTTAAATCAATCATTGTCGATTTTTTTTTTATAAAAATCAAATTTTGCTCAACCCTGCTTATCACCAACCACCGATATCCGAGAAATCTTTAGTGTTGCACTCCAGATTTTTTTAAACTGCCTTGATGTTAGTTATTGATTAATTTTTATTAAACAAGAGAGAAATATTAATTATCACCAATTAAGTCAATACAATTAACAAAGTATTTTTTCGCGTAAATGCAGTTTCAATAATTACGCAAAAAATAAAAAGGCTTGGGCCTAAAGTTAAATTAAATGCTTCGTGAATCAGATATGCTAAAGGTAAATAAAAATTAGTCATTCGTGTTAAATAAACTAAAACGTATTTTCGTTTGATAAGCCAAACTTAATATTCTAAAATTATAATGATCGCGGACGCCTTTTATAAATTACCGGTGCTTAAATGTTATTGCGGAATAAAACTAAAAATAAAAAACTCGTTCCCTTAAAAATAAATGAGAAACGCGAGATTATAAAACATATTTGCGTATGAATATAATAACCTTAAACGCGGTCGCCTAAAAAAGTTTATAAATACAAAACTGGCAAAACAAATGACCATCGCCACCGTAGACCTGATCCCGGGGTTTAAATTCAAATATACGGTCTGCATCCAAAAAGCTCGTTAGTTGCTATAATTACTGTTGCTAATTACTGATTTTTATCAACGCACGTGCTATAAACCTAACGGGCTGTATTTTTGCCCGCGGCTGGCCCGGTAATTATGAATCAGCATTGCATGTTTAACCCTTTTATTGACTGTCGTATATCATGCTATGCTAGAGCTCGGTGGGATGGGGTCGATCCTCTGCTGTCCCTCAAATTTATATTCTAATTAAACCTAGGCTTACTAGAAAATAGATGAGAAGTTATCCTTTATTAATTGCTTGTGACTGGTACATGAATATTCATCGATATATTTACCTTGAGCTGATTGATGTCGACGTATTCGTATACTAATTTGGAGTTTTCTCGTGCCTCGAAAATCGGCAACGTAAAGTGTTATAAGTGCGAAAGGCGGATCTAAATGACAACAAACCCTTATCCTTAAATAATTATACGTAACATCATTATCACCCGAGTTTATTATTATTCTAATGACGGGTACAGACAGCATGCCCAAAATACTTATTTTTTTTGTATTTTTTTCCACGCTTGTACTCTATCGGATTTTTTAAGGCGGTGTTTAAAACATTTTTACTGCTTTATATTTGTTATATCTATCTCATGATCATGGCGCTTATCACATTTAACTAGTTAAAAATTGCTTAATCTTACTAATGAATTATTGTTTCCAAATTTTGCTTGGAGTGGTGGCGAAGTTTTAATCGTTCGATAATATACTTACTAGGAGTATTATTTTTGATATTTCTTCCTATATTTTAGGTGTAACAAAAAACCTTTAAAAGATCAAATAAGCTCAAAATTTTTTAACCAAAACTCATACCATTTGATTGCAAAACACCAGCATTTTACAGCGTTCCAAAATATACAAATAAAACGCAACTTATAAAAAGAGTTTGTAAAAAATAATACGTTAGGTAATTGCTAAAACCATAAACTAAGGAAATGGTTTTGGAAACAATTGAATCATTACTTTTAATGTGCGATTACTAACAATTTCGATATTAAAAGTAATTACTTATTAACTGGTTTTGTGGTTTACGAAAGTGTGTCAAAAAAACCAAAGACAATATTACAAAACTACAAAAGATATAAGTTGGACAGTCTTGAAACATTTTTTGAGTAGGTTTAGGTACTACATATTTTGCATATAACATCAAGTATAATAAGTAAATCAATGGAGTTACAATGTAATCACACTAAAGCGATGAAGCTGCCATACTTCCACTAATTTGACCAGTGTCGGCGCAAAGAGTATCTGACGCCCATGGGCAAAGAAAATTTGGGCGCCCTCATTCATTATCGTGTAATATATTTTTGGGAACTAACCCAAATTTCAAGCACTAAATGAACAAATTTTAACGCAGGTAAATCCCCAAAAACATTTTTATTTACAAAAATAATATCGTTATTAAATGCTTTTTTATTAATTAACACTAATAAATTTGTGCATACATACCTACTTGTAATACGATTACTCCTAATATTTTTACGTATGAAATACAAAACCTAATTATTTGTCAGGCTTTTGCGTCGGCAAAGTTATAAATTACATAATTCATTTATATCGATTGTAGACGCAAGTTCATGCTCTAAAGATAAATTATTCCTAAACAAATGAGTCGTTCCTAATACATCGTTAAGCGTTCAGCAAGTGTACGATTCTGTGAGTTTAAATTTTAAAAAACTTCTCTCTGAACTTCCTACCGATACTAACAATGCCACAAAATTTCTCATAACAATAAACACATTTTGAACATTATTTTCTAAATATTGTTTACGTCTATCTAACACGACATTTATTGAAGAAGTGTTTTTTTAAATTCGACTATATAAACTTGTTCCGTCAATAACTCTCAAAATATCGTGTTTTAAATAAATTTACAATGTCAAACAGTTTTTGAGCTAAAGTTTTTTTTTTTTAATTCATATAAACAAAGATATTTAAAAGACAACAAAATTTTAAAAAATTGTTGACATGCTACAATTTTTTTTCAACACATGCAATTTCTTTATCAATAGTTAAAAAATAAAAGTCTATATAATTTTTGTTATGATTTCATTATCTGCTTTAAACACAAACTGTTCATTTATTTTTTAAGTGGACCAGTTCTTGTTGATAATTAGGCATTACACCTTAGACCTCAGCGATGTTACCCGCATCTGTTTATTTTTTTTTTTTAATTAATCTTTTTAATAATTTCGCAATAATGTTGTCACCTTTCCTCGACAACGTATTGCTTGGCAACAGCCCGGAATTGTAGACCCAGAGATTTTAACCACAAAATTATAAGAAAGTATTAATCCATAAGAATAATTAATTTTTGGATTTAATTTTTTGCTGTCAACGGAAAGTTCATTTATTATTACTTAGAAAGCATAGGACCTAAGTAATAATAACCAGGGCTGCAGAGTTGGTAAAAAAAACATCCGACTTCGACTCCGACTTCTGATAGTTCTGATAGTTCGACTCCGACTCCGACAAAATTAAATACTAAGACACATTATGGTGTGTGTAGGTAATATAAAATATATACAGGGTGTCCCCGTTATCACCGCGAATATTTTAAGTGGTGATAGAGGACCTTTTTCTAAGAAAAAATTTCAAGTAAATGTTTTTCCTAAAATCAAATGCTAAGCTGATATCAACACTTACTTGATTTTTTTACACTTCTGCATTTATAAGACTCTGTAGCCGAAAATATCAATTTTATCGTAAAATACCTTAAATCTTTTTAATAGAGCATGGAATTTTGTATGTATTATTTGACAGTTAATAGAAATAGTCGTTGCAATTGTTTAATCACGACACCAAGGCCTACTGTGGTGAAACCTTAATTTTGCAAATTTTCATATTTTCCCTAGGTTAAACATACCGATGTCTTACATGGTTGAAAAGCATTTTTTATGGAGATTTCAAAAATGCAAAAATCCAACATGGCGTCCATAGGAAAAACAAAAGTTGGCTATTGCCGCGCCAAACATAGTAGGCCTAGAATATTTTTAATGTCATTTTTGAAATCCTTATTGGTTACTTCCCCGATCCTGAAAATTTGGCGCAAAAATCTTTTCAAACAAAGGTAATATGGAGGTTTTAAGAAAATGCACATTTTTCGTTTTCATGGTGGTACTACGTAACAGTATGAATTATTGAAAATGTAAAAGTGGATTATTGTTGCGCATGTAATTGCGCAACTTTTTCCCCATTTAACCGATTTTGTATTTCTAACGGTTTCCGAGATCCCCATGTACTTCATTTTAAACTGGACACCCTGTATAAAGAAATTATTTAAAATTTGAGTTTAAATTTTGCGACAAAGAACCACCTCGCAATTTTAGTTGTACCTACTCGCAGTAGAAGTCGGAAAAAAATTACAGACTCCGACCCCACTGACCAGAAATTCCTTCTAAACTCCGACTCCAAATTCGACTCCGACTACGACTCCGACTCCGACTCCCAAGCACTGATAATGATAAGGTTATTTTTGGATTATTTTGATATGATTTGTCGAAATATATCACCTTACTAAAAATACATACATTTAATTGTACTTTTACTAAACCAACACGTTATTAACTTTTACTCCTATTATTTTATTCGTTAAATAAAATTTTACTTATTGAAATCTTGTTACCAAGCAATTTGATAAGACAAACTGTCATGCTAAAGTTCGAATTTAATTTGATTATATAATTTACCGACACTATGTAAACAAAAATCTTAGTTATGATATAAAAAAAAAACACGTTGAATAGTTAGGTCTACTATGTTCATAAGGTTCCAATATTGGTCGACAACCTTGAAAAAAAGATTCATTTGATTAGTCTAATTTTTTCTAATGTTTGGATAAGTTTTATGGTGTGCATTGTTACAAAAAAAAAACGAAACAGATTTAATTTAAAAAGCTTCTGTAGGCAAAAACCCACTTCTAAGCCTATAACGAGAAAACGCTTTCCTTTTAACGAAAAATAAATAAAGTTTAATAAGGAAAGTTCCACACATAAAGTGGTCACGTTACCAAACGCGAGGCGCGGGTCTTCACCCTGATTTACGCCCTTTTAAAATAGGCAACCCGTATAGCCCCACAGCTGGTGGTAATTTAGCTTGAATTGTAAACAATCTCCCGTAATTGGGTTGTCACTCACTTGATACATACACGTTACTTACGCATATGTGTCACAAACTGTAACAATGAAATAATCAA
Source organism: Elmis aenea (assembly GCA_947652605.1). Taxonomy (NCBI): domain Eukaryota; kingdom Metazoa; phylum Arthropoda; class Insecta; order Coleoptera; family Elmidae; genus Elmis; species Elmis aenea. The sequence goes on from OX393581.1 coordinate 35,160,652, forward strand.
CATCCATATGTTAATTTATATTATACGAAGCTTTTGTTTTTGAAACGTATTGAATGACTTGTACTGGATATCGTGAAACAATATTTTTGTTAACGTGACATTTTGCAGAAGCTTTTATGTGGATTTTTAAATTAAAACAGAAACATTGAAATACAACTATAAAAACAATACCTCCATTTTAAAACTAATTTTTTGTTTAACTATAGCCTATAGGCAATCACAAGAGAATTGCAACCAAACTAAAATATAATCTTATTTGCAAACAACGAAGATTGGTTGTGAAGCAGTGATATTGGTTGTTATAAGTTTTTAATACCAGTTATTTCATTATTATGAAAAATTTTAATATTATTTTACCATATCAAATCATTATTGCACAAATAAGATATCGACGAGGGACCAAGCAGATAAATTTTATATAGGTAATTTTATCTTCTTTTTGTCGGGTCTCGCCGAAATCATGTTCGCCCTTTTGTTCTTTAGCTTTAATTTTATACAAAGTAATTTTCTACGTATGATATGTTCATTTGTAGATACTCTTTAATACCACTTTCGGTGTGGCCGAAAATGGCCCCAACTTTGTGATTTCAAGTAGAATCTCCTGTATATTATTCCACTTTTAAAAATTTGCTACATTTAATAATTCAATTACATCATGTTGAGTAATTTTTGAAACGTTAAATAATTTGTTGGCCAAAAAAATTACTTGATAACTAAAATTGATCTGTATAAAGCGATTTTAAAATTGTATATATCCACAAAAACCTTTTTCTAAATAATAAATTGTTTCAAACATTTCAAAATTCTTAATTGTAATGATAATAAAAATCAAACTAATTTAAAAATTTTTTATGATAAACCTATTGTACCTATGACTAAATTCATACATCAATGTATTGGTAAAAAGAAGTTTTCTTAGTTTAATTTGTGTTAATAACTATTTTAGAGCTTAACTAAACATTAAAATTATTTCTTTATAACAGATATTTTCTTTACTGGCCAATGAATCCATTGTTTTCAAAACAAGATAGGTATATCATGTATATGTTACAGTAAAAGCTTAAACTCCGAAAAAGTAAACACTTACTAGTAATTTTTGGTATGGTTTTTGGGGTTTGGGGTGTAATATTTAAATTGACTCCACGTTTCGGCAAGCTGTCTCTTGCCATTATCTACAGCTCTTTTGAAAAATTTAACTTACCGAAGGAAAATGTTCACGAAATGTCACTGACACTAGTAAACGCATACACATGTTAATATCGGCAAAATGTATAAATCTCTATTAGTAACCAAGTGCATGAGGATAGGGTTAAAGGTTTTTTTTTTAATGCAGAATTATAGGTACATTTACGGAGTTTAATATGTCTCTACTGTAACATATATATCAGGTTCCAGAGTTCTGCAAAAAACTGATTTGGAACGAAAAAAACAACTGTCATTCCTTCACCGAAAAATGAATTAGATTTATATAAACGTATTTTTGTATATGTAAACAGAAATAAAAAAATTTAAAGTAAATATATTATATGTTTTATTAATAATTTTAGCAAAGTTTATTTTGTACTAGCAGTTCGCAAAAATATTTATTTTGCTGATTTTTTTATTCGCAAACTACTACTGTCACCAATTATTTGGTTTTATTTAAAAGTTTACTGTACCAAACTCTTAATTCTTCTAAAAATTATATTTTTCAAGTAATATTTGCTACTTATATAAAGTCAGTTTTAACCATGTTACATTATTACAAAAGCCAACTATTTGTATTTAAGAAAACGTATTTTAAAGTTTTAGAAAATGTATTTCAGGAAGTGTTTAAAATAAAAAATAATTTTAAAAACCCTCAATATTTAACACCAAGGACACACTTTTTTAACTTTGACCTAATTAAACAGTTTACCCAACTTCAAGTGTATAAGTTAATCACTGCGCGCCGATACACTTAAAATAATGGTATTGAACAAAGTTTATATAACACCAAAAAACAAACGATTGCAATACGCATAACAAAAATTACCTATAATAAATCTAAAATTTCTAGTTTAGTCTGTAGCAATAATAATAACCTAACATAAAACAAAAGCTCCTGTATCCCAGCTCCTTGCAGTCTCGATCTATCTCGTGGAGGCAAAGAAAATAAAAGCTGTCGTCCTGCCCCAGGAGGTAGTTTCGTTCTGTCTGAAGCACGTGGACAAGATCACGTGTCTTTGTGGCGTCGCGGCGCCCGGGCGTCGACTGGTCACGAACGGGTGCGATTGGAAGGGGCGGACGCTAGGCGGAGTTTTCCGTGCCTCCAGGAGGCGGTCACCTGGGTACCTACATCTTAGAAGAAACCTTTGATGCTGGAGATAGGTCGAGATGTTGGAGGTGATAATTTTAAAATGCGTTCAAGTAACTAAATAGGCGGTTACAACGACAGTTTTATCGTTAGTTTCAAAAATCTCGACCGGCCATCGCGGATTTCTAAATTGAAAATTAAAAGCGTTTTTTAAATGCAGGATTATGTTGTATAAAAAGGCAATAAAAAGTGTTTATAACGTTTAAATGTCAGTTTTTCCGTTGCGCTTTTGTTGCGTTGAATTTCATTGAATACTGCTCAAGCACAATGATTTGACTGCCGGATATAAAAAGAATTTAAAACATTTACTTAAACCGTATAAAAACTGATCAGATATTTGGTACCTAAATATTTTTGTACCTCTTCTTAAGTTTGAAAGATATTTTAGGTAAATGAGATTTATTTAACAGAAAAAAAAGAAGTATTTAAGAACAGTTTTTAAGTTAGAGTACAGTAAAAAAGTAATTTTATTTGATTTTCAAACAACTAAAAAAATAAGTCTGATGTAGTAAAGCTTCAATTATTTATATATAATTAATGAGAGATGTGATTTAAGTTCTTATAAAAAATGCAATAGATGTACCTACTTAGCGTTACAAAGTTGGGCTAAATTACTTCAAAAACAATAAGCCAATAATTTTATAACAGGGGTCTTAAAAATTTGCAACTTGTATTCTGGGGGCTCACAGAGCAAATTATTTTACATAGAAAAATGTTATTCGGTAACAATTACTGGTTTTGGAATTGTCTTAGCATAGTCTACGGATTCAATAACTTTCATGTTATACAAAGTGTATTAGAATAAAAAATAATGTACATTACATTACGTATTGATTTTATTATTAGTATTTAGTGGTTCACCGATAGTAAGTACCATTTTTTTATTGTAGATATAAAGAGTACAGATCCTGGAGCCAGACAGACTATTAAAACGTGAAACTGAAAAAGAGTAAGTTACAGATTCATACAAAAATAATGCCATTTATTATATGTTTAACGCACAACAGTTAAATTATTTTGTTAAATTTAAAATATAGCTCAAGGAATGCTTCATTTTTTGAAAAACCTTTAAATTTCTTTCTTATTTCAAATATAACACAAATTAAGCATCCTTAAACGTAATAAGTCCTACACCTTACAGTAGAAGGACTCATGATTAAATAAATAAACCTAATGGTAATATACAATACTCAAACAAAATCAAATATTTTTTGACTTAAAAAGCTTAGGTATACCTTAAAATTAAAATGTCTTAAAACTATCATCCATCCTTCACTCTAAGAATAACATTTCTCTGTAGTTATTCGTTTTAACATTTATGTTACATCTTTCCCTATACACATTGTAATTGTACTATTAATTATTACCACCTTTGTTATTTGTTAGGGATATCTCTGTTATCCTTTAGCCTTAACGTATTGTGGAATATAACCAGGCAGTTATGATAAGAAATATAATTGGAAAGCAAACGTAATAAGACGTCCAGTGGTGTTTATTTTCTACCCCCAGAACCAGAGCTAATATTTGTCATTCAGTTTCAGGTACTCTCCGAGGCTATAATTTCTGCAGCTGTTTCTTTTCTATCGTGCGTTTTAATAACAATGAAAAAGTGAGAGCGAAAATACACACACATATCTTATATCTTGAAATAGTAGTAAATACGAATGAATATTACTTACTTTCCTTAAATTGCATATTTAAAACTAACAAAAAATATAGGAGTACTATTTTGGGAAAAAATGTAGCATTAAAATCCAGTTTATCTGAAAGGCTTTTTAACTTATCATCATAAATATTTTACGTAGATTGTAAACAATACCAATGAACATACTATTTAAAGCAGGCTTAACTATTATCCAAAGACATACTTTTTTTAAAATCCATTTATGTACTAGTTTTGTAGTTACCTAAATATAAAAATAGAGTTTTCATGTGATAAAACTAAAAACGAAAGATTTATATATCGAAAGCCAGCATGTAACACAAAGGCAACATTTATAAAAATAAAATGAATTAGGTCAATCTAAAGAGCAAAATAGCAGTAAATTGTTGGAATTTATAGGTAAAATAATAATTTGTTTGAGAATGCGCAATTTAAGCGATTTTAATTAAACCAAATTACTCAGATATTAATACATTAATAGTGACCAACATTTTACAATCAACATGTAAAACGGTCATTAGAATTAAAAAATGTCTTCAAGGCAATAAATACTGCAACTATAAATACACACCAATAAACGTTAAAATAAAAATTCTCAATTTTTTTTAAATTTTATAAAATTTAATTTTTTTTGGGAAACGAATCCATTTTTATTGATTCTTAAATCATAATATTAGCGAAAGTAAAGACAATTAAAGATGTTTCCTGTTAGTTGATTTTCTATACACTAACCGGTTTTTCATTTCACAGTAAATAGGTTCATGTTGAAAATGCATGGGAATCTCAGAAGAAGAATTATTTTATTTATTTATTTTTTATTCAAACTAATTTGCAAATAAGTATGTTTATCGTATTCTTCATCTTGTACCGAATTTCTAATATATCCTTAGATATCCTAAAATATATGAAAAAATATTTGAAAAGGTCTTAAATATTCGAAATATTCTCCCCGATTATGCAATCCAAATCGGAAGATCCTATATACTGTGACACCCCGCCTGAGATCAATTATTTTATTTTACTGCAATGTTATTTCATTTATTTTTAAATGAATAATATTGCAACAAATGCTGATGCATCAGTTACTAAAACACGCAACACTTCAAAAGGGCCAAGTTATGAGGATTTCAACTTTAGTAAAACACATTAACGTTAAAATATTACGGTCATAACTTGAGTTCTACAACGTCAGTATTTGGGTTTCGTCAATCAACAAACGATTGGTTGATGAATTTTTGCATCATAAGTACAACATACTACTCGCACAAATATGTGTTTATAGGAAACCATGACAAAGATGCAACTACAATAAAAAAGAGACAACAACAGGGAACTTAAAAATCTTGAGACGGTTGCACTGATAGTTATGAACCAACCCCCGAGAAATGTATAGCCAGTCGAAAAATAAAGGAGTTTGTTGTTGAAATTGTTGTGTTTTATTTGTTTCTTACTGTGTAATAATTGCTCTAGACCTGTGTACTACGTAAAACAACGTTTGAGAGTCCACATTACAAAGACGATCACGAGCCAAAGTTATCAACAATAAATATAAGAGTAATAAGTATTCTACTCTTCCACAACAGTGCGGCCTATGTACAGTACGGTCCGTCACAATATCTGTTTAATCATTGTATTATCATACGGTTCAATAAGTGCTAAAAATCCAGTATGACGACTTTAAAAAAAGTTGACCGTCAGAATGCAATTTTTAATGTTTACAATCAAAAAGTTATAAAATATTCGTAGATACTACATTAAAATTGAAGTTTTTTAGAATTTTCAAGATGTTTTAACAATTATGCATGATATGCAAATTTCAAATAATGTTTGTAACAAGCACGTAAAACATACTTCTTTGCTAATTTGCACATCCCTATACCTCTCGGTTTTCTTTACAATGAATTACATACACATCACGTTTTATATATTATTGGTAATATTATTTTAATTTTTTGATGCTGCAACATTGTTATATATGTGTATGCGCACACAGGCGGGGAGCTGTGGTGTACATGTGTGCGCGCACAGATGCGGTATTAAGAGTACGGTATTACACCTGTGACTATACGTACGTGTAAATGTAAATATATATATCTTTATATAATTGAATAATAAAGAACTTATAAATTACGTAGTGTTATTACAAAATACTAAATACAACAGTTACAACAATTGGCGACGAGGATTCAAACGAATTCACAAATTTTACTACAATGCCGGCTACCGAGACCAGCCACGTGGTCCAAACCATATTCACAATCGAACCGTTCGATAACACGAAAATAAAATTCGACCGATGGGTCAAAAGGTTAGAAAGTGCATTCAACGTTTTTAAAGTAAACAAAACGATGAAAACGGCCTATTTGTTACATTATATGGGCTCGGAAGCATACGATATTTTGTGCGATAAACTATCCCCAGTGGAACCGGAAAATCAGGATTTTGAAGATCTAGTAAAAAGCATGAAGGACCACTATAATCCGGAACCTTTGGAAATTGCGGAGAACTTTCGCTTCTTACAACGAAGACAATTTGAAGGAGAAACCGCCCAAGAATACATTACAGCCCTACAAAAATTGGCAATCAACTGCAAATTTGGAGAGTACCTAAAGAAAGCCCTACGGAATCAGTTTGTATTTGGATTACGAGCCGAGAGGATTCAAGGGAGACTTTTGGAGTACAAGGACCTCACTATTGAAAAAGCAGTGGAAATAGCAACTAGTATGGAACTTTCTGCCAAGGATGCAGCCCAATTACACAATACACAATTACATAATACACAATCTACACAAATACACACAGTAAACTTACACAATACGCACAAATTACAAAAATACAAAGGTACAAAAAATAGTAATTTTAAAACCGTTTCTAATTATAATCCTAATAATTCATGTAAAAATACTTTTCATACAAAATGTTTTAGATGTGGTTCGCCAGAACATTTAGCAAATAAATGTAGACAGCAGAATCTGGTCTGCGATTTTTGCAAAGGGAAAGGACACGTGCGTAAGGTTTGCATGAAAGCTAGTAGGATGCCAACGAACCAAGTCGAAGAAATTCTACACCTCGATGCTGAAAATAGTAAGTTTAGAGAAAAATTTCTTATAACAGTTGGAGTAAATTCAGTACCTATTCAATTCGAAATAGACAGTGGAGCAGCTGTCAGCATTATGAACATACGTCAATTTACAAAATACTTTACGTTACAAAACATACAACATACGTCTTTAAAACTTATTACTTACTGCCAAAAGGAATTAAAAATTGAAGGCTTTGCTACTGTTAAAGTAAATTACAGGGGCTTACAGAAAAATTTAAATTTATACATTGTACAAAATTCAAAAGAACCATTGCTTGGTAGAGAGTGGATGAGACAGTTAAATATACATATTGAAAATATTTCACAAATTAACTTGGCCGACACAAAAATACAGTTACAACAAGTTTTAGGCAAATACCATACAGTTTTTGACAAAAATATGGGAAAAATTACAGGCTTACAAGCAAAATTAAAAATCAAAGAGGGCACACAACCAACTTTTATTAAAGCTAGAACAATACCATTTTCATTAATACCAAAAGTAGAAGAAGAAATTCATTTCTTAATTAATGAAGGGGTTCTAACAAAAGTTAACCATTCAGACTGGGCTACACCTGTAGTACCTGTTGTGAAATCTAATGGCAGAATTAGATTATGCGGAGATTTCAAAGTTACATTAAATCCAAATTTAGTAGTAGATGAACATCCACTACCTACAATTGATCAATTATTTTCTTCCATGGCGGGAGGAGATCGATTCAGTAAAATTGATTTAAGTCAAGCTTACTTACAACTAGAGGTCAGACCGGAAGATAGGAAATACCTCACGTTAAATACACATAAAGGGTTATTCGAAAGTACACGATTAATGTACGGCATAGCTAGTGCTCCAGCAATTTGGCAACGCGAAATTGAATTAATTTTAAAAGATATACCTGGCATAACAGTATTTTTAGATGATATTAAAATTACTGCAACCAATGATACTACACACTTACAAAGATTGGAATTAGTTTTATCTCGATTGGCAAAATACAATATTAAAGCAAATTTAGAAAAATGTCAATTTATGCAAAATCAAATTGAATATTGTGGTTACACAATAGATAAATACGGAATACATAAATCAAATGCAAAAATTGAGGCAATTCAAAACGCGCCTCGACCTACAAATGCAACTCAAGTACGTGCTTTTATAGGGTTAGTCAATTATTATGGACGTTTTCTTAAAAACTTAAGCGAGATATTATACCCGCTAAATAATTTGCTAAAAGACAGAGTCCAATTTCACTGGAACAATAAATGTCAATACGCTTTTGATTACATTAAAAAGGAAATACAGTCTAAAAAAGTATTAGTGCATTTTAATCCAAATTTAAAACTAGTACTTGCAACGGACGCTAGTCCATATGCAGTGGGAGCGGTACTTTCACATGTTGACAATGATGGCAATGAACGGCCGATACAGTTTGCTTCACAAACACTTACTTCCACACAACAAAAATATGCCCAAATAGACAAAGAAGCTTACAGCATAATCTTCGGAGTTAAAAAGTTTTACAATTATTTATATGGAAAACATTTTACATTATATACAGATCACAAACCACTATTACAAATATTTTCCCCAAATAAAAGCTTACCAATTTTATCTGCTACGAGAATGCAACATTACGCAATTTTTTTACAAGGCTTTAACTACGACATTAAATATAAAAGCAGTCAAGCACATACAAACGCTGACGCAATGTCTAGATTACCACTTCATTCATCCCAATTAAACAATGGTGATGAACCCGATTGTTTTGAAATACGACAAATCGAAACCTTACCAATTACATTACAAGAATTGGCAAAGGGAACTGCCAATGATAATACATTAAACAAGTTACTTAAAGCTTTAAAAACTGGGAAAATAGTACACCAAAACTACAGGTTTAATATACAACAAACCGAATTTTCATTACAAAGTGATTGCATATTTCGAGGACAAAGAGTTGTAATTCCTACTACATTACGCCAATCAATTTTACAAGAACTTCATTCAGCACACATGGGTATCGTCAAAATGAAGTTACTAGCAAGAAGTTATTGTTGGTGGCAGGGTATCGACAGAGATATCGAGAACGTATGTAAAAATTGTGCACAATGCAATAAATTTAAGAATACACCTACTAACGTACCAACTCATTGCTGGGAACCTGCCACAGAACCATTTCAAAGAGTTCATGTAGATTTCGCCGGACCTTTTATGGGTACATATTTTTTTATATTAGTAGACGCTTATACGCGTTGGCCTGAAGTTCATACAATGAAAACAATTAATACCAAAAATACAATTGACACATGCCGAAAAATTTTTGCTACATTTGGAATACCAAAGGTATTGGTCAGTGACAACGGTAGACAATTTACAGGATTTGAATTTAAAAAGTTCATGAACGAAAATGGAATCATACATAAACTAAGTGCACCATACCATCCTGCAACAAACGGCTTAGCAGAACGCTATGTCCAAACACTCAAGCAATCTTTACGAAGTATGCGAGAAGAAGGCGAAAATATTGAAAAACAATTATGCAAATTTTTACTTAGTTACAGAAGGACACCCAATACTACAACAGGTTTAAGCCCTTCGAAACTACTTTTTGGAAGAGATATTCGTTCACGATTAGATCTAATAAAACCACAACAAACTCTAAATTATGAAATTAACTCAAAAATTAGAGAATTAAAAGTGGGAGACAGAGTTGCAGTCCGAGATTACATTCACGAAAGCAAGTGGCAATTTGGAAAAATTATCACTAGATTGGGACTACTACAGTACTTGGTTTCCTTAGATGATCACCGAGTATGGAGGAGACACATCAACCAGATTAGAAGGATTGGTGAAAATACACCCTGCTTCGTACCTCAAGCTTACAGGCATGAACCAGTGATTACCAGGACGGAACCAGAGGAGCCTATAGCGGATTCTTCAGAAAAAGAAATAACGACAGAAGCTACAAGACAGTCAAACTCGCCTGCGGCTATCATGCAACCCTTACGAAGGTCCCAAAGAACAGTTAAACTACCAGATAGGTTAACTTACAAATAATAATTTTGATTTATCTTACATCCCTTTAACATAATTTTTTTTCGTGAGAAGGGGAGAAATGTTATATATGTGTATGCGCACACAGGCGGGGAGCTGTGGTGTACATGTGTGCGCGCACAGATGCGGTATTAAGAGTACGGTATTACACCTGTGACTATACGTACGTGTAAATGTAAATATATATATCTTTATATAATTGAATAATAAAGAACTTATAAATTACGTAGTGTTATTACAAAATACTAAATACAACAGTTACAACAGCTAACTTAAATAAATGATGTGCTTTGTTAATTTTTTAACTTTGCCCACTTATTTTGAATCTCTTAACTACAGTCGTGCAAATAACAACTATCCCGCTTAATAAAAATCCCTTAGAGGCTCTTTTAGAACAACGTTGTTGCTTTAGTGGCGCGTTAAATCCACGTACAAATTCCATCCTGTCGTTTGAGAAGCTCCATCTACATGCACCGTTAAGTATTTGTCATGCTATGTTTTAATTAAGCACATATTTCGCGACAAGGAGCAGGTAAAGCTCAAAGCTCCCTTGAAAGCACCGACATAAGCCAAGGACCGTATTTGACACAAAATATGCGACATCAAAAGCACGAAAAACGAGTAGAATTTTCGATTTGTTCTCTTGCATGTTTGATATGCCGTTCTCTAAAATGTCATACATGTTTGTTTACGCTGCAAGTGAGTTTTCGTCTATTTCTGCAATTTTATGTAACTCCAGGCGTTTACAACAGTGATTTAAATTAATTTTGGATCTTGGTTAAATGAACCTCAGAACTTGGTTTAAATATTATTTAATTTTATATGATTTCTCCAAAAGAAAATTATTTTCATTAATAAAACATTTAGAGGAACGAAAAGATAATTAACATGAAATACCTAATTTAGTAAAAGAACTGAATAACGATTTTTTAAAAAAACAGGATCTCTTAATAAATCTTCACAATAATATGAAGTTTTTGAAGGGGACTCGCAATAAAAATACAAGTTATTGGTATCGATAGATTCGTTAGAAGATGCTCCATTTAAATAACTGCTTATACCACCATAGTTCAATTTAAAAAAAAAATGACTTTTTGTCAAAAAACCGAGTCCGCAACCTTCAAAACCGATTAAAGTAACCTAAATGTCATTTAAAATTTACAAAAAAGTTTTTTGGACAATTGTTGACAAAATAAAAATCAAATTATGCAGGTCACGGCACCCTTAATAAAAAACTAAATTTTGTTTCAAAAACATTTTGAGGTTATAAAAATTAACCAAAATAGTGCAGTTGTATCCAAAATCGCTTCCTCTTTCCAAAAATGTAAAAATATACAGGGTGTTCCATTTAAAATGACAAAGTTGGTGTCATTTCCGGCGAAACCGGAAGTGAAACAAATGTGTGCATGTGCTCAAAAAGCCCGGTTTTTTGCACACATCATATGTCTAAAATTTCATTTATCTAAAATCAAAACTAAAGTGTACCACACTTCATTTACACCCGGTATTAGGTTTATCGAAGCTATTTCTAGGAACAAATTAAATAAATACTGGCACACACTATTTTCCAAAATTTTGTTCATCATATGGTTTTAAAAATTTAATTTTTGAACAGAAAACTTAATTTGCAAAAAAAAATATTTAAACAGTGCTGGTTAACAGTGTTGGTTAACCAAAATTGTTTAGCGTTAAAAAGTGGGTTTACAAACACAAACGTAATCAAATCTGAGGTTATGCAAAAAAGACCAACGTGGAAAACATTCCAAATTATCAAAATAAAGTCCTTTAAAACATCGTAGATGCCCCATCATATGTAAGGAACTATCTATACAAAGATCTTAATGAACCTACCATAAAAGAAGAAATTAAGAAGATTGCAGGAAGACATGAAGTGAGGCTGCATAGCCATGTCAACTGCGAAGTACTGCAACTTTTGGATAATAAAAACATACGAAGGCGACTCAGAAGGGTAAAACCTTTCGAGCCGGTTTAGTGGTAAGTGATGAGTGAAAAGCAAAGAATTGTACACCTTCGTGTAATCACGTTACTATATTTTGAGGAAAAGTAAGTACAGACCTCTGAGACTATTTAACAGTAAAGTAATTAGGGCGAAAAGCTTACAGAAAAATTATACCTTATATACAGGGTAATTCAAATTGGAGGGCGACCATGGGGATCTCGCTTATGATAATAGCTAGGCTAGAGTATAGGTTTAAATTTGGCAAAGTTGCTAAATTTTATGCTCATCAATAATCCGGGGAAAAAATGGAAATATCTCAAACGGTTTTCAAAAAAATTGGGAAAAACCAGAAAATACGATTTTTTAAAATAGTTTATAACTCCTTTGGAGTATAACATATTTTGAATGTGTAAAAACATTACCTAAGCAACTTTTTAGGTCGCATTGAATAGTAGTCACTAATTTATTCTAGGTCGATGCGTTTTTGTTTCATGATAACCAACTTTATTTTTTCTTATGGGCGCAATTTGTGCTATTTACATTATCAAATGGGATTAATTTTTTTGAATTCATTGATGTATCACACATGGTATTTTACTTCTTTATTCACTACCAAGTTTAAAAAAAAAGGGTTTTAAATAATAACCATTATAAATCAGGTAGGCCTGTCGTTGTAGTTTATGTTGTTTCCATGACAACTAACCAACAAACTAAAAGTTTTGAAAGCTTATTATTTGCCACAATAATAAATATGTAAAAATGAACTTTGATAACAAAGAAAAACGCGATATGCTGCAAATTTTTTATTCATTGAATATGAATTATATATTGTCAACGATATGCAGAAACATATCCAGAAGGAAGACAACCCTCGCACACATATTTTTGTACGTTGGACAGAAACTTAGGGAAATATGGGGCTATTGCCAAACTCAGAAGATAATATGGCAGAAAGATTTGAGATGAAAGCAAAAAAAAACATTTTTATTACAAACAGATCAGGAAAAAACACTATTTTTCTATGTTAAACAGAAACTAAATTTGTTAAAAGCATGTGATAAAGTATAACAAAACTTAAAAGAACGGTATAGAAAATTCTTAGCAAATTTATTAATGTGACAAGTAATAGGCTTTTAAAACTTTCAGTTGGTTAATATGTTGTCATGGAAACAACATAAACTACAATGACCGGCTTACCTGATTTATAATGGTTGTTGTTAAAAACCTTTTTTTAAATTTGACAATAAAAGAAGAAGTAAAATACCATGTGTCATAAATCAAATAATTCAGAAAAATAAATGCTATTTCATTATGTAAATAGCAAAAATTGCGCCCATAAGAAAAAATAAAGTTGGTTATCACAAAACAAAAACGAATCGACCTAGAATAAATTAGTGATTACTATTCGATGCGGCCTAAAAAGTTGCTTCAGCAATGTTTTTACACATTTAAAATATTTCAAACTCCAAAGGAGTTATAGACGATTTTCAAAAATCGTATTTTCCGGTTTTTCCTCATTTTCTCGGATACCATTTGAGATATTTCCAATTTCTCTTCAAATTATTATTAAGCACGAAATTTAGCAACTTTGTTAAATTCAAACTTATACTCTAGCTATTATAATAAGCGAGATCCCCATGGTCGCCCTCGAATTTAAATCACCCTGTACTATTAGTCGACCTCGACGAGTTTTAGAAAATTTGATGAAATAAAAATTAATTTTTTTATTGGAATATAGGTATGTGTATGTATAGCCTATACGCAAAAGTCAAATTGGTTAAAAAAAAAGATGACCATACATGATATTGTAAAGAGATTAAAAAATATTTTTCTAATTTCAGAACTTTGCGATTTGCCTGTTTTAAAGTATATTTAAAACCAAACATTTAAGTGCGTAGTGATTTAACAATTTACAAACAAAAAAAATTTAAAAGTGGGGGCCCCCCTACACATCCATAAAATTAAACAAACGAATTTGCATTAATACGAAAGCCTATAGCTGGTGCACGTTATTAAAACTAGTGTGCGTTTGTTTGCAAAGGTAACTCGATACTGTTGACGATATTTGTAACAATTAAGGTATGTTATTACAAAGCTAGAATTTTCAGCTGAAAATGGGGTTTTAATTAAATCATTGCGTAACAAACTACATAAACCATTAATATTCTTTCGTTTTTAAAATAAAATTACCTTCATAATTTTTCCCGTTTCAATTAAAGTGAAATTAGTGTCGACTTTCCGTTGCCATGTTATGTTGTTATGGGAACTTCATGCAAGATATTTAATTAAAATGTGCATAGTTATTCACACGTTTAAACTTTGGTTTAATATCAGGCAATGTCCAGCTTTGCGCGTAATTCCGCGGCCTGGCGACAGATGGCACGACAATCGCGCGGTCACAGCCGCTAATATACAAATTACTACGGTCCCATCATTGATATATTAGCAAACACAGCCCTGGCCCTCTTATTGAATCAATCATCGCACCATATTGCGAAACTACGCGCCTAATTGCCTATTCTGGACCATTTAAATACTTAAGTTAATTAATACGATGATTAGTAAAGGATATATCAGTCTAAAAACATGATGAAAAAAATATATAACTGCAAAACATAATTGAAAATCAAACTTACGAAAAAATTTCGTAAAGGTTTATTAAAACAACAAAACAAGATATGTTTTTAAGACATTTGAGACGGTGGATTGAAAATCACAAAGGTGTAGTTTTGTTTTTGAATATACTACTTCAGAATTTGCTACATTGCTTGTCAAACTTAATATAGCATGAGAAAAGCGTGTTTTAAGGTTAAGGGAAAAAAAAAAAAATGATGATAAAACGATAAGTAAAATACTTTGACCTATACTTGATGACCTGATTTTTGTAAAAAAAAAAAAAAATTGACATTCAACAAGTTTATTTTGATTTAATTTCGATTTTAATGCAATTCTGTAATGATCGGAATAGATTATAACCTGAAGCGCAAAATCGACATACGCCAAGAACGAATAGTTGGTTTCTAAAAAAATTTTGTTTTTTGTTTTTTGTAATTATGCTGTTGCTCGAGTATTTTCATGGCGAGAAACAATGTCGCATCTGACATTAGCATACATTCTTTATTTCATTAAATGAAAAGTCATGGTGATGTTAAAAAGTACGTTGATAATATATTTTTGACATGATTAAAATTAAAAACTATTTTGTTATAAAAATAAACAGTTTTTTATAAGAGCAAGTCACTTTAGAAATCTTAAAAACGATATAGGTCCAACAAATTTATGTACCTCAAGCCTTAAGCCAATATATCGGGTAATTCAGTTTGACTGACGCACCTTCATAACTTTGTTATTTTAAAAGGTCCACCAATAAACTCTATAATTTTGTAAATCGCAAAAAAAATTACCAAACGATATTAAATTCATTTTTCAACATTAAAATACCTATATCAGACTGGCGATATTCAACTTTTTTTAAATTTCATAATATACATTTTTTTAAATTTATTCTGATAAAAGATTTAATACTAAGACGGATCGTAAATTAAAAAATAGATATGCATGTAAAATTCTAAGATGACTAATTTAAAATTGTATTATTACTTTCACAAAATCGTTCTTTGACTAGACATAAAAAAACACGATCGCTGCAGTAATTGACAGCTTATAACTTGAATAAATGTGTTTTATTATTTTTTGATGAAAAAGCAATATTTCTTGAGCACTAAATTAAAAGTGAAACTGTTAAATTGACTTTATTTTTGTAAATAATTAAACTAAACACTTGTAATTTTACTACACGTTAAACTGTTAAACCACATGTCATTCCCGACATTAACCTTACTTCTTATTGTCTTTAACATAACCCTTTTTATTGTATTCCAACAGAAACTTTTGTCAAAATGCTTCCGTGAGGCGTTACATACAGGGGGCAACTGCATTGGGATTGTGTTTAAAATTTCTCGATAGTTTTCATTTCTCGAGAAATGAGAAATCAAAAAAATTACTTTTTCTCGAGAATTTCTCAAGAAAGATTCTCGAAAAGAAACACTAATTGGGAGGGAGATGGTGGACACTTTGAACATGTTTAACACTAAAATTTGTTATTTATACATAACCGTATTTTTTTTTGTTATTTTAACGTTAAAAAGAAATTCAGTACGCTGTTAAATACAGGAAATGCTATAATTTGTCAAAAAAAATAATTTTTAACTCATTTTTCTCAAGTATTTTCGCAAGAATGTTAATTTTGTTGTTGCACGATCGGATTAAGTACTACTATTAATTTTTCCATGAGACAAGAAAAAGTATGTTGTTTTAAAAAAAAGTGGACTATCATCGGTTTGATATATATTATATTATATATTTTATAGAGAATACTCTGCGATTTACAAAAATATGAGGTTTATTGAGGTTTCCTTTTAGAATATTATAGGGGTACGACATTCAAACTGAATCACCCGGTATACACAAATTTAATGTAACCATATTTTGGGTCCTAGCATATTTTTTTATCACCAACTACTACAACGCTGACATTTTCATGATAATCTGTACACTACAGAACCACGAAATATTATTAAAGATTCAAATTAAAAAGTAGAGCAAAACAAGCTGCATCTTTCTCTTATTCAACCTAATATGTATTCATTTAAAAATGTTTTTAGTAGCCCCTTTAAGTTAGATGGATAGCGTGGAAAAAAATTTTTTTTTTTAAGATATTTTCATGGAATATTAGTTTTGTGTTATAAATAAATTTATTAAAATACTTAATACAACAATGTTTAAAATCTGGCTCATGCAGTAAATGATGGTAGGCCAGCTTGGAAAATTTGCCTTTCATCATCAAGTCAGTTAAGAAGATATATTTAACTGTAAACACGATAAATTGAATCAATTTCCTTTTAAACCGGAAATACGAATCAATTGTACGTTTTTGTTTTGAAAATTATTGAAATTACACTAATTCTTTCCGCATGAAACGGAGTTTATTTGTTGTAAATACGCCCGGTTACACAACATAATTAAAACGGCGGTGACCAGCACTGTGTTGTAGACAGATTGCTGTCATGTAAATATGGCTCCAGGCAGATTTAATTAACAATCTGCATATCGAAAATAATGCGAGATATCCAAGCTTGGTTAGCGACTCCCCTATTACGAGTAAGGGTGCAGGACAGGACTAACTTTAATTAATACGGTTCCCACATACGGGATTCCAGTCAAGAGCGGACTTTAAAAAACCAAGACCTACGTAAAACAAATTATAATTAACAGCTTAATAGCTTAATACAATAGCTTAATATTCAAGTCGACATACGACCTGGTGTTTCTATTAAAATAAAAATATTACGATTTATTTAAGAAGATATCTCTCGGTTGGTTCGAGTAAAATAAGGAGCAATAAATATTTTAAAAAGTAAAAACGTTTTGTACATTTTTCGCGACCCCCTTAAAATCTTTCACGGCCCCCCAGGGGGCAGCGACCCCCCGGTTAAGAATCGCTGCACTAGGGAACGACTTTCACAATTTGGTTGATTTGCAAATAGAGGAGATACCTTTGACGGATTTTTCAAGTACAGTGGAACCTCTATATTCGTCATTATTCCGGTCCTAAGGGACGAAAGAATACTGAATCGGACGAATATAAAAATTAACTAAAATTTGAATATTTTATTCTCAGCCTCGTTATTTCCAATATTTAAAAAGTTTTAGGGGTGCGACAGTCAAACTGAATCACCCGGTATATAATTTAAACATTTAGAACTGCAGATATCAACATTTAAAATGTTTCATTTGCTTTATTTACACCTCTTATTATTAAAAGCTATGTTTGATACACTGCACAGCTTTAAATTTTTATTTTTAGAAATTCTTGCTCTTAGCAGACGCATTAAGACATTTTTTTAAAAATGAATATTAGCAATTTTTAATCAGCAACATTTAATTTTAACGGACTTACTGATAAATAAACTTACGCGTGAAATGCTCACGTTGGCAACAATTTATGAAATTTTTGTGTTTTTTGACTACAGATTATGTTTGGCAGCGAGTTTATACAAATCCTAAATTAGGAAGTCTTTGAATACACAAAGAGACGAATTAAGAATGTTTGGGGGATTTATATCTGAGGTTCTTAACATGTGCTCATTTCTTGATGAAAACTGAATGTATTATTTATCAATCTAAATTTTGAGAACTCCTGTAGAGTTTATCTGCAGTTTGCACGCCAACTGTCCGACTGTTGCGTATAATTGCTACTAAACAAGTTCACTCCTGCGTACTAATTGATGTCTATTGCTACATTGTTTCTAAATACTCGGCTTCAAAATTAGAGAGCGTTGTTTAAAATTAATTAAATAGTATTGTCAGTCACGTTCGCCATTGTGTTATTTAATGAAACTAAACTCGGAGAATTCTGGATATTGTGTGTTCGCTGTACAATTTAATTATCGATTAGCAGCTAAGCTGAGCTTTCATAACTGCAAACATAACATGTATGCATCTACACTATTTCACTTTAACTACAAATTATATCGTAAACAATCGGCGTTAACAAACCGTGCATAAATCAAACCGGATCAGCTTAATGCGATATATCTGCACCAGCACCTGCGTTTGATTTTGCGCAAATAAAAAAGAATATAAAGTTATGAATTCAGGTAACAATCCCACAATTGATTGTCGGGGAGGATTAGTACAAGTAGCAAAGCGCACATTTGATCCAGACCATAAATTATCGGACTAAGTTAATCCCATTATGACGGCCGTAACCATAGCTAACTGCTACCTGTGTTAAACACGTAACGTACATGCCCTGCCGTATGTACTCACGTGCATTAGTAATGCGATATTAATATTATTACTGTTTGCTTATTACATGTCACTGGATACTATTCACAATCCTTGCACTGATTTTCTAGAACTAAAAATCTAATACCCTTGTCGCTCTTGGTTTAAAACAACAAAAACTGTATTTAAAGGAAGACATCCGTTTAAATTATAACTGAAATCAGCATTAATTAGTACATTCATTTAACTATTTAATCTGTCTAATTCTTGTCTGCCTATCTCAGTATTTGTAGAAAACGAAATAAGTTGTAGATCCATTGTTTTTATTGTGTGATACAAACCAAAACCAGGCTCGGCCAACTAGTTTGTTGTCGACTTTTTGTGTAGACTGTTAGTCGCGAGCTACCTACAAAATTCTCAAATTTTTAAACGAACTCCTAAGAAAAACCGCTTTTACAGGGGGCTCGTTTTGCGCGTTTTTTTGCGGAACCGTTTGCACTATTTTCAGAAACTTTGCACCACATTATTCACAAAGCATTTGCCATCGAATACTAATTTAGTTTCGATTTTTCTTGCACGATTTTATACAGGGTGAAATGGTGAATATTATGTTCCAGGCCGATGTTATTTTTGAATAACCCGGAAATGAATCACATTTTTTTAAATTTGGATTTTTTCATTCAACAGTAGGCTTATGACATTTATGTATGGAATATGACATCGCTCAAGTGACCACCTCTGGCAGCGTTACAAATGCCTGTTCTTTTAATCATATTTTTCATGACATTCTCGCACGTTTCCCGTGTTATTTCCGCAATTTCATGTCGAATATTGTCCTGAAGCATTGGAATTGTTGTTGGTTTATTAGCGTAGACTTTTCCTTTCAGGTACCCCCACAGAAAATAGTCGGGTGACGTTAAGTCGGGTGATCGCGGGTGCCATTTTTAGTAAATCAGTTTATCACCGTTTACACATCACCTAATGCGGCTATCTTTTGGAATATTTTAAGATCAATAATAAATCAATAACAAACAAAAATAGAGTTTTTTATTACGAGGTGTTTCGAACGAATTCCGAGGAAACACCACTTTTACAGGAGTCTTGTTGTGCGCGTTTTTCTCCGAAACCATTACGCGTAGTTTCAAAAATTTTGCACCTTGTACTCGTAAAGGATGCCGACATCTATGGATAAGGAAGTTTATGTTTTATCTCAGAGGGTTTCATGCGACCGAAAACTGTTCATTTTTAAGCACTATTTTCTGGCAGCTGTAAAGAATATTAAAAACGGGTCTAGGAACATTCTTCGCCCACAATTCTTCGCCTTCACAATTCTTCGCCTACACAATTCTTCGCCTCCACAATTCTTCGTCTCCACAATTCTTCGCCTCCACAATACTTCGCCCAACATTTTTTGCCGCATACAGGCATATCACAAATTTTAATTGTAAATATGATTGTTTTTATTTATAACGTAATTTTTGCAGATTATTTTACCTTAGCCTAAAGTTGTTTCTTGTATAATTATACTTCTTCTTTTAATATTATGTTTAAAAAATGCCACATAAATAGCGTATGTTGTAATTTTTAATCTTGTTTATGTTATTATAGCATGAATAAAAATTAAATTAACCTGACCTAACCTAACCTAACCTAACCCAACCTAACTTAACCTCGCCTAACCTAACCTAATGTAGAATAATCAGTAAAAATTACGTTATAAATAAAAACAATCTTATTTACAAACAAAATTTGTGATATGCTTGTATGCGGCGAAAAATTGTAGCGGCGAAGAAGTGTGGCGGTCAAGAATTGTGGGCGAAGAATTGTGGAGGCGAAGAATTGTGGGCAAAAAATTGTGGGCGAAGAATTGTTGGCGAATAATGTTCCGGACACGATTGAAAACAAAAGAAAATTCAGTCATCATTTTTTTGTTCGAGAAAAATTATTAGCACACTTTAACCAATTCCGAAATCGTTGCAGCGATCGACTGCAAATTTCTTTGTGATCGACCTACAGGCCATAGCTGATATAAACTTTAAAAACATGTTTATGTCCGTAGTTGATGCACATAATAAATTGGCTTTTTACGTACCTAGTCTTAGTTTTTTCTTTCTTAAAAATGTACAAAAAAAAGGATCAATTTCGCTTTCTTAACATATAATTAGTGTCACTCATATTAAAAGATACAGACGTGGTTAAAAGGAGCAAAACAAGCAATTTTTGGGAAACACTAATCTTATATTAAATTGTACCTAGTACAGTATATTATTTAAAAATAAATTAATTCTGTAAGTAGGTACCCTTACATTCATACAGTTTGTGATGGTTTAATTATTAAATATACTCTCAAGCTACGATATTTAAAGTTATTTAGCTTGTTTATAAACTAAAACTAGTTTTGAAATGTTTATTCCCTTGGGCTTGGTCTTAAATTTTGTTCATTTTGAAAATTATTTTGCAAAGAATAGTAGGTTTACTGCCATCAGTTAAATCGATTGTAAAAGAATTCCACGGTAATTGGTTAATCAAATTCCACGCCCGAAAACGTAAGTGGATGTGAGTGAAGAATTATAGGTACATGTTCTAAAAATGGTGAAGTTTACGTATAATTTCTACTAATTCATGTTTACAACAACGGCAAAATTATTTAATGAGTATTACTCATTAAAATAGTATACTTTTTTTATAAGTGTAGGGGAAGGTGGTATACCGGGTGATTCAGTTTGACTGTCGCACCCCTATAACTTCGTAAGTATTGAGAATAACCCCAACAACCCTTATATATTTGAAATCAGCGAGAAATTCTCTATTGGGTATGTGTTTTTGTTACCTCTACGATGACGTATGTCAAATCCGCGATAGGCAATTGTTTTTTTTTTTAAATTACATAGTATACATTTTTTTGTTGATTCGGATAAAGAATTTAATTCTTAATCCGACCATGTACTCAAAAAGTAGGCATACATAAGAAAATTTTCGAGAAAAATCAGTTCAAAGTTTATTCAAATTATAGCAAACAGTCTATTTAACATAACAAAAAACGATCAAATCTTAAAAATGTATCCGGTAACTATCAATGAAAATGTATTCAAAATTAATTTTTAATAAAAATAAAAACAAATAATAAACGCCGACAAATAAAATTAGATTTTAATGTATTCAAAATGGCCGCCACTGCTGATTTTTCTCGATTTTTTTTTAAAGTATGCCTACTTTTTGAGTACATGGTCGGATTCAAAATTAAATTCTCTATCCGAATCAACAAAAAAATTTATACTATGTAATTTAAAAAAAAACAGTTGCCTATCGCGGATTTGACATACGTCATCGTAGAGGTAACAAAAACACATCACTTAATAGAGAATTTCTCGCTGATTTCAAATATATAAGGGTTGTTGGGGTTATTCTCAATACTTACAAAGTTATAGGGGTGCGACAGTCAAACTGAATCACCCGGTATACTGGGACACTTTTTTTAAATTTTGCGTAACTTTTGAACGGCTTAATTTGCATACCTCAAATTGATATGAGATATTCATATTGCTTTAGTTTATCATTGCATATACAAAAAAATATTTTTTTAAAATAAAGGTACACAAATAGAGGGACTGTCCCACTATACACCACTTGTCCCCACATAAACCACCCCGTGGTACATTGTGGGACAGCAAAAAATATATATGAAATAAAGCATAAGTAATTAAAAAAAAGCTTAATTTTAATTTTTTATTTTAAAATCTTTCACTTTTCATGGGCATTTAGACATAGTACCTACTTTGAAAAATCAAACTAAAATTGAAAATGTTTCTTTGTTTTTTCAGTGCCCCCAAACGTAGTCGGTGCGCTTAACCTACACAGAATATTTTCTTTTTCAACACAGTCTTTATCTCTGTTTTTAGAGAAAGAAAATCTAAAGTCGGAAGTCTTTTTCAGAAAATTTAACTGATTATCATCATTGTCCTTGTCCCACAATGCACCATGTGATCAATTTTTAAAAGCAACGATTTAATGAAAAACTTGTATGATTATTTTAAGTTTTTACATTGTACATACATTTAATATACTGTAGGGTACACCTACGCCAAATTTTCTAATTGTTGTTAAATAAATAAAAAAGTTTTAGCACATAAACTGAATAACCACAAAAAAACAATGCGCAGTTACCAAATATGCCTCACATGTGCAAGTCACTATGACATTGTTTACGACACATACTGTAGACAGGATATAATGGGACTGCTTAACCGCTATTTTGATGTAAACAAACTTCAAGTAACAGATGGCCAAAATCTCTGTTGTCCCACTATATACCATGTCCCAGGATATACCATCTTCCCCTACTTGAATTACATTACCAACCGAAATATTAAATAAATTTTTTTTTTCATGCATCTTACATTTTTTTAAATATCAGTTGGCCATAATATGTTACTAATTAAACATTAAAAACATTTTTCGTGTGAACCAAATTCATACTTTAGAACAGAGGTTTAAGCGACAAAAGTAGTTTTTTATCAATTAATTTTTTACCTTTACTTACCATTTTTGAGAAAATTGTAGACAACAGTCGACTTAGCCAATAGGTTAATCCACCACTGGAGTTAGTGCTGTCTACTAGACAGCACTAACTCCAGTGGTGGATTAACCTATTGGCTAAGTCGACTGTAGTATAGGGCGGCAAATTTAAATTTGATATTAAGAAATACTGCCCCGAGCGGCACTTTTGGTGTAGGTACCTACTACTGTTCAACAAAAACAATTTTTTTCCTGCACGTTAGTGGTGTCTTGGTCCACTTTTTTTGAGTTAATGTGTATTGAGAGGGCCGGCAAAATTAAGGATCGCCCCGGGCGGCACAAACTATTATCGATTTTTCAGGACATTTTACTGCTCATAATAGTTGCTGAATGGCCTAAAACTAATTTTAAGATGAAAAATGTTTTAACAAAAAATCATGTACTAGATTTTAGCGGTTGTACGAATATACACAGGAGTAAGGTGCCCTTATTTTAAGAGTTACAAAAAAAAGCATTGAAAAAAGTGAGTTGAAATCAAAAATATGACCTGATACGAAATTTGACATTATCAATCCAATTTTAGGTCCTATAATAGTTTTAACATTATGAAAGTCTGCAACAAATGCAAGAGTTTTTTATTATCTACTAATTTTAAGATCAGAAAAAAGTTGAATGCCAGTAGATTTTTAGCGATTTAGAAATATGTATCCGCAAGAGCAGTGCTCTTATTTTAAGGGTTATAAAAAAGGTTAAATGAAGACCATATTAAATTTTTAGTATTATTTTTTAATTTTAAATATTTTTTCCCTTACATTTTTTTTTAAAGTTCTAAAATAAGAGTACCTACTACTCTTACGAATATTTCTAAAAGCGCTAAAAATCTAGTACCACATATTCTTATTGGGGTATTTTTCATTCTAAAATTAGTTTTAGGTTATGCACCAACTAACATTTTTTTTAAAAGGGATAAAAAAAGCTTTTCCCTTTGTTGCAAACTTTTTATATGTTAAAATTACTTTAAAAATAGAATTAAGAATTTTAAAGTTAAATTTCAAATTTGGTTTTATTTTTAAATTCTAAACAACATTTTCCTATGAATTTTATTTGTAGCTGTTAAAATAAGGACACTTTACTTTTGTGAATGTTTCTAAAATCTTTTTACTTTAAATAAGTAGGCCTTGCACCTTAATCAGAAATAAATTTTTCTGAGAAATTGATAATAAAAAACTTTTTTATTTGCTGCAGACTTTTTGAACGACGCTGTATGTAAAAATGTATAGGGCGGCAAAAAGCCTACAAGTGACAAAATTATAAATCTGCCAATGACTAACTCTAAACGTTTTGTTAAAATTGAAATTGTACCTATAAAAAGTCTACTTTTTTTTTCAACTTTCCAGTAATTTTTGATCCTTAAGAAGCCTTACCAAGATTTGTTAGACTGGTAGGACAAATTCTCGTTATATGTTTAAATTTTAGCCAACTAGAGTAATTGATTATATTAAGTTGATTTTTTATTGTAGTTAGTATTAGCTATTACTTACAATTTAACCTAAACTATAGCTGCAAGGTTATCCGGTAAAATGGCTATTGCGGTAACCCAACAGTGCCGGAAAATCGATTTTGTACCGGTAATACGTTATATCATTGTATTTACAATTTTAAATGAATATCTTTAAGAAGAAATCTAATACAGCTCTCTCAATAAATAACAAAGTTGATGATGGTATAAAACAGACAAAACAGACAAAACATCAAACCCAAAATCTTATTAGAACAACATTTATGGAATAAAAGTTGCTTGACGAAAATAGTTTTTAGCAGGGTTGAGCAGATTTAAATCAATTGATTTAAATCACGATTTAAATCATGATTTAAATCAAGTGATTTTTTTAAAAAAATCATTGATTTAAATCAAGTTTTTTTTTTTAATTTATCAATTTAAATCACAGATTATATGAGTAGATACAGTATAATATTTATAATAAAACAAAATTGTATTACTATTAGTAATTAAATACACGAAATGGTGAATAAACCATATCAATTTGCTCTTGTAAAGTAATATTCATTGTGGAAATGCAATAATTCAAGAAATAAATGACAAGTTTTTGACGTTAGCGAAGTGAACAGTCAGTTTTTTCAATTTCCGCGGCACTCTATTGCTCAATAACGATTTGAAGAAAAATGTCGAATATCTCGAAAAGTATGAGTTTTGGGTATAGGACATACTTAACAAAATATGAAGCTCTTTTAAAGACGAATTCGATGACATAAAAAAATACAGGGGTTCGCATTTGAAAAAATCGAGTTACGAGCTTTTGAAAATCATGAAAGTTGCCACCTATTTATAAACACCCCTGTATGTGTGATTCAGATTTTTTCATATCGAGCGAACAGAGAATTTTTTTCTGCATGTCCATACCAAATTACAATTCTGTACTTCAAAATAACTTAAGGAGAATTTTTTAAATAAAGACTTAAAACCTTCAATAATTTAGAAATTTTTTTACAACGCCGTATAAAAACCTGTAGTATTTTATATTGATGCAAAGCTAAAATTAAGGCGGTCAACAATATTAAATAAATTGGGTGTTGTATTTGAAATATAAAAGTTGCTATTAATTGCAGAAAGGTGACTCACCCTGTATATTTGAAAATATTTTTATTGTGTTGTTTAGAAAAAACTGTATAAAATAGCATTTATTTGAATCAACTTCATATCTCAAACCGTTTAGCCACAATCGACCGATCCCGCACTAATGACTCAACCTGTATATAATTAATTAAACATCATCATTTAGCACTGAATTTTTCAAAATTCTTAATCATTATATTTCATTTTTCATTTTGACAACAATTCACCAATGAATTAAATATATTGGTTATTAAATATATTAGCACAAAACAGAAATAGCATGTGAATATGTCACTAAATTCGATAATATGGTACATTTGATTTAAATCAAAAAAATCTGATTTAAATCAAATAAATCGATTTTTTTGATCCTTTTAAAAAAATCATGATTTTTATCCACCCTCGTTTTTAGTATCTGTTCAGATTTCAATCCACGCAAGTATAATATTTCGCAACTTTGTCGCAATTTGACCGACTTTGCAGCTTAAGATAAGCAAAATCTCCATGTTGACCCTCAAATTTGGAACACCCTGTATATTAGGCCTATGATATACCTACTCACAATTTTAAGGCAAATTGTTTACGTTAAAAGGTAAATTATAATTTATTTCATTCACTTACTACGTTCACTTACCCACTTACCATGAGAGCATTTGTTTTTATTAAAAAATTAAACATTGAAAAAAAAAACGGAACTCCTGAGGATTTAATTTAGATAAAAAAATATGTATAATACTGAACAACTTTTTTTTAGATTCACACCTTTTCACTGAAGATTATAAACTCGGTAAAAATATTTATGTGACACATTTTAAGTCTTTGATCCAGTGCCGTCGCTTAATGCCATTTTAAAATTTCTAAAATTTGGAATTTTTCTGTTTTAATGTTGCTCTTGATATTTGTACCGGTAACCATTTACTTCACAAAAAGGATTTCGAATGCATTATAGCGTTATTTATTCGATGATGAATTAAGGGAACTAAAAATATTGTTTTAATGTTTCTGACTGTAGAATGCTTAATTTTCATCAAAACAGTGCCGGCGGTAATTAGAATACTGACAAGTTGGATTGACGTTAATACGCGTTCTGAATTAGTTGGCCCGACGTTCCTTTTCCAAAAACGTTCCGATCTGTTCCGACTACACTATAAACCTACCAGAACGGAAATTAACTACATCGCTCTTGGTGTGTGTAATAGAGATGTCCAATAGTACTACCAACGTGAAAGTGCAATATGTGGATTTGATTAACCATTTGTCTTGCTGTACAAGAGGGGAACCTCCAATTAGTGGTATTAATTAGAAGACACTTGAAATTCTACCGCCAGGAGTCGCTAGTGCAGCGAAAGCTCTCTTAGCTAATATCAGACACACTTTACGGGATGAATTTTAGTCGAGTACACTCTTAATATCGCTTATTTCGTAATTTTTATTTGAAGATAAATACACTTCCAACTTTAATTACATTAGGTACAACAAACAACGTGAAACACTTAATAATATTTTTTATTCGTTTTAATTGTGTAGAGACTGCTTAACAGTTAGTAATTGGCAAGCAAAACTCTAAAAGTGATTTTTAGTAGTAGAATGGATATAAAAACGAATTTATTTATTTGTTAATTTTTACATGATTATTGCACAGTCTG
The DNA here is from genome assembly GCA_947652605.1 of Elmis aenea. Classification (NCBI taxonomy): domain Eukaryota; kingdom Metazoa; phylum Arthropoda; class Insecta; order Coleoptera; family Elmidae; genus Elmis; species Elmis aenea. The sequence continues at coordinate 35,188,332 of OX393581.1, forward strand.
ATCAAATATTTATTTATTTCAACTAGAACATTAAAATTTTAACAAACAAAAGTGTTTAATTGTTACAATAATTGATATAGCTTTATATCTGCTAAAAGAAACTCATAAAAAAAAGTACTAGTAGCATATGATGGATTCTTAAATATTTAATAACTAGGATACATTAAACCTAGACGACTTCTCTTTTTAAATATTTTATTAAATTTAAATGCATATAATTGTTTTTAAAGCAATATTGCTTTTAACCTTTTATTTTCTAGATTATTTCTATCGTTTTAATAGCATTCTGTAGAATTTCGTATTATGTGATATATAAACTACCTATGTTTTACGAAAAACATTTCATCATACAAAGTATTTATGAAAGCAGCCTCTGAAGAAAATAAATGAAAACAAAAAATTAAAAATAGTAAGGTGTGTTAGGGTAATACCGCCCGGTCTGAAGGGTAATACCGCCCGGTCTGAAAGTGTTTGGTAAACTGTCATTGATAAAATAATGTACTTAGATACAGTAAATTAGAGCATAAATAAAATAAAAATTATTTTTTGAGGTGGTTCTTACAATAAATTTTTTTTAAATGTTCTACAGGGTGCACCACGACCCTGAGATTCTTCGATAGCTCCTTTATTAATGAAAATATCAAAAAATGTTTAATACAAATATTGTGCAAACCTATTTTCTACATAAACTAAAATTATTTTCAAATATACAGGGTGTTTCGTTTGACCGGCACATATAAAAATTTAATTTTTTTAAATAGAACACCCAGTATATTTTTACATTTTTGGATTCCTCTTAAAATTTACTTTAACAAATGTTTAAGGTTATATGGGTCTTAAGTCAACCGTTTTCGCAAAATTTATATTTTTGTGAAAATTTTGAGCGATAGAGCACTTTCAATTTTTTTTTACATTAAAGTTATTTAAAAAAGCGGCAAAATTTCGTTTAAAATTGAGATTTACAATAGATTAATTAACACTTTGCACTAGCTACATTTTAAAAATATTATACAGGGTGTTTTTTACGCTTGGTCAAACTTGTGAAACTTTAAACATCGATAAGTCATTTTTCTTAAATGCAACACCCTGTATATTTTTACATTTTCTTGTAGAGAATTTAATTGTCTTTCGAAATTATTAAGCATGTCCTATACCTAAAGTTAATATTTTTCGAGCTATCTCGATTTTTATTAGTATTACTAAGGCAATTAAAATATTTTAAAGTCGGCCATGGACGTAAGTCGTAATTTTTCAAAGAATTTTTAAACAAAAGAATAAAAAGAGCTCCAACTTTAATTTTAGTCCGATAATGTACCCCTTTTCCCCGAAATTTATCGTATAAATTGTTTAAAATTATATCCTTGTTCATGTTCTACGCACAGCCGTAGATGTTGTTTCAAAGACTCTAACACTCTTGATAACATTTCGGGGGTTATACCATTAAAAGCAACACAGCAAGTACTGCAGTTGCCGAACACAAAATATCCTAATAGATGGATAGGGCGATGTATATCAATCTTCTAGCCACCTAGGTCACCTGATCTTACCCCTATAGATTTATTTTTGTGGGGACCCATAAAACAAGTGTATCAAGACCCCCCAACAACTGCTGAAGATGTGCAGAACAGGATTCGTGTTGCTTTTGATGGTATAACCCCCGAAATGTTATAAAGGGAGCTAGAGTCTTTCATACAAGGTCTACGGCTGTGCGTAGAACAAGGACATAATCTTGAACAATTTATACGATAAATTTCGGTAAAATGGGGTACATTTTTAGCCTAAAATCAAAGTTGCAGCTCTTTTTATTCTTTTGCTTAAAAATTCTTTGAAAAATTACGACTTACGTCCATGGCCCACATTAAAATATTTTAATTGCCTTAGTAATACTAATAAAAATCGAGATAGCTCGAAAAATATTAACTTTAGGTATAGGACATGCTTAATAATTTCGAAAGACAATTAAATTCTCTACAAGAAAATGTAAAAATATACAGGGTGTTGCATTTAAGAAAAATGACTTATCGATGTTTAAAGTTTCACAAGTTTGACCAAGCGTAAAAAACACCCTGTATAATATTTTTAAAATATAGCTAGCGCAAAGTGTTAATTAATCTATTGTCAATCTCAATTTTAAACGAAATTTTGCCGCTTTTTTAAATAACTTTAATGTAAAAAAAAATTGAAAGTGCTCTATCGCTAAAAATTTTCACAAAAATATAAATTTTACGAAAACGGTTGACTTAAGACACATATAACCTTAAACATTTGTTAAAGTAAATTTTAAGAGGAATCCAAAAATGTAAAAATATACAGGGTGTTCTATTTAAAAAAATTAAATTTTCATATGTGCCGGTCAAACGAAACACCCTGTATATTTAAAAATAATTTAAGTTTATGTAGAAAATAGGTTTGCACAATATTTGTATTAAACATTTTTTGATATTTTCATTAATAAAGGAGCTATCGAAGAATCTCAGGGTCGTGGTGCACCCTGTATACATAAGTCATCTTCCATTTTTAAAAAATTTTTTTAAAACAGGAAAGAAAACACGTTTTAAATAGTAACGTCATTGTATAACATTATTTGTTATTTGTTTTCGTTTTATAAAGTTACGTAAATAACAATATACAGGGTGGTCCCGTAGAAGGCCCACTATTGTAAGAGCTACAGAAAGTTTAAATTAGACAAATTGTTCCATTTTCGGAGACTTATTCAGTGATGCTTTATTGTTTTTAAAAAATTCCAAGGTACGCTAGATTGCTAGATAATAAACAAAAATCAAAATAATCATTTTTAAAATCGTTAATAGCTCGGTTATACTTAAAGGTACAAAAATATTTTTGGAGAAAATATTCCTTTATTTTTCTCACTGAATACTTTAATAATTGTAATACTTTCTTTTTTAATCTCAAAATATTTTTAACTTGAATGGTATACCAGGTGATTCAATTATACGGCCACACCGCTGTAACTTTGTTATTTAAAAAAAAAAAACAACACATAAACCTTATGTATCTGTGAATCGCAGAAATAAAAATAATAAAATGAAGTTAGTAAACACAAAATACCATTAAAACAATGAAAAACAGAAACATTTTGAAAATAGAGAAACAGTATCACTTCCTATATCTTTTTTTTTCTTATATTTGGTATTTTTTTCATCCTTTTGTTTATTATTTTAACATACTATTTATCTTTTACAGTTTATCGAATACTTCATTTTTTATGGTGTACCTAAGTAATATTTTCTTCCCAAGTAAGATTTATTAATATATTGTTTGTTCTTTTAATAAAAAAATCACTTTTAAAACACCATTTATCTAACATGCCTAGAAATAAATATGAATTACATAAAACTTCACATCACTGTTATATGTGCGATCTTCAATTTGGACACAGATCTTATAAAATTGCCCATTTTTTAAAACTGCCTGCTATAACACGATACTATGAAGACATTTTCAACTCGTGACCATAAATCTACAGTCATTGATTGGAGACATAAACTAAACTTTTAAAGCATTTTCACGATAATAGGTCTATGTAATTTTGGTCTGGGGACTTTAGAAGCCATGAGCAGTCAATAAAATAACATATTGCAGATATTGTGACTTTATAGCACCTAACATAAATAGTCTTTTTTGAAACTTAAGGAGTTTATTGTATCTCTCAAAACATGAATATACATATAGATAGATACATCATCACAAATGTACTTTTATTTGTTTGGGCGAATACTATGTGCCCTTAATTATCGACCCTTTGTTTATGTAATACTTCTACAAGTAGAAAATAGCCAACATTTAAAAGAAAAAAAAATCAATTTGGAGTCAATCAATTGCTTTTTTGCTTTTTGAGCAAACAAGGCGTGCGTTTATAAAACTTATTACAATTTTTTTAGAACGTTTTACTTCCGAGGTATTACTACCTATATTTATTTTAGTTATTATTTTCAGTTATAGTTTAGATGTTAAATTAATACTTTTTTATGGTATAATGTTAACTAATAAATATTTTAATTTTAGCTGCATTAAGATTAAAATATATCTACCTTACGTATATAAGAAACAGTACAAAATATCTATTGTATCACTTATTTTGTCTTAAACATCAAATGTTCCTCTTATAACAGGTAATGTGTATTAGAAGTATATCAATCTTCTTTTATCTAAAGTACTTTTTGTGCCCGAAGAACATTTTTTAAAAAGCTGTGATAAATGATAAATCCTGGAGCCAACTCACGTAGCTATCGTAGTTAACTGGTCTTAAGAGAGTCCTGATAAATTTAAAAAAGCACCTTAAAGTCGTTAAGACGATGAGCCGCCGGCAAATTGAGCTGAAAATATGCGCCAAGTTTTTATTCCCTGTGACAACGGTTTACCGGTTCACTTATCTGAGGGTTGGCACAATCTATTTTAATTCTTATTCACTCCTCCACTTCTTCTGTTAATGACTGTTTAGCACAAAAATTTAAGTGAGCATATTGTAACATTTTTAACGGAAAACTTTTAGTTTATAGCACTTCTTTATACTTCCTTACCACCTCAATTGTCTCGTTTGTTATTGGAAAGAACCCTAATAAACCTCATATAATAATAGAAGTCAGAAAAAGTTGCACACAATTACATTAAACGTGTAAATCAAAATTATTTGTTAAACGGCTATTTTGTTGTTCAAATTTAAAGTTTGATTGTAATTTTTGTTAAATTCAAGTCATGTAGGCATTTTACTGCTTTTGATAATGATTGTTTCAAGAAAATTTTTCAAAATTATGAAGTATCTATGTAAGGTGTCCTAAGAGTGCGCAGTATGAAATTTGTTACGAAATACTCAATTTCCGCCTATTTCGACCTCTTTTGTAGACATATTTAAACTTTACTTGTATAAAATAATTAGTTGGCAATACAAATTTCTGTACTTAATGTCATTCCTGTCAGTTTTCCCGCCAGTTTAAAATTGCTGCAGATCAACCTGTCACAACTATAACATTGACGTGCTTGTCAATAAGCTTTAATTTAGTTTGTTTATGTCTTAATCTGTTTCCAAAATAGTAGAGGTAAGCATTATAGTATCATTTAACTATTTTATAATTTATTTGCTATAATTTTAATAAGTTGCAGTTAAAGTAATGTAAAACAAGCACACATGTAGATGCGTCTTAAGAGTGCGCGCGTACTCTTAGGAATAATTATGATTCGTTCTGTAAATAATTTTTTTTATTAATTGTTAGGCTTAAAATGGGTGATTATGTCAGAAAATCACATCGACAATTACGTTTTAACGAGACACTGATGCAGCAGATTGAAAAAGACATTGCAGCAGGTAAATCAAAAAGACAAATTTCCAAAGATCTGAATATACCAGAATCAACTTTAAGAAAGCGAATTAAGGCTGGTACAATTCCAAAATCACTGGGGAGGTATGAATGTGTATTTACAAACGAATTAGAAGCTGAACTGGCTGAATATGTACGAGAAATGGACAACAGATTCTATGGAATTACAAAAAAAGATTTAAAATTATTTGCATTTGAATTTGCTCAAGCAAATGATATAGAACATCGATTCAATGACAATAAAAAAATTGCTGGAGACAAATAGGTTCGAAATTTTTGTAAAAGGCAAAACATGACACTTCGTCAACCGGAAAAATGTTCAATGGGAAGGGTAATGGGTTTTAATCGACCCCAAATTCAACGGTTTTTTAAAAATGTACAAAATCTGTATGAAAAATATAGTTTTTCATCCAATAGAATATTTAACATGGATGAGACATGTTTAAGTACCGTTCCTAATGAAGTGCCCAAAGTAATAACGATAAAGGGAAAAAGATTGGTTGGAAAAGTAGCCAGTGCTGAAAGGGGTCAGTTAGTTACTGCAGTTTGTTGTTATAGTGCTAGCGGAACATATATACCACCAGCTCTTATATTTCCCCGAAAACGATTTAGAGAAGATCTGTATAATGGAGCGCCTTTGAATACCCTCAAGCTTATATCTGATTCCGGATTCATCAATGCTGACCTGTTTTTGGACTGGATAAAACATTTTAAGGAAAACGTTCAACCAACTGCTGAAAATCCAGTCTTATTAATTTTTGATAATCATGTATCTCATAGAACTCTGAAAGTTATCCAGTATTGCAGAAAATATTTTATTCACCTTTTATCCATACCTCCACATTCCAGCCATAAGCTGCAACCTTTGGACAAAGGTTTTTTTGGACCACTTAAAAGTACATACAGTCAGTTTTGCGACAGTTGGTTAGTGAGTAATCCTGGACGTGTTATCACACAAACACAAGTATCGGAATTATTTAAGAGAGCCTATTATAAAGTAGCAAATATTGATAAGGCCACAAAATCATTTTCTTCTACGGGCATATCCTTTTAATCCGGAAGTATTTGGAGAAGAAGATTTTGCTCCTAGTCTTGTTAGCGATAGAGCTGAAACGGAAAGTCAGTCTAAAGAAAATATAGACACAGAGTATGAGGCTAAAGAAAATATAGAACACAATATAGAAAAGACTCCGACAAATGAAAGGATTGAAAATTTAGAAAACGTGAGCATTCAAGACAATGTTATTTTCGAAATTTATGATGAAGCGACCGGTATCTTGGAAGTGTTGGATCCACCAATTATGGAACAAATTGGGGATATACGTGTTTTAGAAACTGGAGATGTTCAAAGGACTCCTGAACCTGATTCGGTTATAAAAATGCAGAAAACTGAAGAGAAGCATGTTAATCCTACAGAACTTCGACCACTGCCTACAATGAGCACTACACAAATTCGACGAAAAAACAACCAAAAATCTGAAATTCTCACCAGCAGTCCTTTTAAAAACCAGCTTGAAGAAACTGAACGATTAAAGAAAAATGTACCAGAAAAAATTGTTGTCAAGAGAAAAATTAATAATGAAGATTTAAATAAAAGTAAACTTTCTACTGTGCAAAAGTCGAAAAACGATAATAAAAAGCAAAAAACTTGTGCTGTAAAAAATGTTCCTGGAAAAAAACAGGAAGAATGTTTTTTTTTCTGTCCTGGATGCAACGAAAAATACAATGACCCTCCCAGTGAAGATTGGATACAATGCGAAAAGTGTCAGATGTGGTGGCACGAAAGTTGCACTTACTATTCTGGTGGAGAGTATGTTTGTGATTTATGTTGATATTTAAGTTTTTTCTACAGTTTATTGTGTTTTGAGTTCCTGTTATATTATAGGAGTAGGTATTAGCCTATGTTTCAAGTTTTTGTTACAAAAAATGGTTTTAAGTTTCTATTATAATGTATTATGTCATGTTTTTGTATCGACTATTATTCTGTTTCTGTTACGTGCGCACTTTTTTCTGTTGTAATGTATTGTGTTTTAAGCTTCAGTTATAATATTCTATTTCTTTTACGTGCGCACTCTTAGGTTTTAAAATGCGCACTCTTAAGACGATCCATTCCTAAGAGTGCGCAAATGCATTTTTTTGTAAAACGTGTTATATACTCAAAATTTCTCTAGTTTTTAATTGAATTATTTAATAAAGTCATTGAACAAATATGACTTTTAATTTTTAAATTGATTAGAGTAAACAAATCTGATTACATTTTGTATAGGAGGTAAAATTGTTTTACGTGCGCACTCTTAGGGCAACTTCCCCTATGTATGTATGTATGTAGCACAAACATTTTGATATTTAAGACCTTACGATATACACATTGTTAATTAAAATCCCAAAAATCTCGTATTAGCGTTTACTTACACAAAAAAAAATTACATTTACTTTTTAATTAAAATCAGATTTATCTACATGCATCAAAATTCCGAATATATTTTTACGTCATTTAATGCCTTTTTTCCCAAAGTTAATAATAATAACCCAGGCGTAACTAATGTCTGTGTTAACCTGTTTTCATTAAATTAATTTTCCATTTAAAAAAATTTGTCGCGTAAAAAGTGTTTTTTCAAATTTTAATGTGTTAAATTTTGCATTCAAATTGGAATTTCTCTGCTATCCTAGTTTTTTGTATATTATACCCTTATTTTGATTTATATTGTTTGAACAGAAATTCCATTGAAAAAAAAATATTTTAGATAACTCGAAAGTAATCTTGCAATGAAATTATCAGATATTAAAATAATAAGATAATAAAATAAGGCTGCAACAACTGATGCGGAGGCGAGAGACCTGTTATATTGAATTTGGACAAGATATCCTTCGAAAACAAAATGAGAGGTCATTAATAAAGACATAATGAATACTTAAAAGACCTACCTAGTTCATCGAAAGTAAAACTGGTTTTCACTATTATTGAAAAACATAAGTAACTGAAAAAGAGCTTTGACGTTTATTTTCAATTTCATTTAAACAATGAAACTATTTGAATGTAACAGAACCCAGCTTAATATACAGGAAATTTCAAAAAACTTTAAATAATTGAAAACCCCATCACATTAGTCTAGGTTAGTCATGTCCAACCCGCGGCTCGCGGGCCGCATGCGGCCCAATCGAGGCGTTTCCAGCGCCCTACCGAAGCTGAACTATAATAAGCTGTATAAATATCAGAAATAATAAATTATATTTTTCGTTTTATTAACGTTTATCAAATGAAATCTAAACACAAGCTTCATGTTATATGAATGAAATAAAATATTGTTGTCAATTTTTTTGTGTATTTTTATATGTGTGGCCCCCATCGGACCAACTAATTTTTTTTCAGCCCATTAAACAATTCGGTTGGACATAGCTGGTCCAAGTCTTAGCAAATGAGCATTTCTTTAAACAATTCTACTGGAGAAAAACAAACAAACGCCTGTATCCTTGGTGGTAATACCGATTTATGCTTTTATTTGATTGAAATAGTTTTATCAATAATATTTTTTACAATTCATGTTTTTACTTTAGACTGTAATTTGTCGTACTACATTCCTTAAAATTGTTTGAAAAACGATTTATAGTTGTTTTTCTTATACCATGACAACACCAATGATGTCAATACTCTTACTACATTAAATAATATTTAATAACAAAGCACACTAAAATTAGTTCAGGACTCAAAGCAAATAACAAAAACGTTATATAAAGCAAAACTATTAAAGTAAAATAAACCAAAATTCGATCATTCGATCTAAATGTCACACAATGACAACACTACAAGACTATTGTCTCACAAAAATTCATATAATTCTTTTATGATGAATACGCAAAAATATTATTAGCAAATCAGACTATCAACATTTGTAAAACTAGCATTATGCTTAGATTTTTATAAAAACATTAAATATACTCAAAAACGAATGATTGATCAGTTCACAATGTACCACATTACTACTCGAACACATACGACCGTTATTGTACAGCAAACCCTCGTGTAGAAGCGTTTTCCATTAAAATAAAAACCCAATTTCACATCTCAACCATTCTTTTATACCGAGCAAAAAATTAAAATGCATTTAATTTGTAATTTACGGACTTTGTGATTAGCATTTAATTACGGCTGTGATTTATTCTCGCTATTCGTACATTTTTAAATTAAATATTGCATTTAAGAGGCTTTTTACTACTCAAACTGTCGGAAAAAGAATTATTAATTACCGCTTTTAGAATCCTGTCAAATAATGCTGGTTTAAGGAATTATTTAATGGCTAATTAACCGGAACAAATTTTATCTCTCTTACTCGTTTTAGATTAGGTAGCAGCGAACAGAATTTTTCTTAATCAGTTGTTTTATTTTTAAATTCGTTATCGTTAATTACCTTCATGGAAAACAATGAAAAATTTGCATTATTTTGATCACAAGGCCTGCCTCCCTACCTATGTATTATAAAGTCATTTTAAATTTCACATTAGTTTGATTTCCTGTCGGTTGTCAATCAATGTGTTACTTACCCTTAATAAAAATCAGTATTGATTACACTTTTTGGTAACATATTTTTTATAAAATGCCAATTAGTAGGTTGAAAAGATTGTTATACATTGTGTCACAAACAAAACACATTTTTCGGTAGCTCCTTTTATAAATAGTGGTCATTAACACACTCTAAAATTACTGGTAGCTATACCGTGGTTTGGCTTTCCATGTTCAGATGTAGAAAGAACCTCGTTTACATGGTGACACTAAAGCGTGACACTAAATGCCGTGGCATTAAATGCCATAATAGTGTCGTCATCTGAACAGCCTAATGTCGCGATGCCACAATGTCGTGAGGCTAAGGCCGTGACACTGGCATCAACTTTTTAATCTTAAAATATTTTTTTATTCATTATAAAAATTGGTGTACATTGTATGGTTCAAAACTAATTTAAAGATTAAAATATTCTAATCATAATTCATGATACTAGATTTTAACGATTTAAAGATATTTGCAAGTATAAAATGGTGTTATTTAAAAAAATTTATAGAAATTAAAAAATATGACTTACTACTAGTTTGACGTTGAATTTCCAATTTTAATTTTAATAGTAATATTTCTTCGATTATTTTTTAAATCGCTTAAATTTAGTGTGTCTCCATCTTAAAATTAGTTTTAGGTCGTGTGCCAACTTGTATTAAAATTTTCTGAGAAATCGGTATAAAAACTTTTTTTATTTGTTGCAGGCTTTTTAATAACCCTCTAGCAAATGTTACATTTGAAGAAACAAAGGTATGTATAGGTAAGTAATAACCAAACAATCTGTACAGGTATCCAATAATTCGTCTTAGCAGGCACACACTATTTAAACAATAGCAAATTTCATTTATGAAATTGACTTAATTAATGTAGTCACTAAATGACTTCGTCATAGATTTTGTTTGTAAGTGTGTGAATTAAAAGTTAAAGATGTAGCTCGAAGCTTTTTAATTAACCTGATTCTTATAAATAACGTAAATAGTGTCTGTCATAATGACCTTTTACGCGAGTTTTCGACAAACAACCAACCAATTAATTAATTACAAAATGCTGAGATTTCAACATTTTTCATGTTTATCTAAAGATAATTTATGAATATTTCTATATTTTCATCGGTCCAATAAAAGGTTTGTTCCAGCAACACTATGTACAATCCGATGAATGATCAGTATATGCGCAGTATCGATATAGCGTTTCAGTACAGTCTCTGATAGTTCAGCCGACGCGACGGTTAGTCGGCTGTTTCTGCGGTTATCGGTTTTGTTCATGAGCTTGTTTGTGGACGGTAAAAACAGTACAGGGTGGCCTATTTTCTATGCCCATACAGAGTATCTCGGTTATTATCAGAGATAGAAAAAAACTATGTACGTAGTCTCGATTTATTCTTTCGAGAGAAATTCATTGCCGTAAACAGATTTTTGATATCTTTTTTAATTTTTGAAATATAGCCAAAAACCGATTTTAGGCACTTTTTAAAAATGTTAAATATCTCGTTTAAACGAAAAGATAGAAAAAAACTTTCAACATTTTTTGCATGGTTTTTGATCCTAAATAAAATGGCGATGTTCAATTTTTTTTTTTACTATTACAAATATTGATATATTACATCTAACTTTCTTATTTTAAATGGCAACCATAGTTGGCCTTGACATGAATTGAAAGCTTATTTTTTGCGCTTTTCAAAAATATATAATTTGCTTATGGTTGCCATTTAAAATAAGAAAGTTAGGTGTAATTTATCAGTATTGATATGAGTAAACAACAATTGAACATCGCTATCTTATTAAGCACAAAAAAATCATGCCAAAAATTCTTTAAAGTTTTTTTCTATCTTTTCGTTTAAACGAGATATTTAACATTTTTGAAAAGTGCCTAAAATCTGTTTTTGGCTATATTTCGAAAATTAAAAAAGATATCAAAAATCTGTTTACGGCAATGAATTTCTCTTGATAAAATTAATCGAGACTACGTACTTAGTTTTTTTCTATCTCTGATAATAACCGAGATACCCTGTATGGGCATCGAAAATAGTCCACCCTGCACATGAAAGAAGGCAAGAACCAGCGCTAGATTATTACACGCATGCGCTGTTTACAACTATCGTCGTCTCTGGTAGCTACGCATCGCCCGCTCAATCCTACGCATTGTTGTTTTAGTACTGCTTTCTTAAGATCTTTACAAGTGTAAAGTGCTTCAATTTCTATGAACGCAATAGACACAAATGCCATTTACCTACAGTTAAGACTAGTCGTTAAATCGTTCCTGCAGCGGGTAATTTGAATTAATACATTTATTGGTCCATAGATGACGGATTTGCATAAACCTGTTAATATATTAGCACATGAGTACAAAATGCACTGCTGGAACAAACCTAAGAAGATTATATATTTAAAATATTTTTTTATACATAACAAAAAAGGGTATCTATACAATTTGTTTGTGTATCATCTTATTTTTGTTTAATATAAAGGTAAATGTAATATACTCAATTTCTTAGCAAAAACTGCGGAACTTTGTAATAAAAGTATTGTAATTAACTATTGAATAAATTAACTGGGTCGGTATCAGATTCGCCACGGCAGTAAGATTAAATCGATTGAGCGGTTCATTAGCTGCTGCCTTAATTAAGGCCAGTAAAAAAGGAACCCCTTCCTTTAAAGTTTAATACGCCTCACAAGGCAAATATTCAAATCCCTCTTTTGTATTGTATTGGTTTTATCTTAACTAATAATTTACTAACAAAAGTTAAACGCAGTCTTTCCAAATTTATTCCCCTATCAGGTTTTCGAACTTCTACTGTGCTTATAAAAAATATCAGAGTTGTCGAAACAGAATTAAATTTATCTTTAAAACATCAACGGTAAATAAAACGCTGAAGTCTTTAAATATCAACATTTTTTACAATTTATTTTCATTTTAAATGCCTCTATTTTGGTCAACCACTGATTAAAGTGACGAAACCGTTCAGATGGGACAATGTTGCTAATTGTAAAATTTTAAATTATTAATTCATACTGGGTGTTTCAAATATCCCCTTCTATCCTTCTTAACTGTTTATTTTAAGAAATAAAGTCTTGGTGTTCATAACAAAATATTCAGGACGTCGTAATCCGTTTTTGAATGTGTCAATAAAGTTTACATTTCTTAAATTGTGTTTGACACATTTATTATTAAAAATTTTTCGTTTTTGGTTCAACTTTTTTTTTTATAAGGTTTATTATTTTAAATACATCATTAAAAGATACTTGGCAGTTTCTCTTGCATGATGTACAATTTAACACCATACTAAGAGAAACTTTTTTATTATGTTTGCTATTTTCAATTAAATATTTTTAGCAAAAGATATTTAAAGATTCATTTCCTGCGATAGGAAATTACAAGATTTTTTAATTAATGTACTTGAAAATATAAGAGCCATTTAAAAAAACAATGAACCTCGAAATTTAATTTTAAAACTAAATATACAAAAATTATTGAATATATGAGGATGGGACAAACACTTACCAGTCTAACCTATAAAGAACCAAAATTTTCATTAATTGTTTATAGTTGTTTCCAGTGTCCATCTTCGCTTTGACGTTTTATAGGGTTATTTAACTTTTCTCAACCGAGGTTTCCTGAAATCCTAGGGTTCTGCGAAGAAGTTCTGCAAGAAATAGTTATGGATAGGCTCATCATATGTAAAACTAATATCATATTTAGAAACTACTTGCAACCATCTGAATAAACAATAAATCCAAAACTCCGTGTTTTAAAACAAAAAGATTACAGGTCTGTTAACCTTTCCCGGCCGGCGTGAGGAAAATTGCACTAAGGACGGGGTGGGATACAAATGTATCCCAATCAGTTAATTGTTGCACTAAATTAAAATGACAAATTTTATGATATATATAATTGGGAACAATTTAGAAAAGGCATTTAAAATGCAAAAAAAACTTTATTCAACATACATTAACATTACAAATCTTTTTTTTTATATTTCTGTTTCCTGTATTCTGACAAATAGTACAAATTATTGTTTTTGATACAATGCTATGGTGAAAATAGACATATTTAGAACACTTTTGGCAACTATTTCTTGTTCTTTTGTCTTTTTTTCTTGAACATACTTGTATAACAGCGTTTAGAAGGTGAAGTTGGTACCAGAATCTGTGCTTCGGCGTTATCAACTTCTTCGAGACTCATTTAGCGGATGGCCTCCTTAACTCTTCTGTCCAAACGTTTATTATGTAACCCTTGAATGGCATTAGGTTTTGCAAGTTCACAATCAAGTAAAAATATTCTACTGAAGTTACTGTTTTCATTCAACTCTGGATTTTTAGTCGTCCAAATTACATATGCATTTAAAGCAGCAATGTCCAGAATATTTTGAAATAATACAAAAGGCAATTTTGTTACCCCTTTTTACTGAATAATAATTCACCATCTTATCCATGGTATCTACAGAACCTTTGGTCTTGTTGTAATGTTCTAATAGTGAGATATAATATTATGAAAATGAAAACAATTAAAAAAGGTAATATGAAACCACAAAAATGTAGCTCACTTCTTCAGAGCTGCTGGCGTCTTTTTCTTCATGTAAGTAATCTTCGAATTCAGAATTATCCGAAAAAACCTCGTGTTCTATAAATTCTTCAACTGATTCTCCAATCCATTGCAAAGCTGTTAGGTGGCCACTTTCTTTGCTAAGATCAAGTCTTCGTTTTTTGGACATTGCTATTGCTCGATATTACACTTTATAACTATATTTTACAGAATGTAACACACTGTCGCACAGAATAGAAATACGTGTACTGAAATTTTTAGGTCAAACGAGTTTGTTTACTGACTAATGGGGTCTACAGACCTACCAATTTGTCGGGACAACCGGCCGACCATTCCGATAAATTGTTTAATGTGTAGTGTTTCACCCGACCAACACGACAGTTGGAACGGTCGGGTGACCAGTCCATCCAACAAGCCAACGTCCCCACTACATTCCTTTAGATAAGGACTATTATACTATTAAACCGAAAATTTAACATCAAAATGAATAAAAAGCTATGACGTTTATGCTGTTGGTTGGACTGATCGGGAGGTGTGTAGACAACACCCAACTCGGAGTTCCCGACTGTCGGCCCCGACAAGTTGGCTAATGTGTACAGGCTTTAAAATACCAAAGGTCACGTTATAAGGTGGTAAAATATGAATCACATATATCTAAGACGATATGGGATACAATTGTATCCCAAGCATTTAATTATTTTTTATCGCAAACAGAAGTCGAAAATCAATTTGTCAGTTTACTTCAATCAGTATATGTGACAATTTAAAAAAATGGCGCCCTTAAAAGAATTGAAACAAAGTTTAAGAAAAAAACTCTTCCTGCGATACATTTCTATCCCACGCAGGCCGGGAAAGGTTAAAGCGTGTTCTCGCTCCTCCCCACATTTCATCTTTAAGTTTTGGTTAAACATAGAATGTTATACTAGTCTTGTGCGAAACTGTGCTGATAAAAGTTTTGATTGTGTGTGATTCGTTGAGCTACAAATTCAATTTAAAATTTGAGGGGCTGTAAACATGATACCCCCCCCCCCAACACGTAATTTAAACATTTTGTTTAGACAGATATGTTGTGCTAGACTCTAGCACAAGGCTAGAGTGCTAGAGTGTGCTAATAAACTTTTTGCCGTTTCCGTTACGCTAAAATTGTTATTCCAAATTAGAGAGGCTTATCGACATGATGGCCTCAATACGTAATTTTAATCATTTGTTTAGACAAATATGTAGTGCTAGCGTGTGCTGATCAACTTTTTGATTGTGCTCTTTCCGTAACGCGACTTTAATTTAAAGTTTGGGGGGCTGTAGACATTATAGCCCTTCCAGTTTGTAATTCAAACTAAATTTTTAGAAAAAAATATTGTGCTTGATGTGTGCTGATATAACTTTGGATTGTGCCAGTTCCAGTTAGAGACGAATTAGGTGTCATTGTAGCAACGTCATAAATATTTTATTCTAACGGTATATATGAATAAATGTGGTGTTGTAGGCTGATAATATTTTAGTTTCACAAATAATGTTGAGTTTGGTAATATTTGTTTTCGCAAAAAAATATTTACTAGTTTTGACCCTTGGGTAACGACACAATAAATTTCTTTTCTACTTATGGAAGAAAAAATTGAAATAAAATGTTAAGAGGACTGGGCGAAACACATTTATTTAATATCTTTACCACATTTTAAGGTCAAACTCGACTATTTATTGCAAAAGACATCGTCATTACTTAAGGGAAGGAATTGTCAAGTAATATTGCTGATTTTAAAAGAACTAAATCTTTGTAATGTTTTATTTAAAGTTACATTTCACCAATTGTAGCTTAAAACAAGAAAAATTTAAAAAGTTGTAACTGTGCGACTGCTAAGCTTTTCTTGCGTGCAGTACTATTGTTGTATGCTAATTACGAACAAAATCGTCTATTAATAGGTTACATGTTTTCCACTATCTTGTTAAATTTTATGGTAGGTAGTAGGTACTCTCTTTATAATTAATTAAATCGCAACGGCACTGCAATTGCATTTAAATTACAAAATTACAATCTTGCCTGCAATAAAATTGTTTATGAATCTGAAATTATTTCAGTAAAGTATAATACACGTTTATTAAAACAAATTGCTGCGGTTCCTGAAATTGCAATTCGTTTTATTAAACCGGGCTTGTTATAAATCGTAAAAGTAATTAAATCGTGTCAATTTCCTTTCTGTAAATAATATAAACCAGTAAATAAAAGAATTAAAAACAGAAATTATTCACGGAATAAAACGTATAATCATAGGGGGTAAGTTATTAGATTGCCAGAATGATAGCGTCTAGGTAGAGTAATGGGCTCGATTTGCATGTAATTCCCGTCTTGGCCACCGCTCGTCGCCACCGTCTCTTTTAATTGTTCCATCTCCCCCCTTCCTGCTCGAAAACGCGACAAACTAGTTGACCGGAAACTGTGTCGCTCGTTGTTATACACGCAAACCGTACTTTCATCAAAAGAATACTGTATTTTTAAATGCAAAATTTTATTGATTTTTTTTTAATATAAAATAAAACCTTTGTCGAAGACAGATAATGTCCTTAGTTGAACAAGTCCATAAAATTACCATTTTTCTTTGCAATTGAAGTTTTAGGTACCCACTTTTCTTAAAACTGTTGATTAGTAAACGAGGAAGATCATAAATATTAGACAAACAAAACGAAAATTACATTTTCTATTTATGTTGTGTAGCAATTGCCTTTGTTGCAAACTATGAATTTTGCTTAACACATAAAGTCACCAATACGTTGAATTTTTAATAAAAACAGTATGAGTTGCTCAAAAAACATTTAAAAAGTGATGATGATATTAGAAGGCAAAAGAATTATTTTCGTTATGAAAAACGCTTTCTCATAATTTCTAAAACACAACTCAAATTGTAAATATGAAATTTCCAATATAATAATATGAACCCGACACCTCCACCAGATATGATTGCAGTAATAAATCTACGTGAGCTGTCCATGGTGCATGGACTAAAGAAATGTAAATTATCGGAACCGGTTCGATATGTTAATTTTAGACATTATCAAAAAAAAAATTTACCACTTTTAAATTTGTACTATAGAAACAAGAAATAGCTTAAAGGCTAATAATCTTTAAAATAAAAAATTTATAATAGACCAATACCATGGTCCAGTGTTTCTCAATCTCTCTTCTTCATCAATTTTTATTTTCAATCCTTTTGTCCTGCCAAAATATTATATGTTTTTATTTCTCAAGCGCCAAAACTTAAAAGTACATTGAAATCCGTAATACTAGTTATTAGGCTAAGAAGGCCCTATCATTATGTGTGACTGCTGTTATTTTCAGTATGTATTTTCATGTTATTGTTTTTTTGTTATTTGTTGTTTCGTCTTCGATTTTCAACTTCTTTAGACATTTTGCGCCCACCTTAGGTTGAAAGTGACACAAATTAGTCATAAATTAAGTATGTACTAAAACACAAAATAAATCTAAAATATTAATACAGAGTTAGTCAAAATTATGTTAACACTAATGTATTATCTCGATCTTACATTTACTGGTCGAAGGATAGGTCGCGGAGGACTATTGCCGTAACCTCCATTCTCCCTTGATGAAATTAAAGTAGGCTGTGAAAACAAAAACAAAACAAGGTGTAAAACCTTTTAAAACTCATTTGGTACAAGTTACGAAGGTTTGTAATTTGTTGTTGTGATAAACGTTACAAATATTTGAACATAAGATAAACTACAATAAACTACGTTACTGCAGATTCCGACTTTATCGTCGTTTCCTTATTTTTATATATTTATAATGTTTATCACAACAACAAATTACAAAACCTTCGTAACTTGTACCAAATGAGTTTTAAAAGGTTTCACACCTTGTTTTGTTTTTGTTTTCACAGCCTACTATAATTTTGTTTAAAAAAAAAACTAAAAAACCTCCGTAAATACATCAACCCTTATATATTTGGAATGACAAAAAAATAAGGAATTTAAATAAGTCATAGCCAACTATGGGTTCTATTTAAAAAAATACAACTTTATGCCACAAATCAAATTTCGGATTTTCTTTTGAAAAATTGACTACGCCACTGCATTCCTATCAAAAAAGTGCCTGTAGAACGTCAAAATTATTTTTGTTTATTTTCATAAACAAGCGAGATACAGTCATAAAACGAAAAGTCGAAAAATCGAGTTATCGGCGATAACTCGAAAACAAAAGACGATAACCAATTTTAGTTTTCACCATTAACTTTTTCTCGGAAAAAGAGATCAATGATGCACGGTCCGTTTTTTCATACCTCTTATAGTTACCGAGATTCCCTATTAAAACATCGAAATTTGCCCACCCTGTACGTGAGAATGGGTACGTACACTGCATTATCTAATTATTTTGTGTATAAAGAACTGATTTCGCTTAAATAGCAATAAATAATAGTAAAATTTAATTACCTAATTTTTCATGAACTTACATTTACTTAAGTTACTAAATAATTAAAAATAATAACCATAGTTCAAACATATGATTTCTCCGCTACGTTTTCCTCTCCTAAACTACATCATTTATTTAAACAAGACGTGCGCTAAATACACTTATAAAATTTTTATAAAATCAACTGTCACATAAAACAATTCATTCAAAACTAAACGTTTAAATAAAACTATTTTAAAATAATTTAGAAAAACTTAAGAGATATCTTTTTTACGAGTATAACGTTTATTACTTAAAATCAGACAGTGTCTAACAGTGAGATCAATACCGAATATTGAGGCAATGAAATTGAAATTTCGCTAACGATTTAATTTAAAAACAACCAATTACAAAGTTCTAACACAATAACATAAATCATAATAAACTGCGGCATCAAAAATGTGTTTGTTAAAAGCGGGAAACGCGGTTATAAGAAAATGAGGGTAATTCGTAAATTGATGAATGCGAAGCCGCGCAGTTCAAATTGACAAACAAAATGGATAGCGCAATTAAACAGTTAATCGAATGATTGATGCAATGGGGAACAGGGGGGAGTAGTGGGAGTATTGAATATTACCAACAGCGCACACGGGGTAGGGGCCCCACTCACTATTGAATTATGACGACCGACAATGAAGCTCTCAAATTAGTTCATTGAGTACTCGATGTGTTTTAGAAACCATAGCACACTGTGTTCTATTTAAGGGCTTGTCGGACAATGCTAGTAATTAATGCTATTGCAATTTAGTTTGAATGGCAGTGTCGAGCTTGTATTGCTACTTGTTTAGTTATGGAGCTAAGGTCAATTGTTCCAATGTGTGCGTTTCAGGTTACACACCAAGTCCATTACAAATACAAGAAATTACCATTTGTAGGGTCAGATTATAGGTACTAAGAACCGCCGTATATGTTTCTTCCGAGACGAATTAATTATATGAAACAAGTATTCAGTTGCTCGTGCTAAGGAGAACACACATCGCTTTGAAATGTGCTTAACCAATCGAATTATCGAAACAATTCGGCCATGGAAACAGGCATGAGAGGGACCAGTAAGAAATATAATTCGATAAAAATGTAATTAAATTAACAATTTAATACAAACAGTGCTGCGCAAAAGCATGGACACAGACAAATATCTAAAATACTACTTCTATTATATTACAATAAAATTTGATATCTAACCGTTATCGTATTTTTCGAATATGATAAAAAATATTAAAGTTGCAAAACGACTTCCAGTTCAACAGCAAACTGAAATTCTTTGAAATTTTGAATAGAACATCCTGTATATTTTTCTTCTTCTTCTTAATCGGTTCCTCTTGTACCCTTCGGTGTCGAGGTATGCTTTTCTATATCTGTATTATTATGTTTCTCCACTCCTGCCTATCGTTAGCTAATTGCGGCACATCTCTCCAGCTGACCCCTTTTGCTTCTAGTCTCTGCCGCACTTCTGTTTCCCATTTTATTCTTGGTCTTCCTCTATTTATTTTTTGCTCTATGCATTTTCCATCATATTTTCGCGTATCTACTTTCTGACATGCGTAGTAAATGTCCAAGCCATCTTAATTGGTTCGTCTCCATCTTTTTCTTAATACCACTGTATATTTTTATATTTTTATATTTTTAAATTACCCTTTAAATTTACTTCAGAAAATGTATAAGGTTGTATGGGTCTAAAGTCAACCGTTTTCGTGAAATTTACATTTTTATGAAATTTTTTTGCGATACAGCACTTTCAAAAATTTTCCCCAATTAAAAACTTTTCACGGCAGGAGAAATTTATTAAAAAATTAGATTGACAATAGATTAATAAACATTTTGCGCTAGCTACATTTTTAAAATATTATACAGGGTGTTTTTTACGCTTGGTCACACACATAAAAATATTACGTTGTTCTAATAATTTAACAATAAAATCGCGATATCTCGAAAAAATATCAATTTTGGTTACAAAATAGACTCCATTTTTTTGGAAGATTGTTATTCTTTTATAAGATTGTGTTAAAAAATGGGGTATTGTATTTAAGAAAAATAAATTATTGACGTTAAAGTTAAAATTTCACGTTTGACCAAGCATAAAAAACACTCGGTATAATAATTTTTAAATGTAGGTAGTGCAAAGTGTTAACTTGTTTATTGTCAATGGAAATTTTAAACGAAATTTTACAGCCTTTTCAAAGTTTTTAAATGTTAAATATTTTTGAAAATACTGTACCTATCGATTAAGATTTTCACAAATATGTAAATTTCTCAAAACTTTAAAGCCGTATGACTGTGTACACTTTTTAAAGTAAATTTGAAGATTGAGAAATTGAGAATATAAATATGTAGGGTGTTATAATCAGGGACTAAAAACGAAAAAAATTCCGTTCGTTTCTGTTCGGAACGAAAACGAAATATGTAGTTTTCGTTCTTTTTGTTCTAACCGAAAAAAATCTTTTTTCGTTTTCGTGAACCGAAATAATAACGGTTAAAACCGGTTTTTCAATATTTTTTTTTGTCGTCAAAAAATCAATTTTTTTTCTAGTCACCACAACCCTCTATATAAATACGATAACAATATTTGCGTCTCAACTAAAATATAAACGATGACGATGGGGTTTGATGCTCACGGACAGCATATTTTAGACTGGCGAACCATCGCCATATTAAATTTACCAAATCGTTAAACACGTTAACATTTAACCATTTAATTAAGTTTAACACCCGTAAGGTGCAAAAACACAACGTGATTAGATTAAATTAAACACACGATCTTCATCTAAAAATATGAAAATATAGCAAGTGCTGTTTTAAATTTGTTTTAGTACTAAAAATCTATGCATTTGAATTAAATAAGATCCTGCTGTAATTATTTAAAAAGACAAAAGAATGAATTCAAGTGGTTAATATACTAAATGTTATAAATAAAAAAGATATTAAAAAAAAACTTATATTAACTTGAAATATACTTTAACTTTATAGTTTCTACATACCATAGAACATACATTTTCACATTCCGTTAAATCTTACTAGCAACACATCTTCCAATAAATCTTCTTTTACATTAGTTCTTTTCGAAGTAAAAATAAATTTTGCTATTATTATGTCTAAACGCAAATAAAACATACACATTAATAATATATATCCAATCAAGTGTATATTCTATATTGATGATCTAAAAAACAAATTAGAAATAGAGAATATCTGTACCGTTAATTGTGTTACACGAAATTGCCAGTATAAACAATAAAGTTGTTAATACATATTCAGTATTCACGTAAATATATGGAGAAAAGTCAAGCTCACTTATTTCAAGTGAGATTTTTTACTCCCTCGTGGAGTCTTCCCAGCACAGACGGTAAATTCGCGTTTGTGTTTAACAAATAATATTGAAATAGCGACAAAACCGGTTAAAACCGGTTTTGGAAAATATTTATTTCGTTTTCGTTCTTGAACGAAAAATAATAATTTCGTTTTCGGTTTCGTTCTTAAAAAAATTTCGGTTAATTTCGTTTAACGTTTTCGTTTTTGTTCCGTTCTCAGTCCCTGGTTATAATTAGAATTTCAAAGTTTGCCGTTTCCTGTTCAACCGGAAGTCTTATTGCAACGTCAATATTTTTATTAAACTAGAAACATGCGATAAAGGTCAAATACCAAATTTCATTGTAATATCTTCAATAGCATTCTAGATATTTGTCTCTCCATACTTTTGTCCAGCGCTGTATAACAAATATAATAAATAATATGACTTGTTGGGGTTTTTATTAAAAACAAACGAGGTATTCGAGGGTGTAGTGTATTTTTATGCACTGACTTGCATGAAAAATTAAAAACTGCCACACCATCGCAACAATTAAAAGTATTAGTTATTGTTTGTGTATATGGTATATCAATAAAATATTAGAGTTAAAGAAACCTATTGCCTAAATGTCGTAAGCGAAAAGCTTCTATAATATTATTGAAATTTAAAAAAAAAAACTTTAAATATACAAAACGATTGGTTTTGTCAATTTAATTACAATAATAATATCATAATTCTGAATTATTAATTATGATATTCCTCTAAATTTCAAATATAATCTTTTCATAATACAATAATTAGCAATTAAAGTACTGATTTGTGTATTTTGGAAATTAATCCCCATTCTAAAAGCAACTCGATCTTTTAATGCTGAAAATCTGAATAACTGCGGTGTGACATTTTAAACAAAGCACTCAATAAGATCGGAGAAAGCTCTGCAAAACCTTCCGTCTTTTTCCTTCTTAATTCGGATGTGTCACCTCTCTCTTTAGACTGCGACGACTACACAGCTTGTTAGGTATGCGTCACAGTTGTGTTAATTAAGAGAAAGAGTTAATTATGCTTAACAAGTTATTTCGCAAAGTTTTCCTCTTTCTATCCATATTCTCTGTACAGTTTAAGCCTTAACTGATGAGAATTATTGTAGAAAGGGCGATATGAACAGAACAATACGTACCTAGATACTGCCTGTTCCGCTTATGAACAAAGTAAAATTAATGTACTTAACACACAACCATTTTATAAAAAGGCAAACTGTCTTTATTTTTACAGCACAATTCCAAGTAACCAAAAACAATATTGATTTTGATACAACAATTCTATTTATGAATTTCACTGATGTACTTGATTTATACCGAGTGATTCAGTTTGACTGTGGCACCCCTATAATTTTACTTTTTTAAGAGAAAGCCCCTTAACCCTTTCGGTACTGATGGGACGTATGTGTCCCAAAAGGTGTTTAAAATATCCCGCATTAAAATTATTATTTTCAATAATTTTTAATTTATAGTTTTAAAAGATTTAAATCAATTGAAAACATTAAAAGATACTCTTATACATTTCTGATTTTTCTATATTTTTGTATCAATGTGTACACCCACAGAATAATTTGTGTCTCTTTGAAAAAGCTACGCCGAACAGCGAATATGCAAAATGGAACTAAGTTCGCAACTGTCAGACCAGTCTTAAATTAGAGAACCATTTTATCAGGATTGCAAACTAAAGACGGGAACAATCGAATAAATGCTTTTAATTTGTATTCAGAACCTATTAGAATGGAAATTGAACTTTTTCGCTTTACCTATAATTAGTAAACAATTGATTGAAATTGCTTTAAGCGTTTGAAGTGCTTTGCTTTTGTTTCAGACTTTTAGAAACGAAGTAGAAACTGTAATTTATTGTATTTGTAGCACTTTATATGCACAACGGCAACTATAAATGAATCACGTTGATAATTATCTTGTAATAAGATTAAAAAAGATTTGTTTGTGCTAACAATTTTATCTTACGAGACTTTAAGTTGTTACTAACTAACTTGCTTATTATAATTACAATTTTGGTGCGGCAGTTGGAAATTTAAAGCAGTTATACCGTTACCTAATCCGAAATATATATTGTGACAATTTAATACCGAAATGTAGTTACAAACAGATTATGAAACTGACACCAATGGATTATACAGCAGTCTGTTATATTCACCTTAGATGTAATAGAAGTAGATAAAGTCATTGGCGAACTTTATATTTATTACATTCATTATACCTATCCATTTATGTGTTTACATAACACAAACATTTACTAGGTAATGAAACTATTAATGTTAGTTTTTCTTTATTGTCATATGCCACAAAAGTTCATGAAAATAATACGGTGTTTTTTACCTGTCTTAATTCATTTTCTTTTTACATTAATAATATAGGTACTTAAGTAACAATTAAGCAATGTTTAGCATGATCCAAGATCAACTGCCAAAACAGGCCTATTTATATTAAATTTTTTAAATAAAAATTTAATGACCAATTTTTTTTTTATTCTTACCAACCATCAAGTTACAATGAAAACTTGTGTTTTTCAAATGGCAAGTATTGTAAGCTTGGTTATTGCTTAAATCCATTTTTTTTCTGAATTATAACGTATAATAGTTAAAGTAGCTAAAAATTTTTTTTTTTATTTTGCTAAGGTATATTTAAATTAAAATATGTATGAACGGAAACTTTATACAAGTACGATAGTTTAATTTTTTTGTATTTTGTAGTTTTTAACAGGTTGGCTGTCAAAACAAATAAATGTCAAAAAATGTTCCTGGTGCCAAGTTTATTAAAAGATACGAGTACTATTTTACTTCAGAAACAAAGTCCAATACTTAATGTTGTATATTTTTTTTAATTAGCCATTATTTTTCAAAATGTTCAGCGGTCGTTAACGCCTATCGGCGTTGTAACCGATATTACTCAGGACCTCTGGCACAGTATAGACGAAAATAAATGTATAATAAACGTCAACATGAGAAATTAGACTTTAATGTGTTCAAAGTGACCGCCCCCCGCTTCCAAACACAATTATCATCTATTTGTAACTGCTTGAATACATCAAAGTTTAATTATTTTTTTAATTAAAAATCAATTTTTAATACATTTCCATTGATAGTTATAGTATAATTTTTAAGATTTGATCGTTTTTTGTTATGTTAAATAGACGGTTTGCTATAATTTAAATAAACTTTGAACTGATTTTTTTCGAAAATTTTCTTATGTATGCCTACTTTTTTTAATACATGGTTGGATTCAGAAATAAATTGTCTATCCGAATCAACAAAAACATGTATACTATGTAATTTAAAAAAAAAAAACAGTTGCCTATCGCGGATTTGACATACGTTATCGAAGAGATAACAAATGCACATCACTTAATAGAAAATTTGTCGCCATTTCCAAAAATATAAGGTTTGCTGGGGTTATTTTCAATAATTAACGAGTTATAGGGGTGCGACAGTCAAACTGAATCCCCCGTTATACAGGGTGTTTCTTAAATATTGCAAAAATATTCGGAAGGTGATTCCTTATCGAAAATTAAGGGGGGTTTTTCATATAATTTTGTTTCCTTAGACGTCTCCTTTCGGAGTTACACCCACTTAAAGGGGAGCGGTAAACTTGGGTTTTCATTTTATTTTTCAAATTTTGGATAAATGTAGAAGAATGATATTTAACAGATGTTTTATACTTATTTAAAGTTTTCCCATAGTAATATTTTCAACCATCTCCCACTTGTTGGTTTTTTCTATCAGAACCTTTTGGTGGGTTAAAATTTTGCAATTAATAACTTTTTTTTTTGAAAACCTGATATTTTTTAGAAACGTTTTTTATTCTTTAGTTTTTCTCATAAAACCTACCGTTTTTGAGTAAAAAATAAAATAAGTAAACATGAGCCATCAACTATTCCAATATAAAACGATTCAGTTTAGTGGTTGCCATGGTTTGTTTATGTTCATGTTGGATAGACTTGACGGGCGTTTAAGCGTTGTCGCAGCGCAAACGTCAAAATGAATTACACCCGTCACTTCTACCCAATATGAACATAAACAAACCATGGGTAACCACCAAAACGAATCTTTTATATTGGAATATTTGATGGCTCATGTATACTTATTTAATTTTTTACTCAAAAATATTTTGAAAAAGAAGGGAAAACAATGTACGTACTCATATGAGTACAACGGGAACATAGAGACGTTAAAGAAAATAAAAATGATATAATTTTGTCACTACTTCTAATAAGTAACACAACTTTGGATCCTAAAGGAAAATTCAGCGCTAACAACGTAATGTTCCCAGTGTTCTCATATGAAAGGCCAAAGGTCAAAGGTCACGTGTTTTTTCCGCTCGCGCGAAGACTGCTATAGGGGGGTTGACCCCCTCTTCAGTCGTTAGAGGCACAGGGATATGGGTAGGGATGTGGATAGTCAAGGATGGGTAAGGATAGGTGGAAGTACTGCCACAGCATTTGCCTTAACCATAGAGGAAACCACCTGAAACCTCTACAATGACAGTCGGCCCTGGGAATCGAACACAGGACCTCCTGATTACAAGTTAGGTTGTTTTACCAACCAGCCACTAAGCTCGGTGAAACTCTCATATGAGTACACCAATATGTAACTATGAATAAAAAAGCACACTATGTATTTTGTGTAATATTTGCATGAATAACTGTAAAACATACATACTTGAGTAACAAATTTCAGCAGAGAAGTTGAATTATATTTTAAAATAAAGATAAAAACTAACAACAAAGCACACAGTGACAATAGCTCAGTTGTATATAGCACAAAGTAAAGTGACATTTTTTCTATATGGAAACAACATTTACTTAGCGGTAAAATTTTAATCTAGTATTCCCTGTTCTGCGTACATCTAAGTATTCTAAGTGCTACTAAGCATTCCCACCTATATGTAACTAATGGAACTTAAAAAAATATATTTTATGAACTGTACTTAAATGAGTGCACTGGGAACAAATGGGTTAATCCCTTATTGCTTTTCCGGGATTATATTCAAATTAAATCATGTTTTTTGAAACCACATCAAACAGCTAACCCAACTACAGTAAACTTGGTAAAGCCCATTTATACCTAACCTAACCGGAATATGGAGTACCTGATTTAACCAAAAATTTTCAGCCATATTATGATATAATAAACTTAAATATAAACACTTTTGATGCATCTTATTTTACCTAGTTTAGTTTTAAAAAAAAAGTTTAATAAAATATTTTCATTTAAGTTTGAGAAAATTCCTCACAGCACCGTTTTACTTTGTTTAAAAAAATAACAAAGAAACTAATTTTTTTTTTTAATTAAAAATAATCAATTTATTTAATAAAAATTTAATTATATTTGATGTCATTCAGCACATACCAATTTAATTACATTTACTAAAGTTTCAAGTAATACACCTAAGATTGTAAATCTATGCCGTATAAGATCTAACATAAAGTAACGAGGCGGTAGGTGTAAGCCGGGCCGCTTCAGCCAGATATGAACAGCTTATGTGAAAAGCAAAGCCGCCAATTATCCCTACAAATTGAGATAATTACAGAGTTATACTAGCACGTACTCCGTTTTCCTTTATGCAAGCCTAAATTGGAATGCAACTCCACATGCTTTAGCTGTGATTTCGTTTGCTAACGCATTTATGTTGGTATTTTATTTTAAAACAATGAGTTACAAAATGGACCTAACAATTCACCAAGCTAAATTATCCAGTTTGCAAAACTACTAAACCACATATAAACTTGAACTAAGTTTACGTTAATTACAGGAAGGATTTAGCGCAAGTCTCGTCTTAAGTCAAGTAGATCTAACATTGTTAAGATAATTACGTAGGTAACAGTATATTTATAGAAAAAAATGGTTTTAAAGCTTATTGTCCATGTGATTTATTTATAAAAATTGTTACAAATTGTTGGATGAAATATGTTTATAGTTCAACATACAAACCCAAATAACAGTTGTGAAATTTTCTTTATTTATCTGAATAACATTTTTCGGCACTATAGACAAATATGTGATTTTGATATGATTATTACAAAAAAAAATTGGTTGCAAGCATCACATTTATTTTTTGTGCTCAAATTTTTTTCCAACAGAATTATAGAGTTACAAAGTACTATTATCATCCTACTATAGATCGTGAAGTCACCACAACGTACTCAATTGGAAGTAAAAATGACAATGAAGAAATGCACAAAGTCTTTTACGAGTACATTTAGACACAAAGTTACTACATTGAATTTTATTTTGGCGTACTTTATACTCTAGCCTAGCGCGTCCGTTCAAGTGTTAAAAAATAGCTGCCCAAAATTTTTAATTGAAAGCACGTATAACTAGAAACTGAAAATATATAACAAAAGCAGCAGAATTAAAATGTCTTAGCTTTTGAAGTTTTTTTCAAATTTTTTAATATAAATCTGAAACATAATTATTTTTTTAAGTTTCTTAGCGTCTGTTCTTATACTAATGTAAAGGATTATTTTCATTTGTGAGCTAACATTACGCATGTAGGTGTATTAAACAAACAATGAATTATTTAGAGTAAGTGGGGCACAATGTATTTTGTACATTATCTTAATTTTTCGATTATAAATTGACAGCCTAGTAAAGGGACCATAAAAACGAATAATAATACGGCAGCACGACAGCAGCGACACACTACACTTATTAATATTTAATAATGTATTTCAAAACGTCCTTTGTCGCTAGCAGTAAAATTTAGTTTACAAAATAATGTTACAAGAACCTGCAGTTCTACGGAAAAAGCATAAAATATAATATACGGCGTCATATATTTGGTATAAACGTCACAAAGCACGTGTTGTCCAAACATAACATAAAGTAGGCTCTGCTTAGTGACATTTCTAAACTTTTATATGGAAGCTTACTTTATGAAGGTGGGGAGGTCGGTATGAGAACATTTTCAACAAATCTATAAAATAAATTTAAGGATATTGCTCTACACGTGCTTTTTATCGTTTAGGATATCAAAATTGGTTTGAAAATAGTTTACAAGTTTTATATCCTTTACTGGTCAGTTATACTCTTCATTTCAATTTGGCTCCAAGGCTTAACTACTAAGTATATTTAAAAAAAAAAATATCATGTCATACGCTCAGGCGTATTCAAAATAACTGTGCTGAATTCTCAGGCATGTTTTGATTGTGAAAGCTATATTCCACTTAACAAACTTTAGTTGCATTGTTAAACCGCCTAATAACATAAACAAACGAATTCAAAATATGTAACTTGATTTTCATTGCTAGAATCATTTTTGAAAGGAAGATAAACGTGTTGATACTTGGATTGGGCGTTTACTTGAGTTTTTGTGTTAGGTTGTTACACCCTAATTGACCGATTACAATTTTGCCAAACTGTAAGCACTTAAAGAATTTAACATATCGTTAAGAACGCGATGTACGAAAAAACAGTAAATATAATAAAAACCCAGAATGACGAATCGACAATCTTTGAAACAAACGATAACCCAAGACATGCATGCGTACTCAGTTCATTATTATTCGCAGTGTATAAAAGAAGCAAAACAATAAATTCGACAATCCATCTAGAATCTAGGTAACTATTAAATAGAAAATTTAAAAAAAACAACAACAAATAAACAAACAAAGGTCATGTTTGCAGACGACATGGTCATAGTCTCGGAAACGAAAAATGACCTTTAACATAATCTAGACACTTTAAATTAAACCATGAATGAAAAAAAAAACAATATGAAAATAAATGTACAATACACAAAAACTATGATCATCTCAACATAGTAGTATAAAGAGCACGGCATTACACTAGAGGAGCATAAGTTGGAACAGGTAGAAAGCTTTAAATATTTAGGAGAATTTATTGAGTGTAATGGAGGGATGGACAGGTAAATAAGTGTAAGTTCTTACTATACTACTTACTATAAGAACAGGAAAATTTGAAAGAATATTTAACAGCTTTAGAACAACATCGGGAACAGAGAAATCTTTAGAGGAACAAAAGTAGAAATGGTAAAAAAGGTTTATATCTGCGATCGACTGTCGAACTGTTCGCGATCAACCGGTCGATCGCGATCAACCGGTCGATCGCGATCGACCGTTTGCCCACCCCTGCTCTAGCGTCTCTAGCTATTATAATAAGAGAGATCCCCATGCTCAAACCCGAATTTCAATCACCCTGTATAGTTTCAGAAATAGGAATTAGAAGATTACTATGAATGTGATGTCTGGCGATGTTTTCTTACAAAGGTGCGCAACATTTTGTAACTGCGGATTGCATTACATTTACATCTATATTTGTGTAGTTTTTATTTTAGTATTAAATTAGTATTAACGCTTTTGTAATAAAACCCCATGAGCAGTAAATTTAAAAAGAATTCCTTTTTATTGTTATTATTTGTGTATTTAATACTCCATGTATTTTTACGATTTTTGAGACCAATTTCTCATTTACTTTCAGTTAATCTCATGTCGTAGTACGAATAAAGTATTTCATTCTTCTTATTTTGTTTCGAAATTAACTTTATTTGATCTTACCTGAATTTAATTATGCTGTATCATTTTTGACAAATATTTGACCTTATCAAATCCGCTGTTATTACAATTTTAAATCATCAGTTTATCAAAGACTCTAACCTTTTGCACTGTATACAAGGAATGTTTAATTTCAGTGTTATTACAAGTTAGAAACAGCAATTTAATTTATAAATTAAAAAGAATCCTGCAAAATTAATATCATACCAAAACAAAGAGAAACACAAATTACTTACGAACAACAATGATTAAATAATTAATTAAATTCTTGAAGTTTGTTCAATTTTTTAATTTACAGCACCTCTCGGTGTAGTTGAACTTTCTTCGCGATCTTGCTAACTAATAATCACCGCAAAACGCAACACAAAAGTGCTATAAAACGTGAATTCATGATTGTGTATTTTACAATTGGGGGTTGGTATGCCTGGAATTACTCGTGGAATTGGCTTTTCTAATTTAACCCATCCAATAAAGGGTTGCGATATTGTCCCTGCACCCTCGCAACTGCTTATATTGCTTGTTTTACGATATTTAATCTTGGTTTACACGAAACAAACTCATTGGAACGCTTTAATTAAGTATTACACTGCAAAATATTTTATAGTACCGAATTACGTACGCGTCCGTTTTCATTTTGCGTACGTACAACGCCACATATGCTACACATCGCACGCTAAACGCTTACTTCATCATCGTTGGCTTTAAAATTTAATTGCTAATTAGTGAGCGCTTGCATTGAAGTTAACTTTGTACGCTAAAATTAATAATAATTTTGCAGTGTAAGTAAGGCTAAGGGGTTGATTTTCATTTCAAAACCTTTTTAGGCATTTACCTGGAATCCTTATAATTAAAAAATTCTAAGGTTATTGTATTTTGAAATTTTAATTTATTAAATCACTTGGAAAATTTATATTGACATTGTCTATTTTTGTCTTTAAATATTCTAACAATTATTTTTAGTAATAATACGCACTAGCTTAAAAAAATTGATTAGGTGTAAGTGTATAAATATCATCACTTAATACTTAATTTAGGTCCATACAACAAAAATTAAACAAGTCTTGCGTTAACCCCCTCAAAAACATGTACGTAACGCTTTAACTGACAATTTTCCTTAAAAACCTATGTACAAAACATCCCCATTAGTAGAAAAATATTGCTTTCTACCTTCTTATTTTCTCTTTAGAAGAACATGTAAATCGAAATAAGTAAGCCCAGTTACTATTTATACGTGTGTCCAAAAGGTATGAAATATGAAATATATCTCAGTAAATATCCACTTTGGGGAAAAATGTTTTGAATAAAAGTTGTTTTATCTTAGTTTTCCTCCATAAGAAATTTAAATTTTTTCTTTCGAATAACTAAAGCGCAATGATAAACAATAGATGTTTTTTAAATGACCATGTACACCTATGTTATAATACTCATTTGATAGAGAATTTTTTTCTTCTTTCAATGATGCAAAACTTTAGTAACTTACTTAAGCAACTTTTTGAGAAAAACGCAAAAAATACTCTTAAGTTATTTTAATTGTTTAGTATTTATTTCTAACAAAAACATCATAAGAACTAAAATTTTTTGACGAAATATACAATAAGTGTTCAAACTGTAAACCATTTACAGCTTGGCAATGATAAACTCGGTTTTTAAACCCGTTAATAACATATTCCCTACCATTTAAGGTGTAATAGACGTCATCTCTTCTCTAATACAATCTATTAAATTTTCGATATTCTCCGGCTTCCTAGTACAAACTTTATTTTTAAGGCGACTCCATCATTGAAAAGAGAAAAAAATCTCTATAAAATGAGTATAATACCTATAGAGGTAAATATCTTGGCATTTTAAAAAATTCATTTGTTTTTCATTGCGCTTTTGTTTGTTTGCTCTTCTTTATTGCATGGGCACATGGACTATCTATTATTTTAAGCCTGTTTGGCTGTTAATAAAACTTCTTATTCTTCCATGTCCACCCACCATGACCATGAAATTCTTCGATTCTGGATTTTGATTTTTTTTAACCTATGACACACTGACGGAAAAAAGCTTTTCGTTATGGCACCTTTCACTGTGTTATTCATTCCGTTTGCCATTCTTCTGCACTGCGGTTTTTCAGTTCACTAATAATAGTACTTTTGTGCACTCTATTATAGCAGATTTCAACATCTTCCTCTGTTGCTTTCTTGGCAAATCTGTCCGCTATTTCCAAAAAGGATTCGTTTTTTCTTTAAAGCATCATTTATTTAGAAACTTTTCTTATTCTTTAGTTTTTCTCGTAAAACTTATCGTTTTTGAGTAAAAAATAAAATAAGTGAACATGAACCATCAAATTTTCCAAGATAATTTCAAATATTAGCGATATTTTTAGGTCGAATTTATGAGCGAGTATTTCGCGAGAATGGTAAAATAAATCTAATTCCGCGGCAAACGGTGGCAGATACGAAGAAAAGTCAAAACGCACTTTTTGTTTAGAATAAAATACTCTACCTTAAAACAAGTTTGAGTTTGATTTTGAACAGGGCCGTACTAGTTTTTTTATAAAATTTATTGAAACTGAACCCGCACAACTCCGCCATGGTTGCTAGTGGGACTTGAAATTCTTACCGAATATGGTAACCTGTAAAGTGGTGCTGTATACTAAATTTTGTTAAAATATATTTACTGGTTGAGTAAGGGTTAAAAATTATCGATATTTTTTCGAAAATTTCAACACCCTGTATCTTTTAAATGAAGCGTGTACGGACCAATGTTGATATGGAATATTCGCTTTGAAATGAGTTTTTGTATCTACTGTTAAAGTCCTGCTACAAAAAAGTGGACCACCTTGAATAAAATTCTTTGATATTTTCATAATAACATAATTACGTTGACTTATATTAAATGTATAAATTATGAAGTCTGTTAACATATTCTTGCCGGATTTCCGGACTTTTTGGCTGCTGCAAGCTCTCACGGGGGAATGTCTTATTTTAATAAGAAATTTTCTGCAACTTGTTTGTAAGTTCATAATAAATTCGATCTTGGCAAAGGAATTTCTAAGTTTCATTTTAGTTGAAGTACAACACTTTGTTAGGAAATTTTACCTGCCTCTTTAAAGTGAAGTTGCTTGATAATGAAGGAACTAATTAATTAATTTGATAAACAAAGTGAAGCTCTCCCTGTTAAACTCTCATATCACTTCATAAAAGATGTTATACTGCATGCAATAACGTACAAGACACGCTACATCACAAAAAAAAACAAATTTACTGCCACGTTACATTAACAATCAGCTTAATGGAGAAAAAAGTGGAAGATAAAATTGTAAATTTAGAAAGAGCAGGTACATATTTGTTATTTAGTACCGACACAAAAATCGTAAATGTCTCTGAAAGTAAGACAACGGATAAAATGCAAAAAATAAGACAGTAGTCGACGACAAAGTAGAGAAGTTAGTAGAAGTAATTACGATGAGTGGTACAGGTGTCTCTGAGCACAGTGTGTAGAATTACAGCGTAGGGAGTCGTTTACATAAAGCAATTTTCTTGAAGCCATATATTGATATCGAAAACATTGTTACAGAATTATGTTTATGACATTCATTTTCCACATATTACATATATTGAGCAAAAGGCTTAGTTGTTATATACGTTATCGACAACTGGCGCCTCTAGCTATAACGTCATCACAAAGAACTTGCAGAGCCATTGGAAATTTGAATACACAAGGTGTCCCAGAGATCATTACAAGGTCTATTGTCTCTTTTATTATTATATTAAAGTATTAAAGTGTAGTCAAAAAGCGTTATTCCATTGTTTTCAAATAATGTTTAAATGGAAATGATATGCAAAATAGAAATAACTCATTAAAAGAATTGAGTTTTTAAAAACTGTGAAAAGCGAGGTAAGTAAAAGTAATAAAACCCTTATTTAAAGAACAATAATATACGTTAACTATGCAAAATCGCTTTTTATTTTGGCACTACAGACGAAAAATTAAATTTCCTCATTCTTGAAAATTTACTAAGTATAACTTATTTATTTATTAAAATAGAACAAAATATTAAGTTGGTTTTTCATACAGACTTCAATGCTTAATTCAAAAACAAAATTTAAATTTTTTAGGGTCCTTGTTTTTGGAGATATGAAGTAAATTTGTATTCTTTTAAATGAAAACCCTAGCTGACCATGAGTTTAGATGAAAGAGCATTAATTTGATATGGCTACTTTTGTGAAAATTTCATCATCATAGTTTGCCATGATTTCGTAAAGAAGTGCTGTTTACAATTATTAACATTAAACTATTACCGTAACCGAGACACCCTGTAAAACATTAGAATTTGGTCCACCCTGTACAGCGATTATTAACCCGTTTCAGTTAATGTACCCCTTGGCTAAACTTTAAACCGCCATGTACCTCTTAGCCTCACTGTAAAGCGTCATGTACCCCTTATCAATTGGTTCATTTCAAGCGAACTTTATTTACACACATAACAAACAGTGTAAAAAATGTTTAGTGCGACCATTGTTGATTCTTGCTTTCCACCAATATAAGGTTTGTTCCAACAAGCGGTTTAAAACCAATCCATGAACCAAAGCATGTTTTATTCGCATGTGTGAACTATGTAGTAATAAATGTATTGTCCAGTATTAACCGTTGTTGGAACGCTTTTACGACTGGCCTAACTGTAAATGACATTTGCGTCTATTGGGTTCATAGAAACGAGTGCATCGCAAGGCGATGCATATCTACCAGATTTCACGTTAGTTATGAACAGCGCATGCGTGTGAAAATCCCGGCAACAATGCGTTTCCTCGTTCATGAGCTGTTCTGATCGTCCGCAAACCCGTTCATGTATTATTTTTAGAGTTGATGGAACGGATTACTGACCGTCCGGTGAACTGTCAGATACTGTGATGGAATGATATTGATACTGCGCACACCCGTGACACTTCATTGGATCGTCCAAATCGCTGTTGGAACAAACCTATATTAAGTATTTGACACGTATCCCCTGTGGTGCATTATACCTTCATGGGGCCCAATGAACAGTGCTTAATTTAGACGTTGTTCTCCGTAGGAATTTTTGGGGCAAAAACCTTGCGTATGCTCCTTTGAATCCAACGCTGTCTATGTTAAAGAAAACTTAACTCGAGAATTATTAGTTTTAGACGTAATACACCCCTACTATTTTTCAAAGACGCTCAAATTATCTATCCGAAAATGTAATTCCATTTAAAAAAATCTACTTATTCTTATTTAAAAATTTTGCTACATGGACCGACAAAAACAAACATCCTGTGTATTATTTAAGAAGTTTAATTGTTCAGAAGGCACTATAAGACTATTGTTAACAAAACTACTAAATTATTTTACACTGACGTTGTTAAATCGCTAAATATGAATATATTGTTAAAGATCAGTAAACGTCAATATTTGCACAAAAAAAAGTAAATAATTCAAAAACTATTGATTTTATCTACATAAAACCTCTAACATTTTTTAAAGATAATTCAATTTGGAATATAAAAAAAAATACAGGGTGTTATATTTAAAGTAAAAAAGTGCGAGGAAACCATACACTCTGTTTAGCTGGAAATAATTTTAGATTATGTATCATCCTATGATCTTCAACAATATTTTGTGTAATAAAACTTTTTTCTATTTTGAATAATAAAGCAGCTATGAAAGAAATGTGCACTAGGTGGACACCCTGTATATGGTGCATTTCTTGCAAATCTGACATACCTATTCGGCTAAAACTAATTTTAATTCAAGTGAACTTGCACCACTTTTAAAATAAAAGTCCTTGCAATATCGTTAAGCTTAAGAAGTTCCATGGCCAAATTATATAGGGTTTTATATTATATTTACTGTAGATGGTTAGATATTATATTAAGTTCCATATATTCTTATCATTAACTACATTATTTCAAAAATGAACTTTCCTCACTTTAAAACATGTACATTCTAGAAATAGATATTTGAATTGATGAAGTTTAACGGAAAGTTGACTTAATGGTGCACCAAGTGAGAGAAGTCAGTATAAAGACGTATTGTACTCAAATGTCTCGATTTCTGGAAACAAAGGTTTTGGGTTATTAATCCAAGGCTATAACAACGGAAGTGGCGCGGTGCATACGTAAGCTCCTCAATTAACAACTGCTAACAAGATTGCCAATTTGCGCGTAGATACCCCTGGATCAAATATAATCGCTGATTTTTCTGTTCGAGCTAATTATTTTACGTCAAAGCGATTCAGCCCTACCCTTTATGCATATTAATTATAATTTAGTCACGCTGTCTTAGCAAATTAGTACAACTAATTAAAACTAGAATTAAGCACGTCCTGTAAGATTTACTGAAAATATCACTGAAATTCAGTAACGAGCTGGCACTGCTCAAAAAATGCTGATCATTATAATTTTAATTGAACATTAAGTAATCACAATTTTTAAAGAACCAATAACTGGGTTAAGCTGGTATGCAGTAGTTTTCTGTTGTTAATTACTGAAAATAAAACACAGTTTTACTCATCAGTAGAATATCTCAGAACACTTGGAATGTTGCTTAAAAGAATATTTTATGCTAAACACAACACCATGTCAAGTGCGTATGAAATAATCTACGGCACACTAATAAAATATGATTCTAACTTATTAGGTACCTCCTGAACCGCACGCCACTCTTCATAGAAGTCGTATATTAAGTAATAAAAAACAAAAAATTTCTTAAAAATTTTAACTTACAACGTTTAATTGTGTGCTTTTGTTTTCTGCGTAAATGAATTTATTCAAAACATATAGCTGTCCTATACTCTAATCAAATTGCTATAAAAAATGTGTCAAATTATCACTAATTACTGTATTATTTCTAACCAAATTCTGTTCATCGTTTTCTAAAAGATATTTTTGCAACAAACTCCAGAGAGTATTCATTTTCCCAGCGAGATAGTAATATAAAACATGCTTTTCATTAGTCACGTCTCTCCTAATAGATTTTTTTTAAACAAATAGTAATTGATATTTTAGGAAATTTACAAAACCATTAGCATTTATACAATTTTGGCGTAGACGAAGGTGCTTTGATGTCAATCTTACAGATAATGTCATTCTGTTAGAATGTAGACACCTTTCTGACTTTAACAGTCGATAGAAAAACTTATCATTAATCGTTAATTTAGCGGAACTTTTTTCCTCATTATTACTTCTTTATTTCGAATATTAGCGATATTTTTAAATTGAACTGGAGCAAATTTTTCGCGAAAATAGTAAAATAAATCAAATTTCGCGCCAAACGGTGGTAGTTAAGAAAAAAGTCAGGAGACACTTTTTGTTTAGAATTAAACGATTTACCCAAAAACAAGTTCGAGTTTGATTTTAAACAGGGTCGTACTAGTTTTTTTATGAAATTTATTGTAACTGAACCCCCACAACTCCGCCACTGGTTGCTTGCGGGGCTTGACATTCTCACCGAATGTGGGTAACCTATAAGGTGGTGCTATATACCAAATTAGGTTTAAATATATCTCCTGGTTGGGAAACGGTTAAAAATTATCGATATTTTTTCGAAAATTTCAACAAAATGAACCTTTTACGGACCAATGTTGATATGGAATATTCGCTTTAAAATAAGTTTTTGTATCGACTGTTAAAAAAAGTGGATCACCCTGTATAGTTTTTAAAACAGTTTTTTCGCGTAGTATTAAATTTTAATGCAGCCTTTAAATTGGATTTAAAAACAAAGCGAATTTGTTATTTGTGTAGCCCATTTTTTTTGTATTTATAAAAATTACGCTTTATCATTTATACACTCAAAATAAATTTCTGCATCAATGGGAAAAATCCATTGCACAAAATCTTATGTCAATTTTGTTTTTGGACCAATCTTGATCTATCATTAGTTTCGAGAAAAAACGTATTACTTTTGTCCTAGCAATATCTGTCTGGTTTTTAATTTTATGGTAGGTATATCTGTTCAATTTATCCCCTTATCCACGCATTCAAGTGAAATTTAGCGGCACCATGAGAGAAAGACCGTAGTCGACCGTTTAGAATATCCGTTGGTTTTGTTTCGAGCCTATTTAATTGAGTTAACACGGGACTAAGGCTAATAAGGGCTAGGTGTATATCAAAATGTCGTGTTAGTATAAACACAGATACCGGAACTTACGGACCAAGGATAAATCACCGGACTCGCTGGTCATTAGTTCCACCCGCACACATTATCTAGTTACCTCCGGAACCGCTGTCCAACAATATCACGCTTGATTTAGGACTGTTTATTTACATTTTACATCATATAATTTACCTAATCTATTTACCAGTGTTAAAACTGATATAACGTGGCAGGAAATATTTATCAATGGACACTAACACAGACAAGACTAATGGAACGTGGGAGATAACGACCAGATGGTAATTTAACTCGCAAAACAATATACTGATATGAATTATTTAGAAGTATAAGAGTACAACCATTTTAAAGCAAAAGAGAAATAACAAAAATTGCAAACTGAAATTAAAAAATCAATAATTTAAATTTGTGACGTTTTCTTGCTACACTACAATTGATAAAATGGTGAAGAATTTCTTAAATTTACCGTTTTAGTTATGTGAAAATTTGGTTTTTATTTCTAAAAAAGTATTCTCCGTGGTTTAATTAAATTGGTGTATTCGGTTATTTGATCTACATGCTTTTCGGATTGGATAGTTTTTCTTGCTAAAATAGTTATTTATGTATCAAGGCCAAAAAGTGTAACTTTTTCGGCCGCGTCTGGCCGAAAAAGTACGTTTTGGCCGAGGTGCATATTACATTTTTTGTGCGATCGAATTAAAAACAATTTAAATTTTTAGTAATTTTCAAAATTTTAGGTTAGAAACTACGTGACATTCTGTCACTGACAGATGACGGCGTATGTACTACATTACCGGCCCTCTCCTTAGGAACGGCCGTAAAAGTTACTTTTTCGGCCGTTGCTAAGGATAACGGCCTGAAAAGTAACTTTTACGGCCGTTGCTAAGGATGGGGCCGGTAATGCAGTACACTTTATGGTTGCTAACGCGTCCGTCAAACAGCTGTTTCTAGTACGATCGCACAAAAATTCATATATTTCTAACGCATTTCGTGATTAGGCAATATTTTTGTTGGCAATGATAGTAAATGTAGGAGTTCAAGATTATAAACTTTTTTAGCACAGTATCTTAAGACGTTATTGCTCTTCAAAAATAATACAAAAAAAACTTCTGTACCACCACAAAAACTCATGTCTAGATGTAAAATATTTGTTTTATTGTTTGTTTTTATTTCAGCAC
This sequence comes from Elmis aenea, assembly GCA_947652605.1. Lineage (NCBI taxonomy): Eukaryota > Metazoa > Arthropoda > Insecta > Coleoptera > Elmidae > Elmis > Elmis aenea. Next base: position 35,228,360 of record OX393581.1, read on the forward strand.
AAAAGTTTTAAGTTGGGTATATTTAGAAGTCGTAAGAGAACATAACTTTCAGTGTTTATCAAATACCATATTTTTTGTAAACTAAACTTGATTTTTGATATTAAATGAACTTTAAAATTGTATGAAATAGAAGGAAAACGTAGAAAATAATTGAATGCATAAGAATGACTTGGCCGAAAGTAAAAGCATTTTATTTTGTAAAAAAGCGAAGGGTGTTTTACTTATAAAAAGCTAACAGTGCACAATAAAATGTATCAGTGATTTTCCAAATTAAATTAAATTACACCTAAACGAATATTGCCAAATTTTTAATTCATTAGAAAAACGTTCTGTGACGTGCAGTGACATCATACGCCGTGTTGTGTCTCAACTTCGATATATTTCTCCAAATAATTAAAGGCAGCAAAAATTTTGTGGATGAGCTCGAAAAAGCTAAAGTCTTGCCAACTATGTCAAATTCTTTTGACCATGCCTGTAAAGGCTATCAAACAACAACGAAAAATTTTTTTTAAAAAGTTTAAAATAGCCTAAACTATAAAAACTGTTCATAGGGTACAAATCAATTTATATTACAACAACGTAAGGACACATAAGCATGCAGAACGTTAGTATAGACAACCACTACTTTTTTTCACCACTTTAAAATGTGATTTTGGTTCTTATAGATCAGCGGTCGGCAACACTTGGCACGCGACACTATTTTGAGAGGCACGCAGAAAAATTTCCTAAACTGTTTATTGGTTCAAGGCGGCAAAATATAAAATTTACGGGATCAAAAATATGAAAATAAAAATCAAATGAAAAAAAATCAACTAATAAGCACTCCCAAGCAAAGCTTAATATTGTTGGCGGCAGTCAAGAAAATTTTAGGGTTTAAAATTATTAATACAGGGTGGGGCACAGGAACCGACTGTTTTTAAATTGATTAGTACTCGGCCATTAAGAAAGGTAGCGTCGTGTGACAGGTGTCATTTAATTCCTTAGCTCAAAGCATTTTATTATCAACTAACATGGAGCCGTGGACGCTAGAGCACCGCGGTTCAGCGCGAGTTTCGCCGCAGATTCAATATTCATAGAAATGACTCTGTTCCCGCTCATGACATAATTTTACGTTGGGTAAACAATCTTCAAACAAGAGGCCCAATGATGAAAAAGAATCCGCCCGGCACCAAGTGAAAAACTTTGTCGACCTCTGTGATAGCACGACAAAAAAACAATTTTTACCACACCTGACAAATAGTATGCAACCGAATAACCATTCATAAAGATCAAATTAAGGGTTTTTCATGTTCACTTCAGCACTCAGCAAGACCTAATCTAATCAAAAAAATTTAAATGTTGAATTTGGCTCATTCCTAAGTGAACTTTCCCACACTTTAAATTGTTAATAAATTTTGATACTGATCGATGCTTCAGCACAAAACTAATACAAAATGATCACCTTCAAAAATTTAATACCTCAAAAAGTGTGGGAAGGGCACTTCTTAAGATGGCCCTACCATTTACAATAGATAATAACTTTTGATAGCGATTAGCACAAATAATATATTTACAACACAATTAAGCATTAAAACCAGCAGAACACAATGACGTGGTGAAATATTAACATTTCGCAAATCGAGGGACAACTTAATGGCCATGAGTTATTGTTGTACGAAACCGATTTACTTCTGGCTAACAATAGTTAGATTTTAAGGAAACAGAAATGGCCATACACGTCTTTCCTCGAAAAAAAAAACTAAAGACTTCGTGTGATATCCAATGTCATATTATAACGTTAAAAAACAATCTCTTGTGAATTAAAAATCAGATCAGCAAAATTCGCTCGTGTTTGGCAGCTAATCCCGTGGAATCGACAATTGACCTAGTATCATAAATACTAGAGCGATCTAGAATAAGCATAAAAAAGTAAGCGAGTTGCTTGAGAGATCAATTTTATCGTTATGGAGCAAGGCCATCAAACTAATGTACTCCTGTTTCTGTAAACAAACAACTTGTCCTACAAATAATTAGGTGTTATAAACGATCTTTACGACGCGCCTCAATGATTTTCACAGTTAATTTTATCCTTCTTTAGTAGCAAAACATAAACCGTTTTAGTCTGTTCCTATAATAAAATCTATGCTGCATACTTCCAAAATTTAACGAGAAAACCAGAGACCCCCTATTTAACCGCGCAAACTATAAAGACATCAAACTCGTGTTCAGACTAACTTCGTGTTTCCCTCTCCGACCCTCAAGCGCAGACTTTGATGGGGCTGTAATCGCAGATAATTGTGAAAGAGAATTAGCTCAACAACAATGTCAGCTTTTTATGTAGACGGCTCAGCCTGTAAAAACATCCCGGTCAAACCGGAAACTAACTTTGTTCATCCGGAGGCGACTTGTGATTTTATTCTCCAAGGATGTCGTCTTTATAATGTCTTTCTCATAAAAGAAGACACCCGTAATTGAGGAATAATGACAATAGAAAGGATATAAATGTTGTGACGTACAACCATTTTATTGTACAGCCTTTTATAGCTCTGACATGACAGTGTATTATGATTGTAGGAGTTTTTATGACGATTGAAAGCCAACTGTTTTTATACATCAAAAGTTTTGAGGTTGCTATTTTATGTTTGTAAGCTTTTTCGAGGGCTTTAGCGATATTCTGTAGAACGACCGCAAATAACTTACTAACTAGTTGTTATGTTTCAAGACGATCTTTGCACGCTGTTTTACAAGCTTAAGGAGTTTATGATCTCCTTTTATAATTCCTTAAGTTACTTATTGTAGATGTTCTTAGACATCACTTTAAAGACTCTCAATAAAGATTTAAAAAATAATACAAATATGTGACTACAAACATTTAAATGTAGAAGCATTTTAATTCCAAAGTAAATATAAAAAATTGTACCTACAGCGTCATTTAAAAAGTCTGCAACAAATTTAAAAGCTTTTTATTTTCAATTTCTCAACAATTTTTGTTCTTGATAAAAGTTGGTGCATAACCTAAAACTAATTTTAGTATAAAAAAATGTTTAATACAAATTCATATAACATGGGTTTTTGCGATTTTAGAAATATTTGCAAAAGAAAAGTTACTGTAACGGGTACAAAAAAAGATAATTTTAATTAAAAAAATTGTTTAGAATTCAAAAATAAAAGTAAATATAAAATTTGACGTTAAAACTTCAATTTTTATTTTTGGAGTAATTTTAACATTCAAAAAGTGCAACAAATTACCTTTTTATACCAATTTTTCAGTTTTTCCCCTAGTTTTGTGAAGAAAAAAATGGACAGTGGCATGTATAACTCTGGGAAACATTTAGTTTTGATGTTCTTGATGCAATAAACACAGCCTTAATCAACTTCTAGCGACAATGTATCGTGATCCTCCCTTGTTAGATAATTGTATTCTTGATAAAAGTTGTTGCATGATCTTACACTAAAAATAATGTTCATTGATATGACACTAGATTTTTGCGATTTTAGGAATATATCTAACAGAAAAAATTCAAAGAAAAACGATATTGTATATTTAAAATTATTTTTGAATTCTAAATAACTTTTTCCTTTAAACTTTTTTTAAAACTTTTAAAATAATGGCACTTTGCTTTAACGAATATTTAAAAAATCGCTAAAATCTAGTGTCATATGAATTTTTATTGATTTTTTATTATCTTAAAATTAGTTTCAGTTCAACTTATATCAAGACTAAAATTTTCTGAGGAATCAAAAATTAAAACTTTTCCATTTGTTGCAGATTTTTTTAATGACGCTGTATATTTTTTGTTCTATGTTCAAAATGTGCTTATGTTAGAGTCGGTATAAATTTCATTTGCTTTTTCCTAACAAGTGACATATTAAAAAAATAAAAACAAATGCCATCAGTTTATGTAAATAGTTAATATGATGTCTTCGTTACTCTTCATGAAATAAATGGTGGCATATAAGCTTATCAGAATGCCCAAGCCTGTAGATTGTAATTTTTCAACTAGAAAATATGTTAAATTAAATGAAAAATCACCAAATTTCATATTTTGTTTTTGTCAAGTTAACAAAATTTCTTATTACAGCGCATTATATTTAACTTATTATGAATTTAACCTAACAGAATTACGACACACAAATAATGTTGAAAGTTTATTCAAAACATATTTGTGCATGCATGTTGTACTTGGAAACCTACTGAAACCTTTCTCTTTTCAGCATTTATCCGATTGCATTATATTTTCACGCATAAGCGATATGAGCCGTATAAATTCATCGGAAAAAATTAAAAGCACAGCAAACAGTTATTTTTGTATTAATCTCCGCCGCCTAAGGGTAGTCATGACCAGTAAGCAACGAACGTAGCGAATATGGTAGCGATTGCACACGATCAACTTTATTGGTGATGGATAAAACTACCCTAACTTTTAATTCCAGTCCAGCCACAAATGACACGTAAACTGGCGCTGTGGTCGTCGGTTTAACGAGATACTACCGCATAACGCTTCGATATAGCTATTAGCGCCATTATGACCAATATCGCATGGATTTAGCGTCTAAACTGTTATTTAAATGAATTTATTTTACTGCAGATTTGAATCCTTGATACGAGCCAGGATAATTCAGCGAAGGATCGAAATCGGGGGGTGATGGCAATGCTAACTGGATATAAGCATCGAAAACCGTTGATAAGAGTAGAATGTAAATAATGAACGCATGATTCGAGCACATATACTTTAATAGCTTACAAAAAATTTAACGTCAGATAATTTTTTGTAATCTTTACAAGTTTAACCATATCCGATGACCAGATGCATATTGAGATTCTGTGGCATCCAGAATTAACTTTGTGTTGAACCTTCTTAACCACTTTTAACTATCAGGAAATACCAACCAAAATGCACCAATATGAACAATAACAAACCATGGTAAGCATCAAAATGAATGGTTCATGTTCACTCATTTAATTTTTTACTCAAAAACTGTAGGTTTGCACGAAAAGGTAAAGAATAAAAAAAGTTTCTAAATAAATCAAGCTTTTATATAAAAGTTTTTAAATAGCAAAATTTTAAGGTTCCAAAAAGTTCTGATAAAAAAAACCTACAGGGGTCGCACTTTTAAGTCCCTTGTGATGTGTGAAAGTGGGAGTCGATTAAAAATATAAGTATGGTAAACCTTTCAATAAACATAAAACATCTACCAAATATCATTCTCCTACATTTATCCAAATTTGAGAAACAAAATAAAAACCTAATTTTGCCGCTCCTCTTTAGGGGGGGTTCAACTCCGAAAGGAGACGTCTAAGGGAAAAAAATATATAAAAGCCCCCCTTAGTTTTCGATAAGGAATTACCTTCCGAATTTTTCGCAATATTTAATAAACACCCTGTATACTGTAGTTATAAGATTGACTGCTGTTGGTGAACAATGGAAGAAAGTGAGGCTGCATTTACATGTCGAAAACGACAAAATAACTTTTCAGAGTAGGTACTACAGAAACACTTCTTCCAATTCATTTTTACCCTGTAACCGGTTGTTCGGAGTGATAATGAGACATTTACAAAAACAAATTACTGGCCAACAAATGCAATAGAAACACAAAATTCACTGTTTTTTATTATGATACTAATAGTACATAAAAATGTGTACCTAGTTGTTCATTTATTTACCGTTTATACACACGGTCAACATTAATATTTTTAACCTAACTTTCAAAATACATATTTTTGCGTAATTTGTTGTTTTGCTTTACATATTAACCTAAAATAAAGAGGTTCTCAAAACTAAAATCACTTGATGTAAAAAACAACCAAAGTCCATTAATTATTATTAATTGGAATAATTAAGTGATTGAAAAAACATTGAATTGAAATGGATACATTTTTATTACACCTCAGTAAATCGTCAATAATACATGTTATTTGATTTTTTTGTGAAACCCTAATATATATTAAACAGTTTTATCAGTATACCTAAAAGTTAGGTAAAATGGGCTTAGGTTGTTTTTGCAATCAGCGAATCAATTAAAGTTGCTATCGTTTTTTTAACCGTCTTAGGCTTGCAAAACCATGTTTGTACATAGCTTCAAATTAAAAGCCAACCTTTTTTTAAAGGAAACATTTTCAAGTTGAAAATTAAAATAATCGGATTATGTTAAAGTGTATAGTAGAACACTGTCATTGGTTTTACGTCATCTTACTCTAAACATTTTCCCATAACTGTTGCTTTAGAATTCGAGCCTAAAAACGGTATATACATATGTGAGACTTGTTTAATTGGCTAATGGTCTAATTGGCCCGCGAGCTTCAAAAGGTTGATTATCCCTGGTTAATTGTTAGAACGTTTCCCCAAAATTACGTTTAAAAATAGTTGATTTTAATCAAAACCCATAACATAAAAGTTACATGACGTTTGTAATTTATCACTTTGTAGTTTGTGATTTTTGTAACTGGATACAGTTTAGAGCGATTTTTTTTTCAGGAAAATACTCTTGTATTATGGGATTACTAAACATATTCATAAAATAATTAGAAGAAATTCTCCAAGTATCTTCATTTATAAACGTTTCTATTTTTAGCAAAATTCGGGCAAATATTCTAAAATTATGTACATAAATTTTTTGAGAAAAGCTAGAACTCTATTGCTTTGCCTCTTAGGATGGCTTTGCGGTACATTTGGAATTTTCAAGTGGGCATATGAACAGAAATATTTTTAATGTTGGTTATATTACGCTAACCAAGACAAACGAGCCTTGCTACTTACTACTACGACAAATCTAAAAAAAAAAGATCTAAAAAAACTAGAATAATTAGAATGATTTAAAAAATTACAAAATAATAATAATTTTATACAGCAAGCATGTAATTAAAGCCTTATTTAAAATTTCGATCAAACAAAATTGAAAATTTAGCAAAAAATTAGCAAAGGCATACCTTGTGGGACATTCTATATTAGCCAATGATTTTTACACGTTGGCAACAAAGCAGCACTTTTTGAATTTAGAGTACAATTATAAAAAATTTCTTGCTTAATCAGACTCTTGAATCATTTATGTTACAGCCGTAACTTGTCAAAAAAACTGAGTAGCATTGAAGATTGATCTATTTAAATTTTATATCAGTTATAGGTTGCAATATAATTTCCATCACTCTTTTCTGACAAATTATTCTGTCTTAAGTTGACTGACCTACTTTTCAAAATCTACCTAATTAATAAATAGGTTTTTACATGTATATAGTTAATTGAATTTATTACCTAATGACACTTTTTTAATAATAAGTTACATAAATAAATGCAAACTTAACTGGCATTATATTTTAATATTATTAGAATAAAACTGTTTTTTGAGAAGTATGTGAAATTGGGTCTTTATTTACTTTTAAAACTTTTAAGCAGAAAAATCACTCTGTTTACAAATAATTGTTTAAAGTAAAAATAGCAAAACAAAAGCTTGAATGTTTAGCTCTTTAATTTTTAAAACTCAAAAATAAAGTTTTAGTCAAGACTTTCTTTTTCATTTCATAATACATTTGTGTATTAAAGTTGAACAAAAAGTTTTAAAATATTTCATGATAAACGGTAAATAGCAAAAATAACCCTTTCAGAAATTTACGAATCTAACTAAATTTTATTTTGCAAAGATATTAAAATTTTGCCCTAAGTTAAGATTGTTTTACCCAAAACTTTATCAAATAATTAAATTAAACTATTGTACCATTTGTTTTAGTTTTAATATTTAATTTTTTAATAAAACATGGGTACAAGTTCAATTATTTAACCAATTATGTACAAAAGAATAATGCAAAAGTTTAGCATCTTAAAAATTCTTTACTTATAGCCGATGTTTTATTAATTGTGTCATGAATAAAAGTTCTCTTTTCCTATTTCGTTTTTTTGCCTTAGGTGGGTGTTTGAAATCACAGAAGTACCATATAATCGTTGTTGCAATACGTGCCGGGATAATTCTTCTTTCTTCCTGTGCGTTTATTCAAATTTTAATCAAGAACAGTTTCTTTTTAACAGTTGAAAGATACTTGACGTTTCAGCGAAACAAGTGCAAACAGCTACGAAGCGAGTGATTACCATTATCCGAGAGATAATCCTCGTTCTTGTGGTGTTCCGTAGGACGCGTGTACAAAACAAGTGAACAAAACAACTGTTGTGCTAGGAACAGGTCCTTGTTTTATCAGGATAAGGACTGGTTGCGGTCCGCCGAATATAAACAGGCAATTGTCTGAAATGAAGCAATCAGTGGCTCAGTCGGCGATAAGAGCGCCGCGTAACGACCGCCAGGGGAAACATTAACAGACTCCTCGTCAGATTACTTGCACATCTCGCTGGTGGAAGTGTAAAAGAAATAAGGACACATGCCGCACTCATTCTTTTGGTCTTCAATTTTCGGTTCTTTGTAGTTTATATGCTGTTATATCCCCAGCTCAAGAAATATTAGTGTTATTACGCCTCCTAAGATGGCAATTTTACATTCTGCTAACTCAAAAATCGATAGACTTGAAAACTGGCATTTTATTTATGAGTAGATATATGATTGCATTAACACATTTTGTACAGCCTAAGTTAGGCATTTGCAGCTTATTATAACTTAATTCCGAGACTGATTGAGAATACATTTTAAGGACTTTTTACCCTAACAACGATAGCCGGATGTAGGTCACCTTCAGTAGAGCAAGTCCGCCCTTTAAACAGCAAGTTTAAAAGAAGTTTTTTCGATTACAAAAATTTCCTCTATAATTCAACGATTTGTTGAGTACATAAGCAAAAAAGATTAACAGATTGTCACTTTTGCTCTATGGTTCATAGGTGGATTAAACAATAAAAAAAATATATTTGCATATTAAAAAAATACAAATTCATTGGAAATTTTTTGGAACGGAGTTAAAATGTATCGCAAGAATATATTTTTACTACATAAATTTTTCTGACAGTTCGTTTTGTTTTTTAAATCTGACCAGTCGTTTTACGTTTAAATCATTTTCATAAAAATTAAATAAGTTAAGCTTGGAACAATAGTTCGCTCCGTTTTTTGAGCTGAAGATATAAAACAGGATTTGTTAATATTATTTTTATAAATCATTACGACTAGGAAAATTGGTCATTCAACTGCCTCACGCAAATTGAAAAGGACTGGAAAATAGTCAGTGTCTGAAAAGCTGATTCTGCACGATCTCTCTGAAGAGAATCGTCATGTGAACCTTTGCTTACCGGACAGCTCTAAGATCCATTTTTTGATAGTGCTGTTACTGTTGACGAGAAATGAAACTTTTACCTTAACGTTAAGAGTCGTCGTCAGTAAATTATTGTGGGAACCAGTGGCGCACTGGGCCGGCGAGACACTGGGAGGAATCCCGGTAGGCCGGTCGCTCTGTGGCCGCGACCCACAGTAGGTAGGTACTTGTTATGATTTTTATGAAAAAATTATGGACTATTATTATTTCGGTTAGTAATAAATAAAGAATAAGTTACAACATCGCATAGTTTTTGTACCCCTGGCCCTCCCAAGCTTTATAAGCTGACTACGTCTCTGATTTGTGTCTCTGCTACGTCCGACGTTTTCATTAAATTTCACCGTCCGGGCTGTGTTTTTGAGCACCAAGTAATATTGATATTAAACCTTACTAGAATTTTAGTTTTAATATTTTAGTAATTAATAAACAATTATTAGACTTAATAAATGCGGACTGATTCTTTACATTCATTGTGAGATTATTCTGGTTATAGTTTTTAATCAAGGAAAAATGGAAAAAAGAAAATGTGCTCAAAAAGAGAAAGAGAAAAGGCAAAAAGTACTTCACGAAGCTGCTAAAAAAAGTTTCAAGTTAAGTGATTTGTTTGCTTTAACTTCTAAAGTTAGTGCACCTGATGTTGAAAAATCTAACATTGATCAAGATTTGCATTCATCAAATTCGACAAACGAAGACAATATAATCTGCCGCGTTGAAACAGACAAAATTGAAACGTCGATTATCAACGCAAAGTCTTCATGTTCAAGTCTAACTTATCAAGTAACAAAAATTTTGAATGTTTATCAGCTTGTTATTTCACAACACCAACAAGTCAAAATTTTGAGGATGTTTTAACAAACATCCTTATTAGCCAACTATTGCCAACTTATTTGCCATTTAAGCCAAATGTTATATTTTACAGAGATGATAATATAAATAGGCGATGGTTATCATATTGTTTAGAAAAAGAATCTCTATTTTGTTTCGTGTGCTTGGCATACATAAGAACGAATGTTCGTTTGTAAATGATGGAATGAAAGACTGGAAGCATATTTTGCAAATAAAGAACATGAAAATAATACGATCCATGAAAATTGTGTTTATAGCCAGCCATATGCTTAAAAACAAAAAAAAAAGAATATTTATGGTTTAATGTTTCCAAATGAAGGAAGCTTACGTCAAAAAAAAATGCTCTTAAACGCAAGCAAGTATTGGAAAGAATTATAGATGTTGTAAAACTAATTTGAAAAAGGGGTTTAGCTAATTCATTCTCATTAGAGAACAACGAGATTGAACATGGAAATTTTTTAGAAATAATTTTATTATTATCTAAACATGACAACATTTTAAAATAACAATTTTTTGGGGGTCGGTCTAGCAGGTTTTTCCCGGACCGGTTGAATTTTCCAATCCGCTACTGGTGGGAACCGACCAGTCCAGGAACCAAGAGGAGACTTTCATTCTAAAAAGAACATATTTTATGTATGGTAAGATATCCAAAAAGCCATCCACTATGAAGTTGGAGTTTAATTAGACAGTCACGCTGATGTGTATTGCTAGCAGATTCGCCGTTTAAAAGCTGCTCTGAGGAGAAAAGCCCATCTTTAGTGTCAACGAAGGAAATCATCCAATACCACTATAATGTCCTTCACACTGTAAGTCACTAAAGATCTGCTAGCGGGATTTAGCTGAAAAATTACTGCACCCACCTTTTTCTCCTGACCTTTCTTCGTCGGTTTATTATTTGTTTAGAAGTTTACAAAACCATTTTCATAAACTAAGATTGACACCAAAAGAAGAGTTGCTACAGAAAGCACTGAGACTATGAGCAATATTTTTCGTACTACTCGTACATGATAAAAACGGACAAAACTTTCATTCGAATGCAATGTATAAAAAATTCATTAGAGCTAGTATTAATTTTAATTAGAAACAATATTTCCAAGTAGTCATTTGTACCAGAACTAATACCTATAAATTTTTATAAAAATTGTACTGCATAATGGTTTTATATTTAAGAAACTTAAAACTAAACACATATTTCCAATATGGTATAGAATTAACGATAATTTGTTTCCTGAATTTAAAAAAATTAAATTATATGGAAAGCACAGACGTGAAAAACAATAACAGATTAATTAAAATGTGTTTGAGTGTGAATTCTTAAAGCCGTCCCTGCGTTTAGATGGAAGATTACAAATAAAATTAAATCTCAGTCGTACCAAACTTTTAGCACAAGCAAGCTTATAACTGTGTCATCAAGAACATTTTGAAAAGTTCATCCTGTATAGTAAAAATATTAATTCCAGGTAATTTATAGTGTAACACATGTCGACTGTAATTTGTTTTAAGTATCAAAATTTTAGCACAAAATAAAATAAATCAAAGCGCATTCGTTTTACGTAAAACGGTAAAATAGGGAAAAATGACAAAGCAACAAATATGTAATAGCGCAGTGTGCTGGTTTTAATAGCCATTATCTCGTAACAGCGGCATTTAGTCCATGAAATATTGAGCATTCACCGGCACACATGCACAACCTATACTGATACAACCCGTTCATTTAACTGCATGCGATTATTATTTATCTCCGACATAAACGTTACTTCATGACCTTTTTAACACTGTTATCATTGTATACGCCACTGATTGAATTTCATAGTTTTGTGTATTGACAGTTTCGACTCCAACTTAAATTTATAACAGTTTGAATTTTCAGCCAATTACCGTCTATTTTTAAATAGTAGACTATGTTAACTTGATCCTATATTCACGCTACCGTTAAGAATAAAAAACTGAATAGTAAAATAATAAAAATGAAATGAAACAAACAGTTATACATAACGTATAAAAAAGTTATAACAGAAGTCAAATAAATGCAATAAATAATATAATTAACCCAACTAACAGATTTGGTATTTGAAAAATTGACGAATTAAATTTCTTACTATGTTGAGTGAATTATTTTATTAATTAAAAGAAATTAATAAATTTGCGTGTACATACAATAAATTTCTAAATTTATTTTAAACATCTGTAAAAATTTTGGTGTTAAAGTCCTGAACCTATTTATTACCTATATTAATTTTATTGCAGAATCTTGTATTAAGTTTAAATAAAAGTTAACCAATAAATTTATTTATTCGTACTTATTTATAAACACTGTTAAGTGAACATCTTACAGTAATTATTTATATGGTTAAAAATTTAAATTTAAATTTCGTATAGCCATGAAATTATTATTTGATGTCAGTAGTATAAGTATATGGTGATATACTCCTCTATCAATATTATAAACTAATAACCGCTTTGCCTGCCTTTATAGTTATAAAATTATTTATATAGAAATTAATTAAACGCCATCAAGAGTTAATATAAGAGTAGTAGAAATTATGTGCGAATGCGAACCCTTAACAGCAGTTCCCAGGAATAATTTATAACAACAGTGGGAGTAAGACAAGGATGCACATTCAGTCCACTGCTCTTTATAATTCTTATGGATAAAGTAATTAAAAAACGTAAGCAAAACACAAGAAAGCCTACTGGGGTTGGAATAAACTAAAACCAATATCCTTAACAGAATTAGCCTTTGCAGATGATGTGGTGCTATTAGCTAAAAGCGAAAAGGACTGCAATTCAATATAGACCTAGACTTGTGGGCAGATACATTAAGTAGATATAATATAAATATTAATATAACAAACACAAAGGTTATGGTTATAGCGAAAAATCATGAACCAGTTACAATTATACTAGACTAAAAAAAGATAGAGCAGGTAGCAAATTTTAAATATTTAGGGACAATAATTGCAGAAAATGGTAAATTGGAGGAAGATCTGAATAACAAAATAGCGGCAGCGACGAAATTTTACTACGTCACTAATAAGTGTTTTATAAGCAGGGCTCGAAACCGAAAAAAATTTTGGTTAACGGTTAACCGAAATCGAGAACTTTATTTTTATAACGGTTTTTGTTGAAAAACTGGTTTTATTCGTAAAAAACCGGTTTAGTGTAAAAAACCGATTTAAATTATAAACCGGTTTAAAAAACCGGTTAAATTAACCAGTTTTTAAAATTATTTAGATCGGGAATGCAAAGTATGAAAAGATATTATTTATTTATAATTTTATAATAAATGTACAATGTACAATCAAGAGTTCAGTTTACCAAAAGTCATTAAATGACTTTTGGTAAACTAATCGCATTTACTAAAGGTTTTGTACTTTTCATCGTAATTTTTATTAAAAAAAGATGTTTAAAAAACCGGTTTTTTATTATTTTGGTTAAAGGTTACCGTTTTGTTTTTGCCTCTAAAAATAACGTTTTCGGCTTCGGTTAAAAATCACTTTTTCTGACAAAAAATAACGGTTAACCGGTTTTTTAAACCGGTTTTAAAACCCGGTTTCATGCCCTGTTTATAAGTAAGATGGAGATATCAAAAGAAACGAAGACGCAAGTTTTTAATGCAGTGTACGTACCCATTCTCACGTACATTTTGGAAACTTGGACGCTAACACAAAAACAAAAACAAAGAATACAGATACCTACAGGAAATGAGATTTATGAGAAGAATAGAGGGATGTAGACTGATCCATAAAATCAGTAACGAAAAAATTCAAAACAATCTAGGAGTAACAGATATCAAGAAAAAATGGAGACGAATCAGTTAAGATGACTTGAACATTTACTACGCATGCCAGAAAATAGATGCGCGAAAATAGGATGGAAAAAGCAGGTAGAGGGAAAAAGAAATAGAGGAAGACCAAGAATAAAATGGGAAAAAAGAATTGAGGCAGAGACTAGAAGAAAAAAGAGTCAGCTGGAGAGATGTGCCACAATTAGTTAACGATAGGCAGGAGCGAAGAACCATAACACAGAAATAGAAAAGCATACCTCAACACCAAAAGGTACAAGAGGAACCGATTAAGAAAAAAAAGAAGATATGTAGAAATCATAAAATGTAAGTCTTGATTACGTCCCAGCGTAAACCCAAAGATTTAAAAGACAAAAATAAAATTGTAATGAAATAAATTAGTAAGCCAACAAACGTTTACAAGCATAATGTCTCATATTTGGTGGAGGAGTAGGGTATTGAGTGCGGTGCAAATCGCGTTTTACAATTAATTAGAACATCGTTTAAAAACGTGCACTTTATAAAATTTATGTTGGTGCAGTTTATACTTCTTGCCGACAGAGTAGTCATAATATAGAACTTCTCCAGATTTCATTATTTGTGTGTCTTTATTGCTGAACCTTGCAATTATGAAATGTTTCAAGAAAAAATGAAAGTGTTAGTTTTAATTGTCGTTGGAACAATTGTTGATTATTTTATAATTAAAGCAAAAAATGGTAAAAAGACGGTAACGCGTCTTTCAAATAAGCTTAGGTAAAAATGTTTAAATTAATTAACTAATTACGTTTGATTTACAAAATATTTTGTTTCGCTAAAAGATGTCAACATTTGAAACAGTTCTAAAAAGTTTGAATTATGAATTTGACCAGAAATTAATTCTAAAAATATTAAATGAAATACAAACAGATTCACTTTAAAATAATATTATAGCAATTTTGAACTGGGCATATTTTATTAATCAGAAATTTTGTTAAACAGAATTAGCTAAATGTTTTCTAATATTTGGGTTTTAATCAGATAACTGGTAAACCAATTTATTTTAATTCCATTACTTACTTTAACGAATTTCTTGTTATGCACAGCTGCGACATACTTGCGGTCACAGTTCATAAAAAATTTATTTGTTTTATCCGGTTGTAGTTCCGGTTCCTGTTTATAAATTATTTTTTTAAAAACGACTTACTCTTCCCGATTTTTTTTCTGCTGTAGTTTAAAGGTTGACTATTCCTTATTGAAATCATTGAATTACTGTTTTTTTATACAATATTTTTGATTTTAATATAAAATTACTTTAACAGGATGAGTCATTAGTGTGGAATCGGTCGATTGTGGCTAAACGACACTCTATTTGCTTCAATAACGATTAGAAGCCAAAATGTCGAGTATCTCAAAAACTATGAGTTTTGGGTATAGTACAAACTTAACAAAAAATGAAGCTCTCTTAGAGACGAATTCGATTACATAAGAAACAGGGGTTTGCTTGCGATAAAATCGAGTTACGAGCTTTTGAAAATCATGGAAGTTGTCACCTATTTATGAACACCCTGTACGCGTAATTCAAACTTTTTCATATCGAGCGAATAATAGAGCAATATTTTCTGTATGTCCTTACCAAATTACCACTCTGTACTTCGAAAAATAAGTTCAGTAGAATTTTTTAAATAAAGACTTAAGACCTTGAAAAATTTCGATTTTTTTTTTTTTTTAGTGACAATGCGGCATAAAAACCTATAGTATTTTATATTGATGCAAAGCTAAAACAAAGGCGGTCTGAAATATTAAATAAAAAATGGGATGTTGCATTTGAAATATAAAAGTTGCTATTAGTTCCAGAGAGGTGACTAACCCTGTATATTTCAAAATATGTTTATCGTGTTCGAAAGAAAAAACTGTAGGTTGTGGCTATTTGCACCTACAGTAGGTGCGAATAATTGGCTATTTGCACCTACTGTATATCTATATACCGGATGTAACTAAGGCCTGGTACACCTCCTTTTTTTCTTTAGTTTTAATTGTACATAAATAAACTTTTAGACATAATGATATGTGTAAATAACCGGAATATTTGAACATATGTACACTATCATTTCGGTTTCGCCGGAAATTGCCCTAACTTTGTTATTTCAAATTGAACACACTATATATATTTACAGTTTTAGAAAGAGGAGGCAATTATGAATTCAACTGCACTGGTTTGGTTACTTTTTTATTTTTATTTAGTCCTAAGTCCCTCTACCGTGTAGGACTTTGGTTAATTTAAATAACCTTAAATAATTGTTGAACAATAATTTATTTTTTTATTAAGTGAGCCTGCATACATTGAATTTTATTTTGTCAACAAGTGTCCAACAAATGTTTTTGTAAATTTTAATTGCCATTTAGGTTACTTAAATCGGCTTTGAAGATTGCAAATCGGTTTTTTGACAAATGCAAATGCAGTAGTACATGCACTTATTTAAATAGAGTATTTCCTGACGAATTTAACAATACCAATAACTTATATTTGTGTTGGATTGCTGTTTCACAGACTTAAAATATTATAAAAACTTGTTAAGATATCCTATTAATTGCAGTACACTGTGCCCAAGTGCCACAAAACAAATTATAGTTGTAACTAATATAGTTATTTAATAAAAAAATTTAGTGATAATTTGTTGCAATTATGCACAGTATACTACGATTAATAGAATATCTAAATAAGTTTTCATAATATTTTAAGTCTGAGGCAGGCAGCCTTTCAACACAAATATATGTTATTGGTAAAAAAAATAGTCTGCAACCTTCAAAACCGATTATAGTAACCTAAATGTTAATTAAAATGTGCGAAAAACCTTTTTCGGACACTTCTTGACATAATAAAATTCAATTTATGCAGGTAACGGCAAATAAATATTTGTCCAAAAATTATTTGAGGTTATTAAAATTAATCAAAATGATGCAGTTGTATTCAAAGTTGCCTCCTCTTTCCAAAAATATAAAATATACAGGGTGTTCCATTTGAAATAACAAAGTTAGGGTAATTTCCGACGAAACCGGAATTGAAATAATAGTGTACATGTGTTCATATAACCCAGTATTTACACATATCATCTGTATAAAAGTTTATTTATAAAAAATTAAAACTAAAGTAAAAAGGGGGTGTACCAGAACTCAGTTACAAGCGGTATATGCCTATATACAGTAGGTGCAAATAGCCAATTATTCGTATCTACCTACAGTATGTGCAAATAGCCAATTATTCGTATCTACCTACAGTAGGTGCAAATAGCCAATTATTCGTACCTACTGTAGGTGCAAATAGCCAATTATTCGTACCTACTGTAGGTGCAAATAGCCATTTATTCGTACCTACTGTAGGTGCAAATAGCCAATTATTCGTACCTACTGTAGGTGCAAATAGCCACAACCAAAACTGTATGAAATAGCGTTTGAATCAACTTTCTATCTCAAACCGTCTAGCCACAATCAACCGATCTTGCACTAACGACTCACCCTGTAGAGCTACATAGACATTCAAATAATCTTCAAGTGCATATAGCAGCAGAATTCCTTTTACGAATTAGGATGCACAATTTAACCAAAATTTAGAGAACATGTAATTTACTTATAGCAAAAATCGTGAAGCGAACGGAACCAATCTTCTGAACCAGTTAAATGTGTCAAACCGGAACAAGACCTGAGCTGGGTAAATATTACAAACTGCGAACCGGAAATAAATGGTTTTGTTTTAGCAATAACAGCCCTGATTTAAAAACATTCGTATTAAATGGAAAGCATAGGAGTATTAACAGATTTTATTAGTTTTTACTATTTTCGTAAGAATTAATGTAGTAAAATTGTCTTGAATTAGTGTAAATTAGACAAAAGGGCTTACGGTGCGCTATAAAAATTAAAGTCTCATAATCGACCTTTAACGTAGCGTTACCCTAAGTTCACATCTATAAAGTTGCTTTCCTTGTAGCATTATAGAAGTAGTTGTGAAGGGGCAGATAATAGAGACTGTGGCGCTACTATACCCTGAGTGGTAATTGGATGAACGAGACTAGGTAACCCCAAAGTTACCAGAAATTTTGTTTCCAGCGATTGTTGGCACATTAATTAGCTGAAATAATCTTGTCTAAGAAACTGTTTAAGCAACTGCCGTGAATGTGGGACCAATGGCGTTGAAAATAAAAAACAAAAGAGAACATAAATAGTTGCATTAGGTTATTCAGTTTTGTTTAAACGATATTAACTTACGTCAAACTGGATTTTCACACAATTGACTAGGGTCTTTTTTCTTATTTTAGAAATATATCACTTAATTATGATATCTACATTAATAAAGATGATTTTGCAAAAAAAAAAGTTTTGCACAATCAAGATACGCCAATTTGTAATGTTTTTAACCTACTTAAAAAATAGTTTCGTGCTTAAATGCTATGTACGAGGGTCGATCCAGAAATAAGGTTCCCATCAATTTTACAAACAGACAACATTGTTTATTTTCATAGAAATTTACATCGTTGGAAAGAAGAAACTTTGCTCTATTTCTCTACATAATCGCCATCTTTTTCTACGCATTTTTGTAGACGGTGCTCCAATTTCCGTATCCTAATGTCGTAAAACTCCGCCGCCAACCCGTTCAGGAAGCGTTTCACCTCTTCTTTGACGTCATCGTCGCTCTGGAAGCGTTGGCCACTCGAGTGTTCCTTTAACTTGGGGAACAAGTGATAATCACTAGGCGCGAGGTCCGGACTGTAAGGTGTGTGGGGCATGACAGTCCACTCAAAGTGTGTTAAAAGTTCCTGGTTTTGACAGGAGACGTGAGGTCGGGCGTTATCGTGAAGCGGCGTCACACCGGCTGTCAGTCGTCCTCGCCGGCGGTTCTCGATAGATCGCCTAAGTTTTCTTAGTGTTCCACAATAGCACAATAACTGTATGATTTCGCCTCGCACTTTCCCGTGCTGCTGGAGCTCTTTGGAAACCTTATTTCTGGATCGACCCTCGTAACATAGGTACTACAAATAAATGTTATAATAACATTTTTAATACGATCGTAAAAAGCCTAAGAGCTTGTTAATAAAGTTATTCCGAAAAAAGAAAAAAACATCAAGTTCTGGATAACGATAAAGCATATTTATAAAATACGTGTATTTGTTTTCAGTAATTGATGTTAAAGTTGTAAAAAGCTCATCTATATGCCCGATATTACATCTAAATATTTGAAAAAAATTCTATTTCACTACCAATTTTACAGTTATAAGTAACAACTGACGTAAGATATTTGCTTTACTATCTTGTTCTTACTTACAGATCCCTCAAAAAAAAAATACATTTGTCAAAATGAGACTTCTTGCCGTGTTATAAAAATGCATTTGAAATAAGTATAAAATATTAGTTTTATTGTTTAAAGAACTATTGCTGTATTGTCAAAAATTATAATACATAATTTTAAACGTTGTAGTATTATTTGTTACACAAATATTATAATAGTATATTGACGCTGTTATTTAAAAAATAACGAAATGTTACTAATAAAACAAATACAGAAAAAAAACAGTGATACAAAATTTATAATGCATAGGTTATTAAGTTTAAAGACCTAGAATACAAAATAAAAATTCCATAATTTACGTAAAGGGACAGTTTATTTTGTTAATTTCGACCAACTGAAACCAGTATTACAAAAAAGATGCCTATTTCTCACTACACAATCAATTGTCAGTGTGACATTCATTTATTTTTAGGCGATATGAAAAGAAAAGGAATTGTACATTGGGGAATAGAGCTTTTATTTTGTGACAAATTGAACATAATAAAACTATGGACAGCTTTATGGGTTGGGTGTTGTAAATGTCAAAGAATAATCAATTTTTTAATTGCTTAAATAATTTTAAAAGTCAAAAATCATCATCCTTAAAAAAACAGTTGTAAATTTTAGTAGAACATAGAACTACAACCCTCCTTTTAGTACTTAATCTATTAAACAATAATTTTTTTATTTTTGTATGCATAGATTGCTTAAAAGGAATTTCCAATTAAATTTACATATTTTTTAAATTCATTTGCCTGCAGAGGAAGGAGTCTGCAGAAAATTTAACGACTCTCGGGAGTCGATAGTTTTTCCGCCTCTCGACTGCTCCAAAAAGCTCCTCGACTCCCCATCCCTGGGTTCTTAACCATTATTATAAGAATTAGAGCTTTAGTGTTACAAACAGAATTTTCAAAGGGTCTCAACATCCTTTTAAATATTTTATTGTGTACCTACACCTGTAGTTGTTTTTAAGATATTTGATCTTAATATTTTATTTTTAACTTTATTTTTTTTAACGAATTTCTAATTCATCGTTTGAAACTTCTTGAAGTTTCCAATCACAAGATATACATTTAATAAAAGTGTGTGTTGCGAGAAAGAGTTTGATAAAATAAGCAACCATTAAATCAAAGTATTAAATTAAAAAAATATGAGAGGACAAAATTTTGTAAAAAGCACTTACAAGATTTTTGTTTACTGTAAAGAATAAAAAAACCATACAGATGGTAAGCAATACATGTATTAAATAAAAATATAAACAAATTTTTCACTTAATTTTTAACAGCAACTTCTAGTAATTACTTTTAGTTTTATTTTATTTGGGTCATTTAATTTATACTTATGTTTATTCTCTGTGGTGTATTTTCTGCATTAACAATTTATCGAAAACTTCTTATTATTTTCTACTTTTTGGCTTAAATACTTAATAACATAACTCTTTGTTAGCGACCAAGTACCAACAGACAATAATGAAGACGCACTTTAGCAAGTTGCCTACAATTTAAATTAGATCACAAAAACACATAATTTAAGAACAGAGAAAACAAAGATACTGGATTTTAAAGAAGGTGAAACAATACGGTCAAAAATAATTAGAATAAACAATCAAGACAGCTTTTAATTTTCTTGATTTCCAAATTATCATTTCACCAAGAAATAGAAGCATACAAAAATCTTGAATACACATTACCGAGTGTAACTGAGTTCTGATACAACCCCTTCTTTTTCTTTAGTTTTGTATTTAATTTTGTTATTTCAAACGGAACACCCTGTCTATTTTTGCATTTTTGGAAAGAGGATCTAATTTTGAATACTGCTGAACTATTTTAAATAATTTTATAAGCTCAAATAAGTTTTGGACGAAATTTTAATTTTTTATTAAGTGTGTCATGGACCTGCATAAAATTAATTTTCTTGTCAACAAGTGTCGGAAAAACGTTTTTGTTAATTTTAATTGACATTTAGGTTACTTTAATCGGCTTTAAAGGTTACAGATCGGTTTTTCGACAGAAAGCCAATTTTTTTTAATGTACTTTAATAACCCTTTGTATTGTTTACTAAATGATAAGTACGACTAGCTTAAGAAAATCAGCATTAGATTTTTTAAGGCCTGCAAACTAAAAATGATTGACAAATAAAGCTGCAAGAGATTATTGTTTTTAGTATACTTTAATTTCGTTGTGAAAATATATAGAAAATTATGCATTTTGCAATCAATTTTAGTTTAATAAGTCTTAAAAAACTTGCTGTTTCTGTTAAGTGTATTTTAAAGTAACTGTTATAATGAAACTTAGTGATTGCAAGTGCTGTACTACACAGCGATTTCCATTTTGCCGCTTATCCAGTTCCCAAACTACAGTATACTCAACATTTAATCTTACCAAATCAGTTAGCCAAAACTAATTTCCTGGGTGACCAGCAGTGGCTCGGTTAGCAATTAAACTAAGGACATTATTTTGCTAATTTCATTGCTATTCCATTAGAGGTCTGCGTGATGCAGATAGCCCTGCTCGAGGCCGCTATTAATGGTTCAGGGTGGCGGAATGCAACTCATTACTGCCCAGTGTTTCCTTAGCGGCTCGTTATTCCAAAGCCTGAGCTGTCCTGTATTAGATTAAACCTTGTCTCGATCTATAATCTACGATTTCTAAATTTATATTTTTGTTGACCTGCACCTCAAAACAATGATAGTTTTTTCACTGCCCGTTAGTTTAAAAAACATAATTTGCCGAAACTGTACCACTGCAATGGTCTACGTTTCCTAAATACGGACTAATAGAGTGAAAATTCGTAAGACGAAACTGAGCAAGCATGTCTGAAACTCATTTTGTACAAAACATTCAGAAGATGTTTTAAGACCATTAGAAGTCAACGTAGCAAAAACAAAACGTTCATCGAGGTTATTTAAAAAAAAAACATTTTTAATTACTGTTGTTTAGAGTTAAGATAATAAAGATACTTAAGACACACATTCATAAAGGTTTATCCGGGTTTATCACTATAAAAAAACATCTAATACAAATTTCTTGAAATTGCACGATTTTTTATCATTGCAAAGCCAATTTTCTTAATTTTTCAAGAAATGTAAAAGTTTGAAAAGTTTTTAACAAAAATAATACATAAGTAATGTCGTTTTTTGATACCTATAGGTACAAAACTTTATTGTATTTAAGATTTATTTCAAATCAATCTACAAAATAATTCCTATCATTATTGACACTGTTCTCCCATCTCTCTGGTAGACTTTAAATTCCTTTCTTGTAAAATGAGAATGCAGATTTCGAGTGCAGATTTGATAGTTGCCGCAATAGTAAAATTTTTCCCACGAATAAATTGCTCCATTGATATAAAGAATTAGTAGTCCGACGGAGAATATGGCGAGTGAGGTAGGACTTTCCAGCCCAACTCCTTGAATTTTTCTTGACTGATTCTGGCGTTATGAAGTCTTGCGTTATCAAGTTGGAAAATGACACGCTTTCGATTAATCAGCCTAGAACGTTTTTAAAGTAAAGCGATATTTATTATTTCTATCAAGCTGTGTGCAATAATATTCGGCAGTTATGATTTCATTGGGATTCAAAAGCTTATAGTGGATAGTTCTCGTGACATCCCACCATACTGACATTAACACTTTTTTAGAGTGAAGACCTGCTTTCGGTGTGGACAACGGTGGTTATTCTGGTGTTAACTTATATGCATTACTGTATAGAACCCACTTCTAATCTCCAGTAATAATTTGTTTAAGAAATTAATCTGTTTTAAACATGGACTAAAGTGCACTACAGATGATTATTAAACACTGCATTTTGTTCTCAACTGAAAGTTAATAGAGGATCTTCATTCCTTCTCTTTGCACTTCGTTAACTTGTTTAAGGTTTGTCGCTAATTCTTGAATGGTTTACCTGGAGTCAGCTTCAGATTTTGCAATCTTTTTTGAATCTAAAGAAAAACAACAATACTTTTGGGCACCTGTTATAGCTTAATAACGCTGATTTTTATTTATACACTATTCACAAAAACAAAATATAACTTGGTATAGATTGCTAATAGAGGATTAGATTAAAAGTCGTTTAAATCTGTTTTTTAATAAATACTGAAAACATTTTAATAGATTGGCTTTAATAAAAGAAAAACCTTTGGCCAACCTTGAACCTGACCCTCTATTAGTTAGAAAAAACTTTAACAAAGCTCACAGTGAACGCTATTTGCTAACTTCCGGTTTAGTCAAATACTGTTTGGGTAGGAAATAGCGCTTATACATATAATACAAATGAGTATTAGATAGCTATTTACCCGAGCATAGGGTAAGTCCGGGATAGATGCCCCACCGGCGAAGATGCCCCATCAAAATAATTTCGTTATTAACGGACGTTGCGCTGGCTTTTTAAGGGTTGGTTTGTATTGCGTATGTGATTGTGTGCAGTGCTAATTTTTTCTTAAAAAACCTTATTCGGGCAAGTTATTAGCAAAAATTTTTCGAGTCATATAAGTTTATAACAGTGTAAATTTTCATGTTTAAATAAAATAATATACATAGAGTTGTCATACAACGTAGTTACAACCATAGATTTTACTCCTTTGTCCAGAAAATATTAGCATCTAAAAAGGTGGGGCATCTATCCCGGACTTACCCTATAGTATTTGTCTGGGCGAAAAGCTATTTGCCTGTGACACAAAGGTACATAAAAAAATATAGTATTTTAATTAATCACTAATAATGTATGGTGTCTTGGTTTTTGTCTAACTTTTGACGATCACGTGATTTTATGTTCGACTTTCGAGACTTTGTTTACAGGTATGTTTCAAAACCAGATTTTCCTCGAATTTTTGTTTGAGTTTCAAGTTCTTCAAAAATCGAACCGTTAGAAATGCAAGAGTTCACTATATCATAAAAACGGCTGCACAAAACACTGAAATCAGTTAAGTTATTATTCAGCATAGAATTAAGCAGCATTTCCAAATTAAAACCTATATTCTAGCTCCTATAATAAGCAAGTTTTCATATTGAAACTTTAATCAGCCTTATACAGGGTGTGTAAAAATTGGCGGAAGCGCTACACGTGGCGATGTTCTTCGTAAAATTCTAAGTCAAAAATCTTGATACAAAAATGTTGTACCATGCTTTCCTATGGCCTTAGGAGCCATTTAAAGAAAAAAAAATTGGCAACATTGCATACATTGATTTGCGTTTGGACATTTTTTTATCAGCAATTAATTTTTACTTAGGTATTTACAATTTTTGTTCAAACTGAAAGCCTTCAGTTCGTAAACATAGCTGCAAACTTTTAGGTATCGTCTAACACAAACTAGAAATAATTACGAGAAAAACAGAGATGACAGCTAATGACAATGTTGCCATATGTATTATTTTCATTCAAATCAGTGATTTACATATTTTCAACACCAATTTTTGAAAGGAAAAACACAATATCTAGGAAAAAATACTATTCGAAATTTATTTTTATTCCAAATTGCAGCTTTTTCATTTGCAAGTAATAAATAATAACGCTTATTAAAGGACTAAATGTCAACACTTTGAGGACCTCTTGCAGACACAGCAAGCATGGTACAACATTTTCGTATTAAGATTTTCGACTTAAAATTTAACGAAGAACATCGTCACGTGTAGCGCTTCCGCCAATTTTTACACACCCTGTATAGTGTCACATAATGCTTCAGTATGATATATTAAAATTTAAACAATCAACAACGTCAAGAAAGAATTAAGAAAACTTTTTTACACGAAAATTAATTTCTGCCATGTATATTGTTTAGTACCTGCTTTCCTTCCGGGCCAAAGTAAAGCAAATATTTCTTCTCTTTTGTTGTGCTTTGTTAGGTGCAAAATACGACCGTATATTTTATGTGGGAGTTGTAATTATCCTGTTACTTATTCTACTTTGGTACATGTATTCCATTAAGATATTACTCAATTATTTGTTTCCGTAACTTAGAGTGCGAATTTAATTTAAAATAACAAAAGCATTCGTGTATCTGACGTTACAGAAATCTAAAAATTTTGTTTCTTTGATAAAAATTGTACCAAAGTAAGTAAATGCAAATGTCGAATAATAATTAATAAATAATTTACTTGTTAAAATTGCAAATGTGTACCTAATTATTTCAATCCACTTCGTATAATATAATATTTTAAAAAAATATAAGTTATTTGTAGGAAAATTAAAAGCAAACTTCATATTGATCAAAACGTCACTAAAATATCGAAAAATTTTAAGGTTGTATAACACAGCATAAGTTGTATACCGGGTGTTAACCACCAGCCGTGAACATAGGGAATTAACATAGGGAATTAACATTGGTTTTAACTTTTTTTTGGATTCCTGCTCCCCAATTGAGTTTATATTAAAATTAATGGTAACAATAGAAAGATAAATTTATTACGCATCATTTGAGACCATTAATAAGCTTAAATGTTTAATATTTAGTTTATAATTAATATTTAAAAATTGGATTAATTTTACAAATATAAGTAGCCATGACAGCCAATCTGACATTTGTCTTCATTAATTTTTGTTATTATCTGCCAATTTTTAAATCAGCGAGTTATTTCTTTTTTGACCATTAAAACTCTTCCTCTATTACAGTTTTTTTTTTTTCATTTTAATCAAAATCGTTAAAGAAAACTCGCTGATATAAAAATTGACAGATAATAACAAAAATTAATTAATGAAGACAAATGTCAGATTGACAGTAATGGCTACTTATATTTGTAAAATTAATCCAATTTTAAAATATTAATTATAAACTAAATATTAAACATTTAAGCTTATTAATGGTCTCAAATGATGCGTAATAAATTTATCTTTCTATTGTTACCATTAATTTTAATATAAACTCAATTGGGGAGCAGGAATCCGAAAAAAAGTTAAAATCAATGTTAATTCCCTATGTTCACGGCTGGTGTTTAACACCCGGTATATGTATTTCTATTAACAAAAATATTACACTCACTACCCACTATAAGAGATTTTTTTAATAGATATTCCCACTTTTGGAGTAATAAACAAAAGTTACTAGAAGTAAGCTACTAAACAAAACGGCGACAGTGATGTAATATTGTGCATAAATAATAATAACAAAAGTACTTTGGGCAAGTTTTTCCTATACCTACCTCTGATTTTAGATGATCCGCAGAATGTTTAATAAAATTGTGGAGCTGGTGAAAAACTTAAATTATTAAACAATTTTCTTATTATTAAATTAGATCATTTAAAATTTTATATTTATTAATAAGGTAAAGATTGTATTGAGTTGTTTAAATTGACCCGGTCAGATTAGCTTTGAAAATAAACAGATAAATGTGGTATTCCGATTTAAATCGTTTTAAAGGTAGAAATTTCGATCTTATTGAAGTTAACAAAAAATGTGTGACATGATCGACTTAAATCGTACGTATCAAAGAAATATAACATTTTTATTTTAGTAATAACTACACAGAGATGTGTAGTTACATGGTTTTGACACAAAATATGCAGGTTTTGTCTGTAAACTATCTCGAAACGGTATTTTCATTTCACTGGCAAATACTTTCCATAAACCTGAGTCGTTAATGCGCTATTCTTTTTTATAGCTTCTTTTTTTTTTTTTTTTATTGAGAGTTTAGGGACGCTTCGACAACTGAGGTCACTAGCGTCCGGGAGGAGGGGGCGGGGAACAAGGAAAGGGTGGGTAAGGTAAGGATAGGTGGAAGTACTGTCACAGCATTTGCCTATAGTAGGTAGGGGAAACCACCTGAAACCCCTACGATGACAGACGGCCGCGGGATTCGAACCCACTCCTCCCGATTTTACTCGCTAGGTTGCATACCAACCAGCCACCGAGCTCGGTATAGCTTCTTTTATAACCGAAAAATCACCTTCATTGATGCGATTTAAAACGAAACACGCTATATATCTTTGAATGTTTATAAAAATTTATTATCATTGCGTTCACCAAAAAATTTGTGAACTAGTAGCCTAAAAAGGCAATGTAACATCCATAAGATACAAAAAACATTTAAATTAGGATCTCAAAAACAAAACATGTTGAATGAATTTTAATTAAGCTATACGATTAACTAAAATTTTACTTTCTTATATTGATAATACGAAAGTTTTAGTTAAAATTTAATATGAAGTTTTTAGACTTTTCAAAATATTTCAGCTTAATATGCACATTTAACGTTTTCTTTCTTTAACGATTTCCAAGATCTTCATATTGATTTATACACCCTGTTATTTTGAAGTGTTTGTCTAGGATACTATGAATCGCTGAAGATATATTAATGTTGGTACCTATACTTGATTATTGAATATATTGGTATTGAAGATTAACAATAAAAATAAAGCCACTAAATATTTAATATTCAAAATCCAAATATCAATTTTCAATTGTGTAAGTAGGTAGCAAGTGTAACCACAATGTTTATTATAATATGTTTTTTAAACAATTTTTATTGTTGTAAACATTAAGTTACGATTCAAAGTACCTGTTTCAGTTTTTTACATGCTCTTTTGATTAAATAAGATTTTTATATATTCGTTTAACCTTTTTGAGGCTTTAAATTAATTAGAATTCTAAAATCCATAAATTTGGAGTATAATACAATTCGGCGAATGAACGGGGTGTACCATTCCAACTAATAGTATTATTCAACGGGCCGAAGTTATCTGCACAATGCATCAGTGCCAAATTCATTAATTCGTGTTAGTTGTGTTGGCCTTTAATATAGTCCTCTAACTAGTATTCGGCATTCGGTAGCGTGCGATTACATCATACATACTGATTTCTATTACAACGATTGAATATTTAGAAATTTCACAATTACTCTAAAATTAATAATTAGCAGGATAGCAGGTATAAAACATTTAAAACTAATTTCTGTAGAGATTACGAGTTATGCCTTTTTTATCAACTTATTGACTTTTGAAACTTTTAAGCTAAATAAATGTAAACGTAATATCCAGCTATTGTTTAAATAATAACAACATTTTCTTTCCTAAACTTGCAATTTGTTTTTGATTGAAATTATACCAAAATATTTTGAAATTTAAAATTTCCATGATTGTCTTATAATTTAAATCGAAAACGTGTAAGTTATAAAGATTCCATTTGTAAATTCATATACAGAGTGCACCAGATACGTGGAACGCTATTGGAATATCGTAAAAGAAACGACTTAATTAGACAAGATGTTGCTATTTTGGAAAACTACTCAGCGATGCTTTAACTCAGTGTTTCTCAAAGTGTCGTCCGCGGACCCCTGGGGGTCTAAAAGTCGCTCTAAAGCTTTTGAAAATGATCCAGATTTATTATCAAACAAAATTTCATTACTTATCTGTGAACTTCAATTCTACAAAAAATTACGATAAATTGTAATAAAAATAAAAAACAAAAATGTTGTTTACAACACAATTCATTGAGGTTAGCTTTTAATTTTGAAAGGGATCGTCAGAGAAAAAAGTTTGAGAATTACTGCTTTAACTTACGGAAAAAGAGCGAAACAAGTAGCTACCTTCACAAGTGGTTTTGTTCTATGAATGGAGTGTACAGAAGCTGGCGCCCTGTTGCGATGAAAGTCCAGTAATGGTGGAATATTTAGACAAGTAGTTTAAGTTACAGCAAAATTTAAAAATGTAAAACATATTTTATATTTTTGTTATTAGCCAAACGGTATTACATTTCGAAAATACCTTGTATATTGGCACAACAGAATGTCTGTAAATATTGTGAGATAATAGGTGTTTCGCGGCTAAAAAGAGTTTGGAAAACGTTTGCCTTATGTTTGCTTCTTAAATTAAAAAAAGTTTCTCGCGACCAAAAATCAATATATTATATCGTGTAATAGGATATTTCAATGATTTATTTATTATCTAGGAATATTTACAACTAAGAGATACCATTTTAAGGGATAAAATATATAAATTCTCAAATACTTCATTACATTTTATTTGATTTATTGCTTTAGTTAATTATCTATACATTATTTGGTCGTTAACAGGTTACGTTCCGATTATTTTTGTTACTTGTTTTGTTTATTTTGTTTACAAGCGAGTTTGACTAATGTAACTTTTGCTCTTTTACTAAAAAGTTTCTTGCAGGAGATCTTTCATGTGATAAAAAATTCCAAGAGCGTTGCTTTTAAAGATATAGGTTGCTATTTAAGTAATAAACAAAAATTTTACTTGAATAATAATTGGTTATCAACTAAGTTTTTTTTTATTTAAAAAGCGCTTGCAACCCTTATCAAGGGTCATTTAAAGAACTTACAGATCTGGGACGTTCTTTCTGGGACTCTCGGTATATTATAACCAGGGATGGGGATTCGACAGAAAAATAACTCCTGACTCCCGACTCCTGAGTTGGTATTTTTTTAAACCGACTGCGACTCCCGGCTCCTTTCATTAAAAAAAAGACGCAATCAGTAAACCGGGTGATTCAGTTTGACTGTCGCGCCCCTATAACTTTTTAATTATTGAAAATAACCCCAACCAATCACATATTTTTGGAAACGGTAACAAATTCTCTATTAAGTGATGTGCATTTGTTATCTACGATGACGTATGCCAAATCCGCGATAGGCAACTGTTTTTTTTTTTTTAATAGGTAACATTGTGTACATTATTGTTGTTGATTCGGATAGAAGATTTAATTCTGAATCCGACCATGTATTAAAAAAGTATGCATACGTAAAAGATTGTTCAAGACAAATCAGTTAAAAGTTTGTTTATCAAATTTTAGCAACCAGTCTATTCTTTAACATAACAAAAAACGATAACATCTGTAAATGACAGTTTAGAGTTTATAACCTATGCTGTCAATATTGTTAGTTGTTAATTGGTAAGTGAAAATGGAATTTTATACTAACCAAGAAAAGTTAGAAATGATTTAAATTTACGGAGAGTGTGAAAGAAATAAACTTTGACCTGATTTTTCTCGAAAATTTTCTTATGTATGCATACTTTTCTAATACATGGTCAGATTCAGATTTAAATTTTCTATCCGAATCAACAACAAAATGTATACTTACTATGTAATTTTAAAAAAAAAAAACAGTTGCTTAAATGGATTTTTGTTTTTAACATTTCGTGTTATAAGACACTTGTAAAAAAAAAAAACTGAAAGAATAATAGCACTCACAAATAGGTACGCAATAAATAAAATAAAGCACATTGAATATCGCTACATTCTCACATTTAAATTTGACAGAAACTTAACAATTAATTGTAGTTTATTTCCGATAACAAAAATGATGTATTTTTTTTACTTTCGTATTACACGCAAAATTTAGCAAAAATTGTGCTCAATCTACTGGAGAGTTTTGGTAATCTTATAAAACAAAAATAATATTAAAATACTATGAATACTAACGCGAAAATGCGTGCCAATTTACAAAACTTATCTGCAAAATATCCCTCGTTATACATGGACTTTGTAACTATTAATTTAATTTTTACTAGGGTTAATTACACAAAACAAAATTACTTATAAGAAAAGTTTTAATATTAGAACCATATTTCTATATACCTTGACCTTAAAAACTTCAAATTTAAGGCACTATCAGCTTTTGAAAACTTTTAAATGTCAACACGTGGTAAGTTTTGGTTGACTAATGACTACAGAATTAACCCTATACCGTGTATCTCACGAATCATGCGTTTTGTATTCTTGCGCATTTTATAAACCTTATCCAGTCAAGTATTTTTTGCAGATAAAAATTGGACGTTCTCAGACAAAACTAGTTTGTGTTACGTACTTCAGTCGTTCCCGTTTCCGCTTTAAAAAAATCGATTGACTTCGTTATTTTGTTTTTGTTTTAAATTTTTTATTCTATTATCATTCTCAAAAAAAAATTCAAAAAGAGTCGGGAGTCGGTAGTTTTTGCGACTCCTCAAAAAAGTTCCGACTTCTCGACTCCCAACTCCCGACTCCGACTCCCCATCCCTGATTATAACAGCCAGTTTACTTTAAGACATCATCTCATAATTAATGAATATAATTATTAAAAAGATTTTCTTAAAACTGTCATTGAACTACGCCAACATCTACAAATAAAAAATACTAGCTAATAATATTATCAAAACGAAGTCTGATAAGTTCGACTAAAGTTTATGCAAGACTTTACCGTTTAGTTTTAGCTGCTACTTTACAGTTTTGTCGAAAGTTAACTAAACGATTGTAAAAGATATAAATAAGTCAACGTTAGCAAACATCTAGCACGTAATCAAGTAGGTGTATTTTACGTTCTATATACATCACGTGCTCGTCCATGCATCATTCTCTACATTAATACGAAACTAAAGTTCATATTTTATCAGGGCGATTTATCTAGAATGCATTTATACAGAGTTACATAGCGCGTGTGGGTAAACTGGGTAAGTGATCGCAGTGTGCGAGGGTGAAGTGAGCACCGTGTTATAATGGGGTAAACCGCGTTGTTATGCGCTGATTTCACGCCGTTATCTGATCACAGTCCCTCGTTCGCTTTCCCGCTTCAAGCGACTGTAAGTTGCTTTGCCACGTGAGTTTTGAACGTCAATCTCCGATATCTCTCTTCCACTAATTGAAGTAAATGCCGCTGCTAATTTAATTTGCGAAACGTAAAGGAAAAGTAAAAATCTGGAGAGACAGACAAAAATACTTTGTTGTTATCGATACTTTTATTTTTCTGTAGGACTAAATAGAGGAAATGTTAAGGATTAATTTATTATTCTTGAAGACCTATACTTACTTTACTTTTTAGAAGTTCATTAGGAAACTTATACAAATATGCTTATTATTTATTAAAAAGTATCATAAATTTTCATGCAGTCGCAATATACATTTATCTCACTTTGATCCGATTTCAATTATATATCATACACATATATTTATATTTGTATAATAATAAAACAATAATGACCAATAGCTAAAAATATACACAACTTCTTATCGGGACTGGTGGTCAATAAATTTTGGCAATTAAAGAAAACTTTTCATTATTTCCTAATATTTCATCCTCCTTCAGAGGTAATAAAACAAGAATGCTAGATAAGCCACACTTAAATTATCATACATGAACAAATTTCTTTACTTAAAAATTCATAATATTTAAAAAAAAAATTCAGGGTGTCCCAGATTACATTTCCAGCATGGGGATCTTGCTTATTATAAGAGATACAGGTTTCTTTAAATTAGATGAATTATTTCTTAGTATGAGAGGAGCCACAATAAATTTTTAAAAGTACAAAATTTCTCGTACTTCAGAAATTATAGCTCAAAATATGAAATTTTTTTTTCTCTCATAACATTTTAGTCTTAATCATTAGATCAATTTTATTTCAACTTCCTGGAAGTACTTTTTCATATAGAATGTACATATTATTTTAGATTTTTCATCACTTTTTATTTTTGGTATACAGGGTGTCCCAGTTAACGTGAACAGCATGGGGATCTCGTAAACGGTAAAAGATACAGAGTTGGTTAAATGGGTGAGAATGATCTATGAAAATAAATCTTGAAAAAAATTTACAGTTTTTGCGCGCTATTCGTAAAAATCAAAAAAATTACGTTTTCGATTTTTGCATATAACTTGCTTATTTAAAATCGTACCCAAAATATTTTTTGACATTATTAGGACACTTTTCTGCGTAGAATTGAAATTAGTTAATAAATTTTACCTATCTTCATTTTTTTTTGTTATTTTAACATTAACTTTTTTATTTTAAATACGGATCGTAGTTAACTATGACACCATTAAAAAGAGATTTTTTTTCTCGTTTCATTGATGTATGGGTTGTTAGGTTTATTTAAAAAAAAAAGCAAGTTATAGCTATATTATTGTATTTGTTAAGTTAAATCAAAGTGGCCATTGCAAAACAAAACAAAACATCACATAAATAAACTAGCTCTACTTAATTAAACGCAAAGAAACCTAAATAATTTAAGATATTGTTCAAATTACATAATAATTTATGATTTTTCAATTACTATTACTATTGAATCTAAATTATAACATGCGTTCAATATGTAGCCCACTCTCCATTGGCAATGCATTTGAGATCTGCACTTTGTAGATAACAATGGTTTCCTAAGCATGTTACTTTTTGTCTTTTGTCTAATGTTTTCTGGTTTAGCAAGAACGTTTGTCGCAAAGAATAATTAACTAACATATCACACGATAGATGTATTAGAGATCTATTAAACGCCTTACTTAAAAATACATTGTGCTTTTTATAAACATTAAAACAAGAAGAAGAAAAAGAAACCCTATATATTATTTAATAACAAAAAACCTAAAATGTATTCGATTATTATGTATCTTTAGAAGGCGTTATTCTTCTGTTTAAACTTAAATTAAGTACTACACTTTTAAATCCAAAAGGTATTTTTAGTCGTAAGTTATTTAATAAGGCATAGGGTTTGTTGAAGTTATATCTTAGAACAAACAAAATTATCGAAGTGGTAATATTCTTTAGGACACCATGTTTATCTTGATGCTAGAGAACTTTTCGACAGCATAAAACGGATGATAAACCACGTCCAGCAGTGCGTATATTTCTTTGTCATTCATCTAAACGTAAACAGAAATATAGCTTCTTAAAATAAATCGAATTGCACTATCGCCACATGCCCACATATACATAATTTATAACAAATGGAAAAGTTTCGCGACTTCACTCATGCAGAAAAAGAAATATAAGCCACAATTCCACTTCTAATAAATATTCAAGAACATTCTTTGAATCAGAGCACTTACATGACCCCTACAAACTTAAACATATATGGGAATGCAGGAGATTATGTAAGAATTGGTCGTAGCTTGGGGTTAGTGTACTTACATAAGAAGTTTTACAGATTGTATTAAAACTGTTTCGATGATATCAATAAAAAAAAATTGGGTTGAAAAATTACTAAACTCCATAAAATTAAAATTCAAATGTTTAAAATAAATTTACTTGGTCATTTTGAGTAAAAAGTATAGTTAGGTGATAATGAATTTGTGCAAAAAAAAATAAAAGAAAACTATCAAACTGAAAATTTAAATTTTTTTAACTACATACATATGTTTGTTTTTTTTGGTCTGATTCCACACTTGTAAGGGTACACGTCCCGGGTGTTGGGGGTGTTCGCCCCGGGTACCAACCTTTCTTAATCCACCAGTCAAGTCTTGGACTACCCCTTAAGTTTCATAACTATATAATTTGTTTGTAATATATATTTAATTTTATAGCCAGAATAATAAAAAAAGTTAATATTTGAATTTATCGAACAGAACCCACTTAGTACTAAATAAGTAAAGAAGATAATGAAATTTTAAGAAAACCAGGTAGGTTTTCACTCTCCATTTACGTGATATTGCAAGAACTGTCTAAAATCTAATAATATCAAAGATAAATATCAAAGTAAAATATTGTACTCAACTTTTTGTCAAAAGGACTTTAAAAATTGAATATTAAAAAAAACACGATCTTTCCAGTTTAAATTTATTTTTATTTTTTTAATTACAAAACAAAAAATGTTTTTTTTTTGTAATTCATGGCATAAAATAATACTAATTAAAGAAGTAAAGCTAAAGAGATTACTTAAATTAAAAGAATTATTCCAACATGTAATAGAAACAACATATATATTACTTTATTTAACTTCAAGCTTCGGTTTCGTCGAGCATTTCATTTTTTTTTCAAATCTGCATTTAAATCGTTCGTGTCATTATGCAATTTAAAACTGAAATATAGCCCTCGCTCGTAGTATTTTTCACCGATTTATCTTGATCGAACTATAAACCATTCTAGTTACTATTTTATCCTACAATACTTATTTTACTGAAACTACAATTAAGCTACTTACCAACGAAAGTACGCGGTAATGGCAAATTAGCGGTTTTATAAAATAAAGAAGAAATTAAGGAAATCATAAAATTGACTGACGATTCAAAGTTACTAAACACACTAAACACATTCCTAATCTTCGCACAGATGCCTTTTAATAATAAGCAACACCAACAAACACGCGAAACTCCTGAATTCTCCCGCGAAACGCACTTTGGGAAACGATGAAGCATATACAGAGTGGGCCAAAAGTCACTTTCTGATTTCTTGACACGGTTAATTTTCTAAAAATAAATAGGAATAAAAACTTTACTTAAATAATTATTAATTTATAAGTCCTAATACTTTTTTTTTTAATTAGGCATGGAAAATAATATTCACCGCCTCTGACTCTTTCACAAATTTGATTTTTATTCACCTTAACTTCACTTAAAACTCAATTCAGGTGATTATTTTATTTATTATTTATTTCTTCAGTGATGTTGTGTTTTAACTCGCTCAAAGTGTATGGTTTATATAAACCCGCATTTTAGACAAACGCTTAAAAATAATCCGGTTGCTGTTATGGTCGAGCGATTCCGCACGCCAGGAAATAAGACGGATTCTCAATTTTGGAAAAAAAATTATCATTGTTTTACGAGATGTGTGGGACGTAGCACCATCTTGTTTAAACCATTTTTCGTTCATGAATAATTCTTCTAGCTTTAAGTGATTTTGAAGGTGACTTTTGGCCACGCAGTATTTCCTTCTTCGTCAAAAATAAAACTATAATTTCAAATAGTTTACTTCCATCATTCTCAACCTGTGGGGTGTGGCCCTAAGAGAGCGCAATGAAATTGGAAATCGAAGATAAAATTTAAAAAACAACATAAAATACATACTGAAAATGAGAGCAGTCACACATACAGGGTGGTCCATTTTTTTGTAGCAGAACTTTAAGAGTCGATACAAGACTTATTTTAAGCGAATATTTCATATCAGCGGTGGGTCCATAAACGCTTCATTTTAAAGATACACGGTGTTACAATTTTCGAAATTTTTAACAGTTTCTCAACCAGTAAATATATTTAAACCAAATTTGACATACAGCACCACCTTACAAGTTACCACAATCGGTGAGAATGTCAAGCCCCATAAGCAACCAGTGGCGGAGTTGTGGGGGTTCAGTTTCAATAAACTTTATAAAAAACTAGTACGGCCCTGTTCAAAATTAAACTCGAACTAGTTTTTGGGTGGAACATTTTGTTATAAACAAAAAGTGTTTTCTGAATTTTCTTTGTATCTGTTACCGTTTGGTGCGGAATTCGATTTATTTTACTATTGTCGCGAAAATTTGCTCATAAGTTCGATCTAAAAATATTGCGAAAAGCAGATAATTGCAAATTGCAGAGTAAATGCTTCATAATCGTTAATTAAGCGAAACTTCTTCCCTCTTTATTTGCATGTTCTGTTATTGAAAATTGCAAAAATTGGTAATTACTTCTTTATTTCGAATATTAGCGATATTTTTACATCGAACCCAGGAGCAAATTTTTCGCGAAAATAGTAAAATAAATCAAATTTCGCGCCAAACAGCAACAGATACGAAGAAACGTCAAGAGACACTTTTTGTTTAGAATAAAATACTATACCGAAAAGAGGTTCAAGTTTGAATTTAAACAGCGCTGTACTAGTTTTTTTATAACATTTATTGAAACTGAACCCCCACAACTCCGCCACTGGTTACTTGTGGGGCTTGACATTCTTACGGAATGTGGTAACCTGTAAGGTAGTGCTGTACTAAATTTTGTTTAAATACAGGGTGTCCCCGTTATCACCGCGAACATTTTAAGTGGTGATAGAGGACTTTTTCTAAGAAAAAATTTCAAGTAAAATTTTTTCCTTAAATCAAATGCTAAGCTGATATCAACACTTACTTGATTTTTTTACACTTCTGCATTTATAAGACTCCGTAGCCGAAAATATCAATTTTATCGTAAAATACCTTAAAGCTTTTTAATAGAGCATAAAATTCGCTACAAAATTAGTTCTATTTATTTTTTGTCTACAGGCAATGGTTTGAGAGTTATAAAGCAGTTTGTACAAAACAATGTAAAAAATTTACAAAATTTAATTGTTTCTTAGACTTTGCAACCGCTGTATCTTTAAAACGAAAGGTTGTACAAAAAAACCGACGGCCCATTCCGGATAGCAAATTTTATGGGCTACAACTTTGGTCTAGTGAAATTTTTTGAAAATCAAACCGATTTTCCGGAAAAGCTGAAAATAAGGAATAGAGTGCAAAAACAAAATTTCCTACAAATATTGTTTTGTATTTAAAAATGCTTTTAAAGATAGTGCGATTACGTGATTGAAAATGATGGAAGTCATTTTGAAGTTTGAACACTTATTGAAGTAATTTTGTGGTTAGGTACATGTTAATTTTATTGCGTCCAGATGGATTTGCATTGTTTTGCATTTTATCGTTTTTTTTTTCACCTTTTTCACTATTATAAACATTTCTATGATACATTTAGTTTTATTGAACAACATATTTACCGAAGTTGTAGTCCGTTAAATGCCTTATCCGCAATAGGCATCCGTTTTGCTCTACGACGTTTCATTAAAAAAGAAGCGGCGTTTTTAAAAATTTACATAACTTATTTATATGCAATTTTACAATTTCTTGTTAAATTTGTTCGTTAGCTCCTTAAAAAAAAATGATAAGGGGTGGTTTTCTGAAAAATTTCAAACTTCATAGAAAGCTTTGAAACTGATGAGATACATAATTTTATGAATGTTGCCGATGCTATGGCATTTTTAAATACAAAATATCATAATTAGGTACCGGGAGTTTTTGTTTTTCGAAAACGATAAAATGCAAAACAATGCAAATCCATCTGGACGCAATAAAATTAACATGTAACCACAAAATTACTTCAATACGTGTTCAAAATGACCTCCATCATTTTCAATCACGTAATCGCACTCTCTTTAAAAGCATTTTTAAATACAAAACAATATTTGTAGGAAATTTTGTTTTTGCACTCTATTCCTTATTTTCAGCTTTTCCGGAAAATCGGTTTGATTTTCAAAAAATTTCACTAGACCAAAGTTGTAGCCCATAAAATTTGCTATCCGGAATGGGCCATCGTTTTTTTTGTACAACCTTTCGTTTTAAAGATACAGCGGTTGCAAAGTCTAAGAAACAATTAAATTTTGTAAATTTTTTAGTTGTAAAACTAGTACAGTATAAATTGTATATGACGAAGAGGAGCAGTTTAGTTACGATAAATGGTTTAATAACGAATAAAAATCCAGCTATTTATTATTATTCACTTTTAGTAAATGGAACGCTATTCGATAAATCACAGATTATTGATTACTGAAACAATTTTTTGTTTAAAATATTTATCGGTTTCGTGACTACTCTAAATTCTTTAATTGCGATATTTATTAATTTTCTTTGCATTAATTTGCATGCTTTATATTGTGCACTATTATTTACTTTGATTTATAAAAATACCTCATCACGCGATGCATATTTCTATGCATATTTAAGTACAAAATACATATCCAACAAGAGCAATGCATTCTCCAAACGATGCAATTAATTTTATTATGGAAAAATAATTAAAACAGGTAGAAGGGGGATCGTGGCAAGCGAGCGAGTATGAGCCTGTATAGAATCGCCCCCGTGTATTGTAGGCGGCAATATTTCTGCTAGAATGTATCCGAAATAATAGTGTACCCATTCCATGCAGTGGTCCGTGTGCAAATCTGCCGTCAAGCCAATTCAATTACGATCTTATCTACAAAATAGATGACAGTTATTTCCATGAAAGGGCAATACCCATAAGGATCACTGTTATGCCACAATCACTGGTCTACGCCGCAAAAATCGCCTTTAAAGTAGTTCTTGTTACAGAACATGTCAAGCTAAAGACGTTTTTCATTTTATTTAATTTCGTATGTAACCAAAAGATGACACTGCGGTCGTTTTGTGTTTTTGTTTGCGCTTGTAATGGATATTCTTTGCGAGGGGATTTTATAATCAATGTTTAAATGAGTTTGCTTTTAAAATAGCTTCTATCGGTTTAATCTGTTGACGCATTTTTCACTGCAAATATACGTTTTTAATTTTTCGCATTCTTTGTTTTGCTCGCTTTGATTCGGAGTTCCTCGCTACAAGGGGTACGCAGAATGAGAAGCGTTAGCGAAACAATTCGACATACAAAACAAAACATGTATTATGTATTTTGGGAAATTCTGAAGCCCATTTAGAATTTAAAATTAATGTTCGTTTTCATAATCAAATTTCAAAGCTATAAGTCAATAAAACCAGCAAGTTAGACAATCGTCTTAGTAATAATCTTTTGTTTAGCAAAAGTTAAACGTAACATTTTTAAAACACGAAGACAAGCAAATCAGGCCACCGGTAATTTTGTGTAACAAATAACTTAATATTCTTGCATTAATCATCCAACAAAGATAACTGTATCTTTGTTATTTTCAGTAAATTATATGAAATAATATTATTTTTTGAGAGCTGAAAAAATGTTATTACTAATATTATTACAAGTATTACAAATTAAATAAAATTTGTGTCATGTTCCCACACAAAATTGGAAATCCTTATTAGATTCTACTTAAAATCTAAATCCAAAAACCTTTACATTTTGCTCAATTTTTGAAAATAATAAGAAGCGATGGTCAACTTTAAAAATCGTGATTATTTCAATATTCATCTATAGTGAAAACAAAGAAATCACTACCAAAAATCTTATTAGACAGTTGCATTAATCTGGACAAATTAAAATTGTGTTTAGGTATATATTTTACCGATCGTACAAATACTTTCAATTGGAACACTCTGTATCATTTAAAAACCTAGATAGGTGATCAAGCGCCAACCCCTATTCATCTTTGTATAGAGAAGCAATTTAGATAGGTGAAAAAATCAAAAAGAGTAGTCAAAATTAAATAGCACAAATTAAGTACTTTTAGATTCGAAATTAAAGTGGAACCTCGACTCGAACGTTTCGGTGTTCAAAAAACTTAAAACTCGAACAAAAAATCAAGAAAAATCCAGTTTTTAAACTCAAACAAAAACTCAAAAGCATGGACTAAAAACGAAAAAAATTTCGTTCGTTTCTGTTCGGAACGAAAACGAAATATATCGTTTTCGTTCTTTTCGTTCTAACCGAAAAAATTCCTTTTTCGTTTTCGTGAACCGAAATAATAACGGTTAAAACCGGTTTTATAATTTTTTTGTCGTCAAAAAATCGAGGACTTTAATTTTTTTTCAAGTCACTTCAACCCTCTATAAATACGATAACAATATTTGCGTTTCCACTATAATATAAACGATGACGATGGGTTTTGATGCTCACGGACAGCATATTTTAGACTGGCGAACCACCGTTATATTAAATTTACCAAATCGTTAAACACATTAACATTTGACCATTTTATTTAGTATAACACCTGTAAGGTGTAAAAATACAACTTGATTAGTTTAAATTTTACACACGATTTTTATTTAAAAATATAAAAATATAGCAGTTCTATTTTAGGTTTGTTTTACTAAATGTTCCCATGAATGTTATAAATAAAAAAGATAGAAGAAAACTTATATTAACTCTAAACGCAAATAAAATATACGCATTAATAATATATAAAAAATAAACTTGAAATATAATCAAATTTAAAAGTTTGTATATACCATGCAATATACATTTTCACATTCCATTCAATCTTACTAGCAACACATCATCCAATAAATCTTCTTTTACATTAGTCCTTTGCGAAGTAAGTAAATTTTACTTTTATTTAACTCTACAAACGCAAATAAAACATACACATTAATAATATAATATCCAATCAAGTGTACAGAGAATATCTGTACCAGTTCTTGTGTTACACGAAACTGCAAGTATAAACAATAAATTGTTAAAACATATCAAGTAGGTAAGTATATGGAGAAAAGTGAAGCTCACTTATTTCAAGTGAGATTTTTTACTGCCTCGTGGAGCCTCCCCAGCTCAGAAGGTAAATTTGCGTTTGTGTTTAACAAATAAAATTTAAATATTAATAAAACCGGTTAAAACCGGTTAAAACCGGTTTTGGAAAATATTTATTTCGGTTTCGTTCTTGAACGAAAAATAATAATTTCGTTTAACGTTTTCGTTTTCGTTCCGTTCTCAGTCCCTGCTCAAAAGTCAATCAAATTTCCCAAATTTCGTCACTTTTTAAGCGTTTTATTTATTCTTTGAGTTTTTTTAGTACTATCTTTAATAATACCCATTCATAATGACATTAAAGAAAGTTACTAGAGGTGAAGAATCCAAGAGAAAAATCGTATTTTCTCCGATTTCTACGATCTTTTATATTGAGTAAATTTTGGGGTCTAAGACGGATTAATTAATTTACATTATTTAATATAAAGAAATTTACTTCCAAAGTCGAAAACCTTAAAAGTCGAACCGGTTCCTGAAACGGATTGTGTTCGAAGTTCGAGGGTGTGTATACAGGGTGACAATAAAAATAATATAAAAAGAATCAAAAAATTAGCAAAGTTGGACAGAATTTTAAGAAAAACAATGTCATTTTGACATTTGACCTACACTCCAACTTTTTCAAAATTTTGAAAAAACTAAAAACCGCTTTTAATTGGTAAATAATTACATAGCCAACTATGTTAAAATCAAAATGTGAAATGATTGCTGTAGATATATTTGCGAAGAATTAGAAAAACATATTAAGTATCTAAAAGTCATGACACACTTAATTTTTGAGATATAAGCCAAACTTGACTTTTTTTAAATGGCAACCATAGTTGGTTATGAGTCCATTAAAAAAAGAATTTTTTCTCGTTTCATTGAGGTATGCTATGTTAGATTTATCTTTAAAAATTTGCAAGTTATAACAATATTATTGAGTTTATTAAAAATCTAAGTGACCATTGCAAAAAAAAGTAGTAGTAGGACTGTTGAGTTGTGTTGTGCTAACTTTTTTTATGTTTTTCTGTCTTGTGCTAGCTTTTTTATGTCTTTCCATTTGATGTTTCTATCCGCTGCTGCTTTTTTAACATCGTCCTGCCAGGTTGTCCTCGGTCTACCTCTTTTGTTTTTTCCCTGTGATCTTGCTTCATAGGCTTTACTGGTTAATCTTTCTTCTTTCATCCTATAAATGTGACCCAACCATTCCAGCTTTCTTTCTTGTATTTTTGTTTCAACTGATTTTATCTTTAATTGTTCTCTAATATGTTGCATTTCTGATTCTATCTTTTTTAGTTTTTCCTTGGATTTTTCTTAGAAATCTCATTTCATCTGCATTCACTTGGCTTTTTAAAATTATCTGTGTTGCTATTTACCGACTATGTAACTCTCATACTCATTATAACAAACTTACCCATACAACACGTAGGTTATTGTCACTTTGCACAAAATTTTAGTTTTATTTGGGCCATCAAAATAAAACCACATTCGGAATACGATACTTATTGGACTTGCCAATATTGGTTAAAATGTTTTTTTATAACTTCCAACTTATATAAGGTCCAGCTTTCAAGAATTTGTTTATGCATATTACATACACGTACTTGATGGGTAGTTTCTTGTGATAATTTACCATATACAAAAAATATTATTGGGGTAACTGAGAACGAGAGGCGTAAATATAAAAAAAAATTGAAGAGTGACAATTTTAACCACATGATGCTTAAATTACACTAGTGACAAATAAAAAAAAATTAAGGATTCTGGCCCATTTATACTCATCCTATAAAACAGTGTCTCTTATTACAAGATTTCAGAACTTTCATTTAGATTTAAAACATCACACATATCACAATATTTTTTTAAATTTTAAAATCATAGGAATTTTTTTTTTTGTAAATTCATATTTTTCAATTGACTTTTAACGTTTTAACAACAAAAAATTCTTTAATAAATTTAATAATTTAATTTTAAACAAAAATTCATTTCTTGTACTACAATAAGAACATCTTTAATTTTCTTACAAAAATTTTGTGAACAGAACTTGTTTGTCATAAAAGTTTAAAATAAAAGTTATTTATTAAAATCATTGCGAGAAATACAGAGTTTAATATTGGTAGTTTTGTTTTATGTAAGATTGCAAACGTAAGCTTGTGAAAAACAAGCGACTTATATATAAATTATTAAATGTAAGTAAAATTCATCTCTAAAATGACTATCACAATTTTTATTTAATGCGCTTATCGCGTCCCCAAAAGGCTAAACATAAATTTTTAACTAAGTCAACAATTTTATTTTTTCTCCATTTTCCATATAATCGTCTGAAATATTTCGATAACGGTGCAAACGTAAAAATCGTATTTCGTCATTTATAATTTATAAATTTCAACTAAATTGTAAATGTAACGAAATAATCTCGGTAAAGGATTTTGCAGAGAAATTATCTTTTATTTCACTTTATTGTATTAGACAGTACAAACAAAAAGTCCTCACCCTGATGTCACCGTCACTCACGACATTTGAACATTGTTTTTCCATTTTTAGACCTAAAATAACCAACAGTCACGTGTTTCGTTAATGGACATCCCCTATTCAGACCAAGCTTGATGTAATTTTACATTCGGGAATAATTGCTATAGTTTATTTACTTGCTTAGCTGAAATCTGGAATCTATTATCAATACAGTTGCCATTAGCGATAAAAAGGCATTATGCAAAACCTTGCATTATTTATATTAGAATGAATTTTTAATATCATACGACTCCTCAAAATCATTGAAATTTAATTTACAATGTTTATTGCTCTTACAATTTTTTTATATTTCTATGTTGTTGTTTATTTAACCAAATGACTTACGAAATCCATTAAGTACTCTAAATTTTAAATTCCTGACACCTGAGAAGATTTTGTCGACACAGACTATTTCAAGAAAAAAATACTTTTCATTTAAAAATTAACATAAAATTGTTTTTCTCGATAGTAAGTACAATTATAAGCACAAATATAAGTTGATCTATTAAACGATCTAAAGTTAAATTACATTTATTTCAATTTAATGTAATTTTCAAAAATTCCAAGTATTTACCCAATTAAAAAAGGATTATGAACTGGGCATAGTTAAATATAGAAAACTGTTTAAGTATTTTATAACTATTAATGACTTTGCGAGAAGATTTATGAAGTTGAAACAAGTCGATGGAACTTTAAAATTCATAATACATCAAGCATCGTAACGTCAAAAAATTTAACTTTAAAGATTTAGCGTAGATCGGTTTAGAAATTACTTAGCAAAATCGATTAACTGAAATAGTAAATATTAATGCAAAAAAATGAACCCTTTTTTAAGTTAATTTGATAAACAGTAAAAATATATAGCCCAGAAGAAGATTTAATATTGTAATTTACACTTAAATAACTATTCAACCTCTTGGCTCGTCGGAAGTAAAATCAGGACTTGTTCTGAACTGCATCCGGGCACTTTACGTCCTAGGAAGCAGGGAAAACGTTAAAGTGGTATGGTGTCAAGGGCACACCAATATACCAGGGAACAGCCAGGTGTCTTATGCCCGGTTTCTCCGACACATCTTAAGATCTAGCTGAATCTTAAGTTCGCCTTAACGGTATAAAGTGTTGCACCAAGCAATTTTAAGAACATATTCGACTTGAGCTGAGCGCACATCTTGAGTCGCTGTTTACTAGAACTTGAGCTGGAGTACATAACCTAAAATTATCTTGTTTTTGCTTTTTTTGTAGTTAAATGTTTGTTTAAATTGTGGTTTCAGTTTAAATATGGATATTGACTTTATAAATATGATAGATGATGCAGATGATGACTTGTACGACCCTGTAATTCCTCGAAGGCGATTTGTTCGCGCAAATCCATTTACGGATTTCGAATACG
The DNA here is from genome assembly GCA_947652605.1 of Elmis aenea. NCBI lineage: Eukaryota > Metazoa > Arthropoda > Insecta > Coleoptera > Elmidae > Elmis > Elmis aenea. The sequence continues at coordinate 35,273,191 of OX393581.1, forward strand.
ATCGTTTTTTTATGCGTTTTCGCCTCACAAAAGAGACAGTTATTGTGATCTTAGATCAAATTGAGCCTCAATTGGAGTATCCAGGGTGTTTGAAATTCGAGTTTAAGCATGGGGATCTCGCGTATTATAATAGCTAGAGTATAGGTTTAAAATTGGCAAAGTTGCTAAATTTGGTGCTCATTAATAATCCAAAGAGAAATTGGAAATATCTCAAACAGTATCCGAGAAAATTAGGAAAAACTGGAAAATACGATTTTTAAAAATCGCTTATAACTCCTTTGGAGTTTGAAATATTTTAAATGTGTAAAAAAGTTGCCCAAGCAACTTTTTAAGCCGAATCGGATGGTGGTCACAAATTTTTCCTAGGTCGATTCGTTTTTGTTTTAGACAACCAACTTTGTTTTTTCTGATGGGCAGCATATCGCGTTTTTCTTCGTTATTAAAGTTCATTTTTACGACTAACAGGCCTTTAAAACTTTTAGATTGTTGATCGGTTGTCATGGAAACAACATAAACTACAGTGACCGGCCAACCTGATTTATAATGGTTATTGTTTAAAACGTATTTTTTGAAATTTGACAATAAAAGAAAAAGTAAAATACCATGTATGATACATCAATGGATTTAGAAAAATAAATGCTATTTGATAATGTAAATAGCAAAACTTGCGCCCATAAGCAAAAACAAAGTTGGTTGTCATAAAACAAAAACGAATCGATCTAAGAAAAATTTGTGACTACCATCCGATTCGGCCTAAAAAGTTGCTTTGGCAATGTTTTTACACATTTGAAATATTTCATACTCCAAAGGAGTTATAGACGATTTTCAAAAATCGTATTTTCCAGTTTTTCCTAATTTTCTCGGACACCGTTTGAGATATTTCCAATTTCTCTTTGGATTATTAATGAGCACCAAATTTAGCAACTTTGCCAAATTTAAACCTATACTCTAGCTATTATAATAAGCGAGTACCCCATGCTTAAACTCGAATTTCAAACACCCTGTATACATAATCTATTTATTTATTTTCTTCCACCAAGCTAACTAATAATAGTTTTTCCTCCATGGTATAATTTATTCTTTTTTTTTCGCCATTTCAACACAAAATAAAATAATAAACACCGAACTGTAACTTTATATGTGACTAACAGCTGATAGCAACAACAAGATGTCACAGGGAGCCGTTTTAACAGCTGTGATGTAAATGGCCAATGAAAATTAACCATTTCAATCTGCCGCTAAAATGTGGCGATTTCTTGCAACGTTGCCAAACCGAGTTCTAACTTAGCTGAGATGTCTAACAGATTCCGGAATATGTTTTCTGTGCAACGCATTGGTATCTTGAGACGGTCTTAAATATAAGGCGGGCTTATATAAGTTCGATCTTGAGATGTGTCGGAGAAACCGGGCATTAATGACTTTAATACAGGGGCATAATGCCAATAAGAAAAAAGGAGAAGAACAAGCCCACCACAAGGCTATACTGTCAAATGTCTCTGGAAAAGACATACGTAATGCCCAGGATGAGCAAAGTAGACATCAGAGCAGCCACAGGACTCGTCACAGGACACACGGACAAACAAACACTTCTGCATAATAGAGGTCTTAGAGGCTGATATATGCAGAGATGTGATGAAGAAGAAGAAACTTCTCTTCAGGCACTATGCCCGTGTGAAGGATTCACACCCTATCGGCGTAAACTTCTAGGGGTGGAAAAAACCAAGGAGAGTTAAGAAAAACTCTTTTAAAGAAAATCCTGGAGTTTTTCAGTAACACAAGTAAGAAGCTATCACCAGAGATTACAATAAAAATTAAAAAACTAATACAGGAACCAGAAAGGAGACCACAATAAACTGTTTCTAAAGTCTATTGGTTTAATTTTTTTAAACTAACATGTCTACTAACAAATTAAAATTTAAACAGCAATAACTCATGAGATATTAACTTAAGACATGAAATAAAATATAATAATCTGTAAACAATCTGAAAAAAGGTGATTGTTCCAATTCAAAAATTCTGCTATGTCAATGTACACTAAAGTACTCTTCTAAATTATCGCATATATAAACCCTCCACTGCATTCATAAATTCATGCAGCAAATTTTAATACTTTTAAAAGCTTCAATAACCTAAATAACAGACGACAGAAGAATAATAGGAGTATGATTTAAAATACTGCAGCGTTTCATTTGTTTCAGTTAATGTTAATATGCATACCGTGTACATTTGATACACAATTAACGCGCGTGTCCAACATTTCGCATCAACATTTATTTTTTTAAATGTTGTATAATTTTTAAAAATAATTTTATTTGAAATCATTCCATATTGTACTAAACTATTTCCTCTGCAGCCAATTCTACGTAATTTATCGTTTGTTCAAAAAAACTGTGGTTGGAAAATGCTGCTGCGAATTAACAATTTAGGAAAAGTAAGTGCTTGCCCAGGTCTCCATCATTCTGAGAGTCCTGATCCTGCCAATCACAACTGACGGCACAATGGATGCATCAAGAGGACACAATGGACATAGACAGACGAAAAAACTAAGCGGACAGTCCAGTATCGAATATTGGCCTAATTATACCTTTCCAGTAAACGTAATCAATATTCATTAATTAATAAATAAGGAAATTAATAAAAAAATTACAAATTTCTTTAAGCTAATATTAGACGTTGCGATTTTTTTTCCATCTGTAAGAAAAATATTTTACAGCTTGTAAAATAAATGCACGACCCCTATTACACCTTGCGATTTTTTTTTGCGTACGATTCGAAATCGCCACTGCGCTGCACAATTTATCTGACATTTAAATGACAGCAAATGACAGCCAACCGGCAGTTAACCGCATAATAACCAATAATAACCTACATATCTGCATTTTTACTAATGTGGTCTGTTTACTACAATCGCAAAATGTGTATCGTGTTAAAAAAAAATAAGAAAAAAGTATACTTTGTAGGTTATGTGATCCTTTTGACAACATAGTGGCACAAAAATTACCAGAAGTTACTAGAAATGTAATAAAATACACATGTTGACCTTGAAAAATTGGAGCATGTTCAATAGAATAAAATCCTATGACATTTAAAATCCGTTGCGATTTTTTTTCCTATGCCCATTTAGACGTTGCGATTTTTTGGTTTTGCGTTGTGGAATTAGTCTTAATTTATATGTTGATTAATACTTAATTTTTTGTTCACGACGTGACTAAAACTTTTTAAATTATCACAAATTCGCTTTTAATAAAAGTTTGGGCAAAACTAAATTCTAATACTTTAATTGATGACTTATTTTCGTACTTGTTTTTGTTGCCAAGAAGGTCATCTCAAAAATATATTGTTTTTTTGTAAAATTAGGTAACAGTTGCTGTTTGAAAATACAATTGGTTTTTTAGCTAAATTAATTAAAATTGCATGTGATTAAGCTGTCCATTATTTATTTATTTTTTTTATATACGCGTTAACTAACATTGCAGAGGTTGAAAATCTTTATTACAAATTGCTACGAACTCGCAACTATAATATTATTGTTTAGCAACTTTATATTTGAAGTTGCTGTCATAAAAAATCTAGTAAGTTTACAGAAAAACGTCAAAATTGACAATTTTAATTACAAATTACTAAATTTAAAAGATTATCATAAAATTACCAATGGAAGATATGTTCAATAGTTCTTCGCAAGCCGGACCTTCTCATAGGTATCCACAGCTACATTTGCAAGTCATTTTTCATTACCTACACACAAAACTATTTAATTACAGATTTGCTGGGAAACCTGATACAATAAATTCGGAATTTTTGTACTATAGTTCGGTTTTAAGAGTCTTAGCACCAACATTGACTGATGAACGCGATAGACAATTAATAACACCATGGATAAGAAAATTGTTTAGGCCTGAATATCATAGTTCGCAATTTAGAGAAAAAAGAAATAAGTATGTGTTTACACTAATTTTTATAATTTACATTATTTTTACGTCACACGACCCTTCAATATCCATCATCTTTATCCTTTAGTCCAGACGCACTGTGACGCCCCTGTACATCGGCTCGCATTGTTGTGGAAAAGTACATATTACACCTTTGTTTATTATTTTTAATTATGGCTCGCGATCGTCTAAGTAAGGTGGTTAGACCCTCAAACGTTGTTTTAAGTAATGCAGCTCTTGAGCAATTATTTTCTCTATGGTTGGTTCTCAACTACCTAAGCCCGACTATCCCAAGATTTTGGGTTTCTCTAGATCTGTTATCACCTTTTTTTTATTGTAATTGCATCCTTGTCATTTTTTCCTATACTGTTATTATATAGTGTCCTAGTTGTGATGTACAAGTTCATTAACAAATTGTTTGTTGATCAACAAAAACTTGAACACTGACGTTGTACACGCCAACTGATGTAATATTGTATCGTAAGTTTGTTAAACTATTTTTTTTTTTAATCTGATTAATTTTACTTCGGTATATTTTCGCTGATATGGCCAATCACCGAAGTGGAGGGGGAGGGAACAAGGATGTAGGTGGAAATACTGTCACAGCATTTGCCTATAGTAGGTAGGGGAAACCACCTGAAACCCCTACAATGACAGGCGGCCTCGGGATTCGAACCCACAACCTCCCGAGTGCTCGCTAGATTGTTTACCAACCATCCAGCGAGCTTGGTCCTTTGCTTAAGTTAAGATCCTCATAAATTGATCCTTTTAAAGTATTATAAGTTTTGGTAAATTATGCGTCACTGTTTGTTCTATGTAATTCATTTAAAAAGTAAATTAAATATCGTTGAAGTAAAATACAAATAATTAACTGACGCCAGGAAGGACGTCACAGTACTTACGCATTTAGCTAAATAACTAAAATATTAAGGCACTCAATTATACATTAAACTTTGCATCAATTAAACATAAATTTCGCATTTTGGTCGAAATGACTAGGCATTTGATGAGACGGTTTTACCATTTGCAAACATACATATCACTTGTGTGCAGAAGACCACTATTAGGAAAGGAATATCAAAGTTGTATAACCTTTAAAAATTGTTTGTTATTTTGTAGATATTTGTTATTAATGACACTATCGCTTCTTAACAACGAAGCATATGGAATATTCCGGACAACTCCGCCAACAGGAGCTTTACCAGAAATGGACACAGTGCAACACGAACCTGAACCTGCAGTTGGTTGGGAAATGGACACAATGTGGCAGGAAACGTTACTAGGTTTACCGGAAAACTTTCAAAGTCTTGAATGTTCAATTCATAAAAATGGCGCAGAGTGCAATCGAGATCATCACCTGGATACGGTAAAATAATTACGGCAAAATCTCGATTAGGCCAAATAATTGGAAGTAACGGCCTTTCATTAGACCTTTATGTCATTTAAATAGTCTATCAAAAAATGCTTAAAACTACAAATTTACCTATACATCAGTACGTTTATATCATTGGCGTAACAGTCAGAGGTGCAGCGGGTGCGGTGGACACGAGCCACGAGTCAAGGGGGCCCATAGGATGCAAACAACAACTTGTTTTTTAATTATTGGTACTCGTAAACACACGAAAACTTTATCCAAAGGTCTCATTAGCTCTGCTTGCAAACGGGCCCATTCGCTTCTTGTTGCATAATGTAGCACCTAAAAATAAATCACCTACCGTTTGTTAAGAACACGAGACATTACATATCTTTTATTTTAAAATAATGTGCTTATTTCATCTTCCGAATTTATAGCATACGGAGAAATACCGAAATAGGTACCGTAAAACGAGGTGAGAATGTTACACGTTTTGGAGTTTTTTGATGTGGCACCAAGAGTAATTATTTTAGAATAATGAAATTAATACAGAATGGTAGCTGTATATCTCTTCTTTCTTTTCCTGTGCTTAAATAACTTATATCTTTGGAAGGGAGGGGGTGGTTAAATCTTTTATCCGTCACATTCATACTCCATTCGGTGGGATGAGAATGTGACGGTAGTTTAATTCATTATTCTGATTATGAAACTGTTCCTTTAACTTTTTCGCAACACCTACTATTAAGTTCAGCATGTTAAAAAAGCCATCTAGCTCGGTTTTAATTTTTTTTAATTTATTTATAAAAGAAATAAAGAAGAATAAGGAACAAATAAAAAAACATATTTTAAGTCATCTTTTCGTCTACTTCCTCAATTTTTTCTGGAGAGAACATTTTCTTAATTATGCGTTCTTTTGGGTACCACAACTAATCCACTTCCAAATTTTGCCAATTTTACACAAAACCTGACCTGATATTTTCCATCGTCTATAGCAGTCACTTGTCCAAGATAAAATGATTTCGCATATTTTACTTCAATTTACTCCTATAGAGTAAAAATTAGTACCTACCTACTTTTCGGTGGTCGATTGAAGGGACCCTTTTTTTGTCGATTTCTTCGATTGCCGCATTTAAATGGTCCAATTTTTGTAGACACCACTATCTTTTTTGACGTACTTTCTTACCATCTCTCAAAACGACGAATATCTGCTGAAAAACAACATAAAAACATAAAGTATTGGTGCACATTCTCACCCCATCAACTTAATGTTTTTGGTAAAATTTCAACGAGGACCCAAACTAAAAATAATATCAACAATTCTGGAGAGTATGATCGTGATGAAAATTAGGAAAAACAATAAATACACTCACTTCAGGTTTAGGATTAAATCTGCAGGTGCACCAATACAATGCAAACACGATAGGCGTAAAACGCGAAAAACAGCTAATTATAACAAAATTCTTTACCCACCGAAGATCACGTTATTTAAAAACAATATGTAGAAGTGCCAACCCTGGGATCTCATGAACATAATTTTCTAGCGGCGATAGTTATAGTAACTTTAACAAATCTCCGACTAGAACCCATTAAAGCGAAAATTTTGCTTTGTTACATTCTCACTCTGTCAGTTACATCCTCACCCGTTTAACGGTACGTGGTATTATATCATTTTAATAACAAGATCCCCGAAACATGGATACATTAAATAGAGGTATTACGGTACTTTAGTAATTGCACAATCTAAAAATTCTGTACAATCATAAGCAACAATTTTACATAGACACAACAAATGTCAACATTTGGATCTTGAAAACAGTTCCTAAACAAAATTACCTCAATTGGCTGTTTTTTGCTAATTTCCTGTTTCATTTTGTCGCGCATGTCTATATTTTTGTAGTCATAAAGCGGTTTCTTATTGGGACTATCACCTGATGTTTCTGTAGTGCAGTTGGTTGCCACTTGTCGCTCTTTGAGTGTATATTTTTTTTGATTGTCATTCGATAATTGGAAAGGTGAGCATATTTAGTCTTCTCGCAAGTTTTATACTTTTCTAAAACAGATTGCTCCTTTTGGGAGATTTATTCTCAATGTATTTTTAAAACGCTCTATCCTCTGTTTATGTAAATATTCAAATAGACGTTGTAAATTACAACTTGGAACGTACTTTTTTTCACAAATGCTGCAGTTGAAAGACTTTTTCAGTCGAAAGTTATTACTTAATTAATGAGGTAGGTATCAAAATTATTTGTTAAAACTTTATCAGTAGGACTAACAGCATACAACATCAAAGATTTCAATTAATAAGCTATAGCTATGGTATTGAGTTGGAGAACCATGAAAACCTCACTAAAATTCTTATTAATAAAAATGAGGGTGTTCTAACTTCTAATAATTAAAACTATTTTTTTTTTAATATGTAAATTTATTTTTGTGGCAGCAGTTAACAATAATAATTTTTATGCATTTTTTAGTGAAAAGAGCGAACAAACTGAAAATCTCAACAATTTTTGTGACTTCTGTGTGGAAAATATCGGATGTCTTAATAGTTAAAACTAAAGGGTCTTTCAATAAGGACGCTCGATTTTAAAATGTAAATAAATCAAGTTGTGTGTGAGATTTCCACTCAATTTTTTTTTTATTTGAAAGTATATTTTATGGCAATGAGTGTGGAATATAACGTCGCTCAAATGTCCACCGCGGCTTTGCTTGGTGGCACGTATTCGGGAGGTCCAATTTTCATTGACTTTGTCGCATAAATCTGGCTTAATTTGCTGGATGGCGTTTGTTATATTGACTTTGAGGGCGTCTATTGTTTGCGGTTTATTTGCAACGACTTGCGATTTAAGATAGCCCCAAAAGAAGAAGTCTAAAGGCGTTAAATTGCACGATCTCCGTGGCCAATTCACGTCACCGCCGCGCGAGATAACCATGCCCTTAAATCGCTCGTTCAGAATGTCCCTCGTGGCATGTGCTGTGTGGCACGTAGCGCCGTCCTGTTGGAACCACATGTTATCAGTATTCATATCATCCAGTTTAGGCCACAAGAAGTTGCTTATCATCGATCTGTAGCGCTCGCCGTTGACGGTTATGGCAATGCCAGTTTCGTTTTGGAAGAAGTACGGACCCATGATTCCGCCAGACCAAAATCCGCACCAAACAGTGACTTTCTCGGGATGCATTTGGTGCTGGTGTATCTGGTATGAATTGGTGTCGCCCCAAATCCGACAATTTTGCTTGTTCACATATCGAATAATCGACTCGGCAGGACGGTTGTGGCGAGGATAAAAATCACGTATTGCGCGGAACGTTTCTCGAACGGAGCAGTAACTTTGATAATAAAATTTGATGATTTGCAGACGTTGTTTAACGCTATAACCTTCCATGGTAATTTGCCATACACTACTAAACAATTGACAACAAATTTGACAGATGTCACTTTAAAAACATGGCTGCTATAACCTGACAAATTTCGAGCGTCCCTGTTGAAAGACCCTTTATAACAGTAATACATAATATTTATTATTTTTTGCCCCAAATACCTTCAGGAATACGACTTTTATGTCCTAAACTCCTATAGGGTACTTCATCTTTTTTTTTTCAAGTGGAATTCACATGGAATAGGTGCATTTAGTGAAGAACGTGTGGTGCAAAGAAGACGCCATAACCCTTTGTTGTAATTAATACGTTGACTGCCGCCATATTTTTATTTTTTACCCCTTTATTCCATACAATTTATCCCCGCCATATAAAAAAAGATTGTTCGGGGGCGCAATAAAATAGGGTAGAATCAATTAGTGCAAAAAATCGCGTTCAGATAGCAGCGCTGTTAAACTCAAATCAAAATCAGATGCATGGAGGTTTCCAGTGTGCCATTCTATATAACAAACTACGTAATAGAAAACACTGTATAATGCTGTTGAGTAACAAAAAAAATTCTTGCGGCACAACAGTAAACTTTTCTGAAGATCGCCAGCGATCCTTACGGCAGCCAAGGTGTTAAAATGGCGAAAAGGACAGAAACGATAACAGAGTTGCTGAGTACGACCTTATTTCAATAAAAAATGATGTTTAGAGAAGGAATGCACTATACAGTAAATTTAACACTAGATCATTAAAACAAGATACAAACTGGAGACATTCATTTGTCATAGTCATAGTTAAGTTTTTAAACACCAAATCAGAGCACAGAATTATTTACTGTTATGAAAACAAAATAATGATAATACAATTGTTAAAATTCACAAAGATGCGACAAGTAACTTCTGTTCACACTACATAAACCCAGCGACAGTCTCTTCGAGTCGCCGCCTTTTGTATCTAGTTTCACTTTGAAGTCAGTCTATCAAATCAACTTTTGGCAACTAGTTACAGAAACATTTAGGCACATCTAGCAACATGTGAAAACTTTGTGTGGAAAACCCGTCACAATGCCAAAATGTTGATAAAGGTTGCCTCTGTTGGGATTAGGCTTTTTAGCTTAAAGAAACATAAAGCAATAAGTTACTGGACGCTTGCGCCAACATAATATTTCCTTTTGTTTCCACATGTTTTATTTTTATGGCAACTCTTTTGACATATATCAACATTAATGCTTGCACTTGTTGCCTATGGTGCCTATGTGTGATAAGTGATCGACTATGAAATTTTTGGTGTTTTGAATATTGTTAAATTTTGAATCAATTTCTTTCAATACGAATTTGTCACATATCTTAGATTTTAGATCAAGAATTCCAATTTCTCCTGTATACTGCCCGGCCGTACGCTGCTTCAATGAATGGTCCAGATGATCGCACGAAAGTGGCAGCTTGGTTGCAGAGCCTTTGTACCATACATGGCGATGCTTGTTCTAGTATGAGAGGCATCCGCAACGATTATATGATGGCTCTTCTTGGGTAAATAATGTTCTGTATAGAAATAAAATTAAAAACATGTTTTTAAGATATGTCTTGTTAGTTACATTCATGATCTACGTTTATCTGGACCGTTTGCTGATTATCCACCTTGGAGAACATTACCACCTCTGGCGGAGGCAGCTAAACTCGCCGCACAAACTAAACCAATATTAGATCCTACTGGGCCGGATGCCGATGAGTTTATGTCTTCGCTTCCTATCCCTGATGATGGTGCTTTTTGTTACATTGCCATTACTGGGGACTTGGTGGATAGTAATCTTGGTCCAACTGCATAGCTTATAAATACTACTGCACGGATACAATGTTTTTGTAAAAAATTGTGTATTTACAATTAAGCGCTAAAAGATGTTGATGTAAGAAAATTGCAACTTATCAATTTAGATATTTTTCGATGTATGAAATAAAATAAGTATTGAAAATACGTTTTTAATTCATTATTGTACTCGAAATGTTTTTCTGTACAATTCTAATAAACTTTTATACATAGAGATTCCATTTCAAAAAATACAATCCAAAATGTCTCGTGTAAAAACTTTTCAGAGATAAAATTCGGCAAACATTTATTTTTTACAAAAATATTTCCATTACAAGAAATAAAGTGAAAAACAAAAATATTTTGTTGAGATTTATTCTCGACCAAGAAGTGAATTACCAAAACCCTTTTCATTAAATTTAATGGATCTATTTTATTTTTGAAGTATAATGTGAGGAGGTTTACAACTATTAAATCGTTTTATAATTCAAATCACTATATCAACTTTTTTTTATATTTGAAACCGTTTATTATGCAATGTAAAAAGCCAATACTAAATATACAGTGTGAAACAAAATGAGCAGTGACGAGTACACATCAGAAGATGCAAAAAGAAAAAGAGGAGCGGAGAAGCTAGAAGAAGTACTTAAAAGAAGTAAAAAGACAAACAGAACACCTCAAAAGGAGTCACAAGAAGATAAGATTGACGTGTTAACAGGAATGATGAAAGAGCTGATGAAAGACACAAAAGCAATAAAAGAAGATCAGAAAACGTTCCAACAGGAACAGGAAAGTATGGAGGGTACACTGAAAAGTCTAGAAAAGGAAGTAAAGCAACTAAGGGGGGAGTTAGGTAAAATAAAGGAGGAATGGAAAAAAGAAAAGAAGGAAATGAACGAACGACTGGAAGAAGCCGAAAAGAAAATAGAAAGACTGGAAAAAGACAAAATCAGAAACAATGTGATAATAACAGGAGTGAAACTGGACACGGGAAGCAAGGAAACAACTAAGGAAATTATAGAAAATATAATAAAACGAGACCTAAAGATCAAAGTACAGATAAGGAAAACAAGTAGAATAAACCAAAACAAATGCATAGTTGAGCTAGCGGACTGGGAAGACAAAATGGAGGTGCTGAAAAATAAAAACAAGCTGCAAGGAACGGAGATATATATTGATGCGGAGATGACAATAAAGGAAAGAAAAATACAGAAGGCTATAAGAGACTATGCTAAAGTTGAGAAAAGTAAGGGTGCCAGGGTAAAAGTTGGATTCCAAAAATTGCAAATAAATAATAAAACCCTGAAATGGTGTCACAAGGAACAAAAATTGCTAAATAACACGGAGGAGGCACCAGATGGAATAAAAGGAGGTCCAAAAAACTAAAAAACAAATGGGAAAAAAGTGGGATGACGAAATTGGCAAAGGAAAAGGCTAAGAATAAGGAAAACGGAATTGAAATAAAGGAAAACAACGGGAATATAAAACTTGGAACTTGGAATGTAAGGGGAACATTTGAGGAGGGAAAATTAAAGCATATAATAAATGAAATTAGAAAATTCGAATTTAATATAGTAGCACTACAAGAGACAAAGCAAATGGGACAAAGTACAATTGAAATAGAAGGATATGTATTTATTAACAGTGGAGGAAATAACAGAATGCTGGGTACGGGCTTTATAATCAACAAAAAGTTAAAGGCAGGTATAATAAATGTCAAAACAGTATCAGAAAGAATATGCTTGCTGAGGCTAAGAGGAAAATATCAAAACATTACACTGCTAAACTTTCACGCACCTACAGAAGAAAAAGACGTCGAAGTCAAGGAAGAATTCTATAATGAACTAGATAAAATATACGAAGAAATTCCTAGGTACGATATGAAAATAATGATTGGCGATGCAAATGCAAAAATAGGAAGAGAGAATATATATAGCCCAACAATAGGGCAGTACAGCAAACATGAAACGACAAATGAAAATGGGATATTTCTAATAGATTTCGCAAAGGAAAAGAATTTGGTCATAGTAAGTACGTACTTCCAAAGAAAAGACATATATAAGGGTACGTGGCGGTCACCAGATGGAAAAACTATAAATCAGATCGATCATATCTTAATCGAAAAACCAGAGATAAAAGCAATCAGCAATGTAAGAACGTATAGGGGCCCGGACGCGGATACTGACCACTTTATAGTGGGAGCCAGAGTGACGCAAATATTGCCTGTAGTGAGAAATCAAACGAGGACAGGAGGAAGAGAGAGAGAAGTAATCAGACTAAGGAGTAAAGACGATCAATTAAAATACGAGAAAAGCATTAAAAAAGAATTGGAGAAAATGGCGGATAAGGAGGAAATTGAGGAACAATGGAATGAACTGAAAACGAGGATTAATCGGGCTGCCAAAAATTGTAATAGTAAAGCGAAACAGGAAAGAAAAAATTGGTTTGATGAGGACTGTAAGAAAGAACTAGAGGAAAGGAAAAAACTGAGATTAAAAATGTTAACGGGAAAAACGGAAGAGGAGAAAAATAAATATGAGGAGCAAAGGAGGAAAACGAAAACACTGCTAAGAGATAAAAAAAGGAAATATAATGAAAAAGTGATACAAGAAATAGAAACCAATTTCAGGAATAACCAGGTTAGAAATTTGTACCAAGGAATTAAAAAAGAAAGGAGAGGATTCCAAACAAAAACGGTATTCCTTAAGGACGAAAACGGAGATATTATTGCAGGAGAGGAAGAAATACTAAAAAAATGGAAGGAACATTTTGACCAACTACTAAATGATAACAGCAGGAAGGCGAGGGAAAATGAGCAGATTAATAGAAATATGAATGAGAGTCCTAGAGAAGTGCCAGCCCCAACTAAAAAACAAATCGAAGAAATAGTGGAACGGATAAAAAATAATAAGAGCCCAGGAACAGATAGAATAACTGTAGAATTGTTTAAGTATGGTAGCAAGGACTTGATCGAACAATTACAAAAACTGATGGAGGAAATCTGGAGGAAAGAAGAAATGCCAAAAGAATGGGGACAAGCAATAATATGCCCAGTGTATAAAAAAGGGGATGCAAGTGTTTGCCACAACTACAGAGGTATTTCCCTGTTAAACGTCGCATATAAAATTATAGCAACTTATATAAAAAATAAATTAGTAGAAGAAACAGAAAACGAAATAGGGGAGTACCAATGCGGCTTTAGGAAGGGAAGAAGCACCACGGATCACATTTTCACCCTAAGAGAGATTCAAGCAGAAAGCTATCAACACGAGAAACAGACATTTGTTTTGTTTGTCGACTTCAGACAAGCATACGATAACGTTCAAAGAGAAGCATTGTACAAAGCAGTAGAAGAAATGGGAGTAAGTGGTAAACTTACAAGAATGATAAAAGTAACGTTAAGAGGAACAGAAAATCTGGTTAGAGTAGGCAGCAAAACATCAGAAGTTTTCGAGAGTAAGGAGGGGGTTAGACAAGGGGACCCAATGTCGGCGAATCTGTTCAGCATTGTGCTGGAAAAAGCAATAAGGGAAGCGAAGATCAACAGAAGTGGGCTGGTATATAGAAGAAGGCACCAATGTTTAGCATTTGCGGATGATCTTGTGCTAATTACTAGAAGTAAAGAGGAGTTGAGAACTATAACGAAAACACTGGAGGAAAAGGCGGGAAAGGTGGGATTATATATAAACGAGGAGAAGACAAAGTATATGGAATGGAAGGACAGTGAATTTAAAGGAGGAAACTACTTGAATGTAACAACAGAAAGTGGAAAAGAATACAAGTTTGAAGAGGTGGAAAAGTTCACGTACCTAGGGGCTGTATTCTCAAGAAACCCAAATATAGGCAATGAGATACAGGCAAGAATAATGGCTGGAAACCGATGTTTGGGAGCACTAAACAGAGTTCTGAGAAATAAAAATATTTCTAGAAAAGCAAAGATCAAAATATACCACACTACTATAAGACCAATAGTGACGTACGCGTGCGAAACATGGACGCTAAACAAAACAGAACAAACAAGACTAGAAGTGTGGGAAAGGAAGGTGCTAAGGAAAATATTTGGCGGAAAGAGAATTGGAGATGGGTGGGTAAGAAGAACAAACGATGAATTAAAAGAACTATACAAAGAAACAAGTATCATTGGGGTTATAAAAGCACAAAGGCTAAGGTGGCTGGGACATACAGAAAGAATGGGGAGTACAAGAATGCCGAAAATGGTAATGATAAACACGATAGGGGGAAGGAAGAGAAGGGGACGACCCAAAGCAAGATGGAGGACGGAAGTGGAGAGAGATTTAGAAACGTTAAAAATTACTGGATGGAGAAGGAAGGCCAGCGATAGAGAAGGATGGAAGAAAGTTATCAAACAAGCCATGGGCCAACTTGGCTCGCAGAGCTAAATTATATATAAAAAGTTACCACAATATTCCAAATTTTTATGAAGTACCTGAGCATTACACCGGAAAATTAAAATCATCGAAAATGTAAAAAAAAAAAAGATAGCCACGTTTTACGATTGTTACTTAAGTATACTACTTTTATGCAAATTGTGCTACGATCAATTTGAAAAATAGGTGTAACAGAAAAACAAAAGTGATGGTCAGTCCTAAATTAAAATGTGTTATGCAATTCATCCTACTTCCTAAAATATCAATACTTTTTGATTTTTTGCGTTTAATTTTCAACTTTCATTGATATGTGTAATGTTTTTATTCTGAAATTAAAGTATTATCTTTCAACGAAATTTTTTTATAACAAAGTTGATGATGGTTCAAAACTTGACGAAACTTCTGACACAAAATCTAATTAAATCAGTGTATATAGAACGGGACCTTGCTTTCAAAAGGCTATTTTGGTTACTTTTTCAAAAATTGAGGTTATAAAGTAAAAAAACTAATAATTTGAATTTAGCAAATTACGCAAAACCGACTTTGCAACTCTTGAAATAAGCAAAATTCCCATACTAAGTTTCGAATATATAATACCCTGTATGATTGGGGAAAATTTATCAAAAGTTTATGTGTCTTTACCACACGAATTCACGAATTTAAATAAACTTAATTCAAATGACATCTTTTATCGCAACATTTCTCGCCTAAGTGCAATACCAGTTTTAAGACTCATTTCTTCCTAAGGTGCAATCAATCTTATTTATTTAATTTAATTAAGCTAATAATTATCTTAATAAATGATTACTTAAATAATCAATCAATTTATCAAATAACATTTACTAGTATTTAAGTGTTCAGTGTACTTTAGACCTTGTTTTGTGAAAACATATACTAAGCTTGAATGCATAATAAGTTAGAACATTTTGACTAAAATTATTTGTAAATACCACCTACGCGTTTAAATTTAACAGTTAGTAAAGATATCAAGCCCAAAACGCGTACTCCATAAACAGCAGAAACTTACTCCTATCCTAATTACCATACTGCGATCTTAAATAATGGCTGTATTAAGAAATGCTTAAATAATCTGGGAACGACCAGGTGGGATCCAAATTTACGCGCTAAACGCTGCTATTCTTTATCCTAGTCGTTCCTCCTCTACCATTCGTCCTCTCTTTCTTCCACAGCCATAACTCTTCTTGTACTATCTTTCTCTACTTTCGTTTATCCTCTTCTTCGCATAAGCTTTAGCAGATTTACATAAGATTATTTCACAAACTGCAGTCTTTAACTTTAAACCTACTTTAGATACTAAATGGAATTCTAAATTTGAGACGTAGTGGGAACTTGTTTGAAGTTTTGCATATTTGATTGGGGATTTTAGTGTCATTTTAATCTCTCTAAGTTGATTAGAGTGGCTTAAATTAAAAGGTTTAATTTATTAAGTGAATCAGATTTTTTAATGAATTGTATCATTTCATTAAGAGAAGACCAAAAATATTATCACGTTCCGAACAAGAAATTCTCACTTCGCCGTTTTATCAAACACACACAGAAAAATATTTTTTAAGATTCAATTTTCACTTCAAAAAAGATCAAAGTATTTTTCTGTAAGTATATCTCAGCCAAAATTTTGGAAAGCTATATCGTTTGCTGTTTAATTACAACTTTGTTTTAAAAAAATATTTTGTGGACGCTTAAAGCCAAGAACTTAAAGGATAAGTAATAATTTAAGATATTTAGAAGTAAATTTTAAACAGAAAAGTTTTTTAAACATATGAACTCCAACATATCTTTACAAAGAAACGCAAGAGCTGATTGCACTGTATTTACTATTACATTTTTTTTGAGTAGGATTATCAAATCAATTAGTCGAGCAATTAAAATTTATCATAAAAGTATTCGAATCGACGGATATCATGTGCTAAAACGTTTCTGGCTGTTAATTGAAGACGGAATAATGGTTGATTCAAACCGCGTACTGCTAATTGAGGTCTTAAAACCGTCGATACCCTAATGCTGAAGAATTTTTTTTAAATATGGTAAAAAAAAATCCAAAAATTACGATCCGTCGAACTTTTGTGGCTGTTGGTCTGTCAAAATCTTATGTATGGAACGTGATGCATGATTAGCAACTTTATATGTCTATTACACTTAAATAATCAAAGCTTTATAACCACTTGGCAACATAATCGATTTTTTTGCTGCCAATCAGCAGCTTAAAAATCCTCCATTTGCTTCAACTATTATTATGACGTTAGAACCATGTGATTTTAAATTTGCATAATGCTCACATTTGGAGCGATGCAGATTGTTCCGTTGGAATATCAACACAAAGTGTATTACTAATACCGGTGGCCGGATTGGTGAACATACAAAAAAAAAATCAAATGTCTGGGGCCCGTAATTCAAAGAGGCCCAATTCGACCCCGGAAAACATTGTAATTAATAATAAAATCACAACATTCGCAAACATCCTTTATAAATGGGACCCAAACGCTAAATTTTTCTAGGGTTGCCAACCGTCCTTCTTCGAGAAGAACAGTTTTTTTTTTTTAGACGTGTTGTCCTGTCGCCTTCCTTGAGATCAGGAAGGACGCATATTGTCCTTTTTTGTACTTTTGTACTGTTTCTGGTAAGAAACCAAAATAAGTCAAACTTTAAAAATCAATTCATAGAAAAAAGGAGAGCGTATTATTTTTTGTAAGGTGATGTTTATGAATCACCAATTTTATTTATTTCTTGTTTTTTCTTCATCGTGTATAACTGGCATTTGGGTATTTGTGAGATAGACTTTTTCAATTACAGGGTTCTCCAAGTATTTTGACGAGTGGCCTTTCCCGGCGCCTTGGCAACCCTACGTGTGCCATAATTGGTAAACTACTCTTTACTACTTACATAGAAGGGGCACGATACGTTGTCGCTAGAATTTGATTAAGGCTGTGTTTATTGCACCAAGAACTTCAAAACTAAATGTTTTCCAGAGTTATACGTGCCACTGGCCATTTCCTTCGGAAAAATAGGGGAAACATTTTATAAAAAGGTCATTTTTGTGATCGTGTTGGCAATGAAACCGTCAGAGACAAAATCTAAATCTTTCTATTTATTAATGCGCGCATCCTTTGTTAGTAAAATGGTGCAGACTTTTTGAAAAAAATCTTGTACGGATCCGGAGAAAAACGTCAAAAACGAAATGATTTGAGAAGTTGTGGTATATCTGTATATTGTATAACTTGCATAGGCGTTTAACATAGGGAAAACCGTTTTTACAAAGGCCTCGTTTTTCTAGTTTTTCTCCGGAACAGTTTAAGATTTTTTCAAAAACTTTACACCATTTTACTTGCAAAGGATGCGCGTATTGATAAATAAGAAATTTTTGATTTGGTCCTTTTTAGATTTTCTCCTATTTTTTCAAAGAAAATGGCCAGTGGCACGTATCCTTCTAAAACATTTAGTTTTGATGTTCTTGATGCAATTAAATTCTAGCGACAACGTATCGTGACCTTCCCTCATGGTTAGTATACTTCCTTACCAAATAAAAATCTGATTGCCGAAAATATTGTTAAAAATGCAATGCAATCAGCAGTTATAAAAAAATGTATAAAAAACTTTGTATCTGGAACGAAACTTGAACCAACAATGAACCGAACCTGCAATTTTCTTGGACCAGACCAGTGTATGAAAGTTAACCGACGTGTGGTAAACAGTTTTGAACAAGCATTTTTGTTGTCAGTATTTTCTTAAGTTGCACTGACGGTTTAAGTGTAAAGAGTAATTGATAATTAGAATAAGTAGCTTTCTTTTTGATTATACTTTAATTTTAATATTTGTTGAAGGACTATAAATTACCATACCCAGTAAATATTCGACTTTATAAATTAAAGATTAATTGTTTTTCCGTTTTTCTTCCAAAAAGCAAAAATTTTTGCTTTGATAAAAGTTTAATAACTGATTTCGTATTTATTTTTATGTAATGTGTCTTGTTCACCCTTAAAAATTTTTTTTTTTAATTTAAAAAAATAATGTTATCAAAATTAGAATACAGTGGGAACCCTTGTATTTGTCAGCCTCTATCTTCGTCAAATTCAATATTCTTCACATTTTTTGGCGAAAGCATGCTTTGATCTTTGACAAAAAAATCCAATATTCGTGACAATATTTAAAAAAAAACAGATAGAAACAAACTACTTAGGATAAGTGCTAATAAATCGTCAGTAAAGGGACAAATCGATAACCAGAATGGTATTTACCTGATGTTTTTTTTATTGGAGGGTGACTTCCTGACTAAACAATAAATTATTTTCTCCTCTTTAGCATCTTTCATCGACGGTCCTCAGCTAAGGTAAAGGTCTGGTTAAATTTTTATTTATGTATATCTAAGATTCAGGATTAGGAACGAACTATATCAATTTTAATTAATTTATTTGGTAATAAGTGATTGTATATTCGTCCGATTCGGTATTAGTTCGTTCCCCAGTAAAGGATTAATAATCAATATAGAGGTTTAACTGTATTCCCGAATTAAAGTATTTTACAGGGTGTTTCGTAAATACTGCGAAAAAAATTCGGGCGGTGATTCCTTATCGACAATTAAGGGGGATCATTCTTATACATTTTTTTTTCCCTTAGACGTCTCCTTTCGCAGTTACACGCTAAAATTAGGTTTTTATTTCATTTCTCAAATTTGGATAGATGTAGGAGAATGACATTTGGTATGTTTTATACTTATTGAAAGGTTGCCCAAAGTAATATTATCAATCACCTCTCACCCTCGCAGGGGGCTGAAAAGTGCGATCGCTGTTGTTTTTTTTATCAGAACTTTTTAGTGGGTTAAATTTTTGCAGTTTTTTTTTTTAACGCTTGGTTTGTTTAAAACTTTTTCTCGTAAAACCTATAGTTTTTGAGTAAAAAATAAAATAAGTAAACATGCACCACTTAACATTTTAAAAGCTGTATTACACTATACAATTTCTTGTACAATTTCTTGTTCAAGAAATTTTATACTAGATTGTACAGCTGTTGCCAAGTTACAATGTCGTAAATTGACATACGCGAAGTGTCAGTTTACGACATAAAGACGTGTTGTAACTTGGCAACAGCTGTACAATCTAGTATAAAAATTTTTGATTAAGAAATTGTATAAGAAATTGTACAGGAAATTGTACAAGAAATTGTATAGTGTAATACAGCCATAACATAAAACGATTGAATTTGGTGGTTACCATGGTTTGTTTACGTTCATATTGGGTAGAATTGATAAAGAAACATAATTGGAATATTTTGAGTACTATTAGAAATCCTAATTATGACCACTTAAAAATATAAATCTCTCTCTGCGTTCACAATTTATTGGAAATTGTAAATTTACAACAAATGTAAACACATATATTTTTAAATCAATTATAATTAAACACATCAATTTATTTAAGTGTTTAATTATTTCTTGACAAACTCGTAAAATACCAGCAGCCTTATTCCTTACGTTGTATCAGCTACTGAATTTTGCAATTGATTAATTACTACTGTACCTCACCAACTTTATTTAAAAAAGCAGTTTAGCATAAAATTTGCTACCCTTTTATATTCAGTATAACCCAATTTTTTAAAACACACATTTGATATTAAAAAATTAATTAATTCCATCAAAATTGTAGATTATTCATAGCTAATTTATACGGAGTGAGAGTTTCAATCAAATATAAAAGCCCTAATCTAAATTAATTTGCGCTCAAACGTAATTAGACGAGGCTGACGTAAATAAAGCAGTGTCGGTAAGTCGGCGTTATGAACGAGCTCTCGTTATCTGGATATATGCGCAACTCTCGGAGCATTTTTATACCCTGTAACGAGATTAGGGCTCTGTTAGTAGTTTATAATAGCAGCATTAAGGGTTTACTAACTGTAAGCCCCTGTAGGATAATGTATGCAGTCAATGTTAGTGACTTGAATCTCAAGACGACGAGTTTTAGAATGTTTCAGGATTTTTATCTCCAGAAAAATGCATTCTTGCTGAACGTTTGGTATTATCTTAATACGCTACGCACTTAACAAGCACTAACCGATTATCGTCCAACTTAATCAATGCGTTATCACCAAAAGTTTACACTTTTGGCCCACTATATGGAGTGATACCGAAATTAGTCCTGTTCCCCATTTAGTAATGTATTTTGATTATACTTTTATGAATTAAGCCAATCGTTTCCGTTGAAAACTGCCACGTTTTGTACATTTTATAAAGATATATCAATAGTCAGCATTATTTTGTTTAAATGGCATCATAATTTCGAAAAAGTGGAAAACTCACGTAAGCTGATACACGTTTGTGTGTGTAGATAATTTCAAGAATAGACGTTAAAATGATGCATAATTCTGATTCCTACAAAAATTGTGTTTGTTTCAAAATTACTTTTTGGAATTTTAATTCAATTAATTTTTAAAAAAAATCATTTTCTAATACTACATCTTGTAAAGCCCTAAACACTAAGTTTCCAATTAAGGTGCAATATTTTTACTTTTGAAAAGGAACATTGCTTTGAAACAGGAATCAGAACCGAACGAGCACTGAAACGAAAACCGGAACGAAACGTGCCTTATTTAATAAACCGTGTACCGGAACTAAATCTTTAATGTAAATATTTATCGAACCACATATAGAACCGAACCGACTGATGTAAACTAGTCAGTGCAATACGGTTCATGCAAAAGTCTGAAGCTCGGTGGCTGGTTGCTATGCAACCTTCCGAGTTAATCGGGACGTCGTGGGTTCGAATCCCACGGCCGTCTGTCATCGTAGAGGTTTCAGGTGGTTCCCTCTACCTACTATAGGCAAATGCTGTGACAGTACATCCACCTACCCTTACCTTACCCACCCTTTCCTTGTTCCCCGGGGCCCCCTCCTCCCGGACGCTAATAGCCAAAGTAGTTGAAGCGTCCTTAAACCAACAATTTAAAAAAAAAAGTCTAAAGGGGTAATATTTTATTGCTAATGCATATTATTTATTTACATAATTAGTAATTGAGTTTGGACAACAATATAATAATTTAAAAACAGTTTGTTTTATCAAGAAAGCACCAATTTTAAGACTCTTGTATCTTCATCTGTTGCAAACTTATATATCGATGAAGAGCCAAAAGTCTTGTAATTGGTCCGGCATTTCGACAAAAGATTCTTAGGATTGGAAATAGGAGTGATTTTTAATTAAGCCTATTTATTTTAAAACAGACCACTGAAAGAATCCAAGCATTTATCAAAAAAATTAAAGTTACTTACATCATCAATCATCAATATATTAAATAACGTAACCCGTAATAAATATTTATTTAGAAAAAAAGTTTTTAGTAATAACTTAGCAGTTCATAGCAATAATAGCAAAAAGGTTTTTTTTTTGTATATTTGTACAGGTATAAACAACAAGTGGATACATGATTTATTGTTTAATAATCTATAGTTTCTATTTACAAAAATTTTTAATTCCTTAAACTCTAACGTCACAAAAACAAAAACTGTTAAGTTAAATTATCCGAACGATCATCCAATTATTGTTCAATATAATATTAGAGCCAAATACGGTACAATTTTTTGTAATTTAACATCCAAAAGAAAGAGACGAATTAGATTTAATGTATACTTAGTTAGGACATTAAAAATGAAGACTGCTTAGCGAAAAGGTGAGAGAAATCCTTTATGGAGCTTTATCATAACTTAAGATGACTATAGTTTTAAGTTGCATACTGTGATAATTAAAGCATTTATTATTTTTAATTTAAACCCTAATAGAGTTTATAACAGTGCAATCTGGTCTTTGAGACCAATGGTCAGTTTAGTTCTAGCCTAAATTAATAATGTTTAAACTTAGTCTAAGCTTTACCCAACAGTAGTCCTTGGTATGCATACATAAGTACACTAATTATTAACGTGCACACTACCGCACAGTCTCTGCTTTTAAACATTTACTTAAAGTAACTCAACAGGTTTAACTCCCTTAAGTCTTCTTACTAATCCTGTAGTGTCCAGGAGCTGGATCACCTCGACATTTACATGTTGATGGAGCCTTTCTTCGTGGCTCTTGGCACTCTTCTCAGTGGTGTTGGTTACAGTGTCCATGTTGAGGTTCTGATGTATGTCACCATTTCTGCAATATCAAGGTGCATCGACGATTTTCCTTAGTATTTTGTTCAGGAATCTCTAGATGGTCTGAATATTACTCTGTTTTTTATGATAGACAAATCCCGGAAGATATTATGCACAATTTTTTAATGTTTATTTGTATTAAGTGATGTGAATTGTATGCAGTTTTGTTAAACTAAAAAAAAATACTGACGAAACAAAGCGAAGCTGTAAAACTGTTTTAAATAAGGAACATAATATTCTAATTACGTCATTTTTTTTCTTAAACAAAATAGGAAATGGGTAGTTTGAAATGTCCACAATAAGCTACACGAAAAATTAGAACAAAAAACTAAAGACGTAGCAACATTTACTACATACGAACAAAAAACCGAAAACTGAGATAGTAAAAACACGTAAGAAAGAATTAAATTATTTACTAAAACGAACAAACATTTTTCAAAATTAGTAAATAAACGAAAATTCTACGTAAAAACGAAAATTAGGAGACTGTGAATATCAACATAAAAGTTCTAAACGATCATCTCTAAAAACATATGCCAATAAAGAAAGATACCACGTTTACAGTCTCAATTGGTTTCCTTTTTATATTTGGTCCAGTGCACCAGTATCTGTAAACAAATTCGGTACAAAGTAACAAAAAAATGCTATGTTGGCTACGAGATAAACAAAAACAAATCTAAGAAATTGCAATCAAGAAGCTGACTAAAAAACAAAAGAAAGGCAAAGTTATAAAAAGAATTAATATAAGAAACAATAAGTTTTGGTGTTTTCTTAAATAAATGTTTGAACGGATTATCAAAATATATCGCGAATTAAAAATGATCTAATTTATCATGATTAAGTGTAATTTAAGTAATATATGCAAGAAGAATCACTTAAAAACATTCACAAATAAGTATTATTTGTATACTTTAGAAATTCTTGGGAGCTACAGCAGAGATTAAATTTAACATGATCGTAGAGCAGACAAATAAATGACCCGAAAATGAGTGCAAGAGGCATTTGGAGGAACGAATAATACCATAATTGTACTTTATGTGTGACAGATAGGTGGCGTGGGGCGATGTCGGTTCGGTTTTGGTTTCGCGACGGAACATTTACTCTTCCGCAGTTTTCGTAGACAGTTCACAGTTCGCTTCATTGTTCAAAGTTAGTGGCAAAAATTTGGTTACGTTCAGTCGGTTTTGATGTTGCGTGACGAATGTAATCAGTTTATGGCTGTGCACTGTCTCAAATCTCGACCATGTGCAACAAAACACTAGTTTGCATGCTGCTTCGTGTACATGCGATTTGATAAACATTTCTTCAAGGAGTGCAACGTTAATTTTTTCACTAGAACGCATACTTTTACAACAAAAAGCTCTTAAAATAAATACGTCACATGAACAATCACGAAAATGAAAAAAGCGCACTAAAAACAAACATTGAACATTGAACACCTGCAACAAAATGTTGTCAATTTATAAGTTTAAAAAAATAACTTAAATGTACTTGTAGAACGATTATTAAGCTATCTCGAGCTGTCTTTTAAAACTGACCTTCAAGATTAAAGTAAATTACAAAAGAATTTGTTTAATTCGTTTTATTTTATTGCTACGAACATAACTAATCATGACAATGAAAAAAGCTCATTTATGGTATTTTTTTTATAACTAAATATGAGGTTTACATTTTTTAAATACTTACCGTTCTAAGAGTTTTGAATTTGAGATTGTACGAGTTGCCATTGGGACTAGAATTCTCTAGTGATACGCTGATACGTATTAAATATTGAGAATTTTTTATTGTTGGTTACATGACCGACTATACTTTTACACAATTAATATCAACAATTGTCTCGTTTCGCATAATTAATATAGATCTTCGCAACACAGCTGACACTCCAGTTGGAAATAGTTTTAACATCAATACCTAAGAGCAGTGGTTCTCAACTTGTGGGGCGAGGCCTTTAGGGGGCAAATATCTGAAGGGGGCGCGAAGAAATAGAGGAAAAAACTATTTATTGCAACAAATCACCAGTGTGTAACGGGACAAATTTAAATATAATTGGGTGACCTTTTTTTAGTTACTAATGTGAAACGGGATTGATTTTTTTTTTAGATTAAAAAAAAGGTACCTATTCTTTGTCACCAGTTTGAAACAGGTGACGGGTTTTAAAACAACTGGAAGACTTTTATCATTAGTCGCTACTGCATAAAAGGATTGAAAGGGGAGCGCAATACAAATTAATATGGAAAAGAAAGGCGCAAGAAAAAAACAGTTGCGAAACGCTGCCTTAGAGTCAGAGTTGGGAAGGAGCATTATTATGGTGAAATATCTATAATATACAGGGTGACAATAATCTACATGTGTTGAATGGGTAACATTGTTATTATTAGAGTTACACAGTCGGTTAAATTAGCAAAGCTGGACAGAATTTCAAGACGATTTTAATGCCATTTTGACATTTGACCTACACCTTCAAATATTTTTAATATTTTGAAAATACTAAAATTAGACGATTTTTTCAACGGTGCTTTTTTCGATGCTCACCATTGCTATCTTGGAAACGGTAAGAGATACAAGGTCGGTTAAATTAGAGAAAAGTTGCACATTTTTATGGCGATTAAGAATCTGAAAAGAAATCCTGGATATTTTAATTCGTTTTTGATTTATTACAAAAAAACTGAAAAATGTGGTTTTAGAAAAATATTATTATCTTCCCTACCATTGACGCTATTTCATTTAAACTTGGTAACTGTTTTTGACCGACCTGGGTTTGATGACGTCAACAGAAATTTTCTAAGCCTTCTAGATTTTAAGTTGCGATAGTCAACTTTTTAATTTCTTATGGCCGCCATATTGGATTTTTACACCATCAGACAGACAAAAAAATTAGCTTTTTAGATTGGTAACCAACATACTTTTTTCTTTCAAAAAAACTTTTTAAAATTAATTTGAAAATTTGTAAAAATTATCTATAAAATCGTGAATGTTCTGAAAAACAATTGAAATTATAATATAAATAAAAGTGACACAACATTTTATAGGTCTAATAAAATAACGAAATGACTATAAATTTAAAACACCAGATAAATAATTATTTAAATTGTTTAAAGTGCGTGCCGTTATGTACCTACGATGTAGTGGTTAGTCCACTGCCTTTACGATAGTTTGGCTCGAAATAGAGTCGAAAGCATTTTTGATTTTACGGCGAAGAAGTTCAATATTTTCCGTTAGGGTTGCATAAACAACATCAATGTAAAAGTAATCCATAGGCGTTAAACATGGCGATCGCGGAGGCCAATGAACAGGACCAAACGTACCAAGTCATGAATTTTGAAAGCGTACATCTAAATTAATATCCTTTTACAATTACAATGCGGGCGTTGTGAGGACCAGCTCCTTCTTGCTGAAACTACTGATGATTTTGAATTGTTAATAATGGCAATTCGCCTAACATATCTTCTAAATATGTTTCCAACAATCTTAATTTCATTATCATTAGACCAATAAATGTTCTGTAGCTTCTATTTATATCATAGTATCAATTGTTTTTCAGAGCATTCTCGATTTTATGAATTATTTACACAAATTTTAAAATTTCAACAAGTTTTTTGAAAAAAAAAGATATGTTGGTTACCAATCTGAAAAGCTAATTTTTTTGTCTGTCTGATGGTGCAAAAATCCAATATGGCGGCCATAAGAAATAAAAAAGTTGACTATCGCAACTTGAAATCTAGAAGGCTTAGGAAATTTTTGTTGACGTCATCAAACCCAGGACGGTCAAAAACATACAGTTACCAAGTTTAAATGAAATAGCGTCAATGGTAGGGAAGATAATAATATTTTTCAGTTTTTTTGTAATAAATCAAAAACGAATTAAAATATCCAGGATTTCTTTTCAGATTCTTAATCGCAATAAAAATGTACAACTTTTCTCTAATTTAACCGACCTTGTATCTCTTACCGTTTCCAAGATAGCAATGGTGAGCATCGAAAAAAGCACCACCCTGTATAATTTCATAGTAACCTACTTAAAAATCAAAAATTAACGAATAATAAAAAAAAATAACTAAAATGTCAGGGCAAACTTGACTTTTATTAAATAGCAACCATAGTAGGCTATGGGTTTATTAAAAAAAATATTTTTTCTCGTTTCATTGATGCATGGATTGTTAGGTTTATCTTTAAAAATAAATAAATTATTACAATATTATAGTTTTTGTTAAGTATAATTAAAGTGGCATTGAAAAAAAAAACATTACATAAATAAACTAACTTTACTTAACTAAACACATAAAAAATTTAAAACCTAGATAATTTAAGATATTTTTTACATTTCATAATAATTTATGATTTTTCACTTACTATTACTATAAAATCTTAATTACAACATGCGTTCAAAGTCCTAGTTCACTACTTTACATTAATTAACCATTTTAGCAGCACGAAATATATTAGTTGTGCCGATAAAAATTCATTTTAGATCAATTTACAATTACCTCACAACATTCTTGAATAAAATTAAAAAAATACCTTAATTAATTAAAAAAACAAGGGTTACAAGAAAAATTCGCAATTAATCTTTGAGTTTTTTCTTTCTGTTAAAGCTTGTAGTTAAAAATTTTGGTTACCAGTAATAACTTCCATTTTTTAGCTGGCTTAAAAATAAAATATTTCCTTCTTTTAAACAATCGCCCTACAAATAACATTGCCATCAAAAGAATATTTTATTTTAAGCTATTTTTAATTAATATTTGGGCTTATTAATTTTACTAGATTTAAATTTCTCAGGATATTTGTAGATGTACGTAAGTCGTGTTTTTTCATAATCAAGATTATTTTACGTAAGCGTATATTACATTTTTACCTCGACTAATTAACACGAAAAAACACACTAATCAAGATTATAGAGTTATTTTTACTTTACCATTAGCTGTTATATATTTGACAAAAATAAAGATTGTGGTGACTGATTTATCACGCGCATAAAAAGATTGAACTACATACCTATGTATGATGTTGCACATTTGTGAATTATGCTAAGAATATAACTTCTGTTTACGATATGCAAGTTTTTGTGATTACAATTTTATTTGCAAGCAATGTACTTTAAGATTTGGTAGGTAATAACGGTTTTAAGAACGCAAAACATATTTGGGATAAATGATACATCAATTAATTTCATTGCAGCATATCGCGTTTTTCTTCGTTATTAAAGCTCATTTTTACGAATTTTTTAATGTGACAATTAATAGGCTTTTAAAACTTTTAGCTTGTTGATTGGTTGCCATGGAAACGATATAAACTACAACGATCGATCTACCTAATTTATAGTGGTTATTGTTTAAAACGCATTTTTTCAAATTTGATAATGAAAGAGGAAGCAAAAGACCACGTGTGATACATCTATAAACTAAGAAAAATAAATGGTATTTGATTATGTACATAGCAAATATTACTCCCATAAGAAAAAATAAAGTTGGTTGTCGTAAAAGAAAAACGAATCGACCTAGGAAAAATTTGTTTAACCATTCATTCGGTTTAAAAAGTTACTTGGGCAATGTTTTACACATTTACAGTATTTTTGTACTGCAATGGAGTTATGGACGATTATCAAAACACGCGTTTTCCGATTTTTCCTAATTTTCTCAGATACTGTTTAAAATATTCTTAATTTCTCTTCGGATTATTAATTATTTTATTTAGTCATGAGTCCTTCTACTGTAAGGTGTAGGACTGTTAAGTTGTGTTGTGCTGATTTTTTCCATGTTTTTCTCTCTTGTGCTAGCTTTTTTATGTCTTGCCAGGTTTTCTCGGTCCACGTCTTTTGTTTTTTCCCTGTGATCTTGCTTCATAGGCTTTTCTGGTTAACCTTTCTTCTCTCGTCCTGTAAAAGTGATCCAACCATCCCAGTTGTCTTTCTTGTAATTTTGTTTGAACTGATTTTATCTTTAATTGATCTCTATATGTTTCATTTCTGATTCTATCTTTTTTGGTTTTTCCTGGATTTTTCTAAAAATATCATTTCTGCTGCATTTACTCGGATTATTAACAAGCACCGAAATTAGCAACTTTGCCCATTGGCGTAGGCAGGGGGGGTGTTAGGGGGGTCAGAACTTCCCCCATAGGTTCGCAATTTGTTTTTAGAGAGCCGGAGAACTGTAAATTTTTAGCTAAAAAAAGTCTTCGGCTCTTTTTACCGTTTATTAACCCCCCCCCCCCGGCTATAATGAAACCATCAAATAATTCGAATTTCAATTACCCTGTATATGTAAATTATTAGGTGTTTTAAAGGCAGTATGTTAAATAAAACACATTAATATTGTTCATACTTATTAAGTACTTACAGCAGCTTCAAAAATCCTAGGAAAATATTTAATTACTGATCAGTGTGTGCTCTTTTACAAAGCTTGTTTTTGTTTATCGGAATCTTAAACAAAGATACACGTTTAAACGAGTTTCGTTTATTCCGTAAAAACTTTTTTATCCAGTGACTCTTGGATCTTGTATAATCAAGTGAAGTGCCGCTCTATACAGATTGCCGCACTTCAAGTCGCGTTCACACTTCTCAAGGATTATTTTATTCGAGTTCTTCTCTTATTCTACCATTCTCGGGATCAAGTCGGCCGTGTGTGATGCGATAGTCGCATTTAAATACGAGTTCTGCTCAATGGTGCGACACTACGATTTATTCGCCAAAACATGCTCGTTTCAACTTAACTATATATTTGTATTCAGTATCGGTACAACTTTAACATCATAGATAAGGTATTTGTGGATTTTAAAGTTATTTAACTGTGCTTTATGATCAGGAAACATCAAGATTTTCGCTTTTCTTCGGATAACATAGGCTACCGACGTATTTGACATAAGCATCTGCATAATGTAGTACAATATGTGAAGCTTATTACTGTCAATGGTTTACTTTTAACATAATTTAGTTTGCTATCAAATGCGATCGAAGCTTTCAGACTTAACAGCTGTGTAGGGTGAATTTTATTATTCGTTTCTTAGGAAAAAAATACAGATTTTTGTTCATTTTTATTCTCTTATTTACTAATACTCAAGCTAAATTGTTTTACTATTTTAATTTATTGATCACAATTTTATCTCCAAAACAATTTTCATACAAATCATGACAAACAGTGAGATAAACAAGACTGGATTTTTGTTTGATTTCATAATTTTTTATTAAGCAGCATACGGGTGGGGATTATCATGAAGAACGATATATATTTCAGCAGAATTTATTAAATGGCATTTTATTAAAAATTGCAAGAACGCTTAAAACATAGGGGATTTGTTTAAAAAAATAATTTTAAAAGGATTTGCTCCACTTTGATGGAAACATTAAATAATGTAATCTTAGTGAAAATACAGGGTGGGTCAAATTCGAATGTTTTATGCAGTATCTGGGTTAGTTTTTACATTAACCATAAAAATGTGTACAAAAAACGTTTTTAACATTTTGTTCTATTTTAATAAATAAAGGAGTTATAGTAAATTTTCAAAAACGATGACATTTCATTTTTCGTCTGTAGTACCAAAATGAAAAGCGATATAAAAAATCTGATTACGTAGGCGTTCTTAATTCAAAAAAATAGCCCAAGCGACCGATATCAGATTTTCGCCAACTATTTCTGTAACCGAAATAACCCGTGAAACATTCAAGTTTGGTCCGCCATAACACTTACCTACCTACCAATCACCGCACGTAAATCACTAAACTGTTTTGTTAAAAAACTAATATTTTTCAACTATGCTACTTATATTTAAATCAGGGCATGAAACAGTTATTTTTTGTCAGAAAAAGTGATTTTTAACCGAAACCGAAACCGTTATTTTTAAAGGTAAAAAAACGGTAACTTTTAACCAAAATATTAAAAAACCGTTTTTTTAACATCTTTTTTTAATGAAAATTACGATGAAAAATACAAAATCTGTAGTAAATGCGATTAGTTTACCAAAAGTCATTACTGAACTCTTGATTGTACATTTATTATAAAATTATAAATAAATAATATCGTTTCATACTTTGCATTCCTGATCTAAATAATTTTAAAAACCGGTTAATTTAACCGGTTTTTTAAACCGGTTTATAATTAAAATCGTTTTTTTACACTAAACCGGTTTTTTACGAATAAAACCGGTTTTTCAACAAAAACCGTTATAAAAATAAAGTTCTCGATTTCGGTTAACCGTTAACCAAAATTTTTTTCGGTTTCGAGCCCTGATTTAAATACAAATTACAGTACCAGATTATAAAAAGAAAACATTGGAAAATCAAAGATCAGATTAAGCGAATTCTTTCAAAATAAAAGGCAATTAATGTTCGGATATGTAAACATTAAATTAATAAAATCTGTATATATTCGCATACATAAATTAGTGACAACAAACTCAAAAATTAATGAACTTTATAAAAAAAAAAAAAAAATGACCTGCTGCATAACATCCGTTCAGTAGAGCTGGGCACATTTTTGGGTCCTATCATCTGAACTAAGATACCTATGATCAGGGTCGAGCAGATTGAAATTGAAACCAACTAAAAAATTTAAATGTACCGATTTTAAGATGTATTTCAAAAATAGTGAAGACACCCTAAATTTATGAGACAAATATTGAGGAAAAATTGTACATGGTACGATCAAATAATAATACCCGAATTGCTCATGTCTCTCCATAATTAGTAAGTGGAGAGGGAAAATAGGTATTGTAACATATTAAGTTGTTTATAACCGTTTTGCTACGTATAAAAAATAATTTTGTTTAAGAGTGATAATGGTTTTTGTCTCAAGATTTTACACTCCGACGATTTTTAGCGCGTATGTACAAAATTTTGTTTTAAAAATACAGCTATAGAAACATAAGCACTTTTGAAAACGACTTTCGGAGAAGATGCTCCGAGTTGGACCACGTGTTTTGAGTAGTTCAAACGTTTTAAAGAAGAAAAGCTTTAATTAAAATGATAAACCTCTGATGCAGACAAAAAAGTTTTTAAAGTTTTTAAACTGTTCGTGCCAACCAGCGACTTGCTGTTAGAGAAGTGGCAGAAGAACTTGGAATATCATACAGGGCTTGCCAAGACATTTTGACCAATATTCTAGGCATGGGTCGTGTTACTGCAAATTTGTTTCTCGTCTCTTGACAAAAGACCAGAAAGAGTCTTAACTTTTCCCTTGTTTGGGCAGTATTTGGCGAAAAACGAAAGCACCTTTATCCCCAACCCTCCGTATTCATCTCACTCGGCATGCTCTGACTTTTTTTGTTTCGAAAACTAAAAAATTACTTAAAATGTCTTTTTCAAACGATTGACGAGATTAAAAAAAAAGTCCCAGACTGGCCTAAGAGTGCCTACAACAGGTGCCTACAGAAGGTGATCGCTTCGATTTAAAATAATTTGTTATGAATAAAATCTTATGACGTACAGTTCGGGTACTATTGGTTTCAACCGCGTATTGCACAAAACGATTATAAACTCTTAATTTTTAACTATTGCAACTTGTACCAGAATTCAGTTCATCTACACTTGTTTTGCTACTAAAAACTTTTTCTTATGCACTCATTTTTTAGTTTTGTAGGAGTTAAACACTTCAACGAATTAAAAAAATTATTTTGATGGACCGTACAAAACTACATACGTATTACGTATTACACACAATTTGATTGCGACTATAAAGTGCCGCTTCAAGCCAAACTGTCTCGCTGTGTCTGTGAAAATCCTCGACTTACCATCATGTATCTATTACTTACCTATCTTCGGACTATACGACACCTCAATTTGGAGTCGGTATTTTTGGTAAAAAGTGCGTCTTGTAGTCCGATAAATACGGTAATAATTGAATTGAAACAGACAAATATACACGCCACGTAGTCGTACCCCACATTCTTTGTCGAACCAGTCGATAACCTGGTCGCATATAATAGGCTAATTAACGCCAAAAAAAATTTGGGCCAATAAAATTATTTAAGTTTTGATTAGTGTTCAAAATGATGTAGTGAAAATAATTTCTCTTCGCGAAAATCTTTAACTAAACAGTGTTCCACTTTATGCAACAAACCTACAGTCCTTTACAGCGAAATCACAAATTATGTGAAAGTGTAGATATGCCCAATAGATCGGTTCGCAAACAGTTATGACCAAAATCTCATTTGGTTTTAAGAAAAAACCCATAAAGGTATCTGCTTTTGCTTACACCCGGTATGTACACAAGTACACCTATGTGCCTCTAGAAACACAAAGAAGAATATGAACTATTTTCATTGCAGGTAGTTTATACTTGATAAATTAATTGAAAAACAAGATTTTTCTACTGCTTACGCGCCAAAGATAAACTATATTGGTTTCAAGCTCAATGATTATGTAGATTTTAGCTGTTTAGCAATAACCACAATCGGCACTTGACAATTGGTTTCAACACTTTTTTACAATAATTTTAACTTCAGTAAATTATCTGAAATTGTTACTTTGCTAAAAGAACTTTTACAGAATATGGGGTAACGAAAATTGGCAATCACAAACTA
Source organism: Elmis aenea (assembly GCA_947652605.1). NCBI lineage: Eukaryota > Metazoa > Arthropoda > Insecta > Coleoptera > Elmidae > Elmis > Elmis aenea. The sequence continues at coordinate 35,306,671 of OX393581.1, forward strand.
CACACATTTTCTTTATAGAGCCCTTTATGTTTCTTTGTGTGCAATAAATACCGTCTTAGTAGCCGGTTTCGTTCTGTAACTAAAACAATTTTAACTCAATAACCACAGAACATTAAACAAAAACAGCAAATTTGGTTGAATATTTATTCCCTTCCGAGAAAGAGTCCATTTATGTCATATAGCCGGCAAGCCAACCTTATTATATACAGCAATTTCAGATTTGCGGCATAAGAAAAATTATACCTCTCCCCTTACAACTTCTATCTTTGTCGATCAACAGGAAATAGAATAGTTTGTCTTCGTCGTCCATGATGAAAACGCTATCTCGACGATCTTTAATTTCGTAGCTTGTAAACTCAAACTTACAATAATAACAAAGGATATTGAAGAGAATTTTCTTAAAATATACTTACCGGCAATGGAGTTGAGTGGAGCAGGACGTGTTATTTTTAAATAAAAACAGCTTTTGTTTTTATCGATTCTCTTTTATTTCTTTGGTCAGATCATTGGTATATATTTAGTACAAGTAATAATTAGTTTGTACTGTACATAAAACAAAATATTATGAAATTGGCACCTATTTAATTTTCTATACAAAAGTTTTATTTTTAAAATTAAATAAAGAAATTAACACGACGGGTAACGGCAACACAGAGTGTAGAGTAATAACATGTATTTGAAAACAACTAGATTATATAATACAGCATACGTAATCAACAACATGTAGTTCTAATTCTAACAATATCTATTTACAAAATTCGTACTTACTTCTATTTAAAAACGTCCTCTGAATATGTGGAATAGATAGAAGTACCGTAAATTGTGATTTTTTAAGTCATTTTAAATTATATGTGGGTTGTCTCTTCGTAGGAAACTTTTAATTGTAGTGAACCACTAATACATTCAATACCAAAATTCAATCCAAGAATACACGTGTTTAGGATCAACGACTGCACAACAGGACTACCTAAACATATACTGTCTACATGGTTACCCAATGACGTCACATAGTGACCGAACTTCGCAGCTGTCAATTATTAAATTTCAATGTTTTTAATACTGTTTTACAAAAATTTTTGACTTTTAAAAGATGGTTGTTGACGTCATTTGTTTTGTTGGCTAAATACTGATAGCTTATTAAGTAGTTCTGTTGTTTAGTCATTGATTCAGATAGATGTAGAACCTTTTTGAATCCTTTTTAACTTAAAAACTTTTATTGCGATTTAGATCCCTAAAACTTTGCGTAAGAATATCATCATTCAAATAAATAATTTCTCATATTTGTTTGTAAGTATTTGGTTAATGATTCAAGCTTAATTTTTATATTGAATTATTATTAAATCAAAATATCAGTGGTACTTCAAGTATTTTAAAAATAAAACAACATCCATTATATAATAAAAACAGTGACATTTGATGTCGCGACATCAAATGTCACTGTGTGAACTAACCAAATTGAAAGTCGCGACATCAAAATAAAAATGGCCGCTCTTGTAACGAGTGTTGTAGAGCAACTAATTATTTTGAAGTCGCTATATTCGGAAATAGATTTGTCCCATAAACAAGGATATTGTTGATAATGCTCTAAAATCGTTAGAACATCTCTTGAGGACACGATAATTTGGAAATCGATGACAAATAAATGTATTTTACTAGTTTGTCTGTTATGACAAATATGCACTGTCAAAATATAAAAGTATGGTAGGCTTACGTCAAATGCCGAACTGTCAATATCGATGTCGCGACATCGCAGCACTAGCATCGTGACATCAAAAGTCGCGACATCAGCCTGTTCACACGGTGATATATGATGTCGGGACATCAAATGTCACCGTGTGAACTACCCTTAACTCTTTTTTTTTGTATTAAATCACACTTTAAAAAAAGAGATGAAACCACAAAAATTTAAACCAATGACTTTAATGAAGATTTTGTGCACAATTTCAAATACTTCTTCCTATTTCGGCATCTCAGTAAGATTGTCTTTTGTGAGTAAAATATTTCTAATCTACGTCGCACTTGTATATTGCACGTTCTTTCTCCAAACTTTGCTCATGTAGTATACGAAATATTTGAGCATTTAGATACAAATGAAATAAACCGAAAACATATTTACACGAAATCTGTTAAACCCACGCCTTTCGTCTCGCACTGAATTAAGAAAAAAAAACATCACAGCTTTCTAACGGTTTCAACTAGTGGCACCGAGTGACATGACGTTTTTCATATGTCCCGCTGCCGGATATGACTGACTTGCCATTGAATGAGGAGGCGTTTGTCCGGATCCTGACATATTGTTATTGAGATCCCCATTAGATGGCGGGATGGACGACCGGTGGCCGTTCATTAAGTGATTTGGAATGCCTGGCTGCAAAAGTTGGAAAACAAATATTGTACTAAATGTATATCGATAAATTAGTCCTACAAAGTTTGGTCAGAAACAAAAAGTAACTAGTCAGCCCAAACTTATACAAGATAAACATGTGCTTCTCAAACGGCCACACTTGCCAAAAAATGGCAAATTTTACAAAATCTGAATCATGAAATTTTCAAAAAAATCAAAATTAAACTAATAGACAATTTATAGTAAATTATTAAGTACTTCTACGATTGGATTTAGATACAAGATACAACCTACAGCACAGTTTGGAATATTTTGGGCAAAACAACACAAACAAAGATAAATAAACGATCAAAAGACAAAATTAAGTCTACAATAAATTTCAATCCGACGAATGTGATTGTTCTCCAAAGGAAATAGAAATATTAATAAACTAAAAAAATACACCACTTGACTTTATCATTGTGATTATTCAAATTTTGTCATAATTTTAAACCAAAACTCATTTTATTTTACAACTCCATTTAAAGAGATGGTATAACTGGACACAGAGTAATAATTTGAATTTGCCATTAATATCACAACTGACATTCTTCGAGTATAAATTAAGTGTTTTCCTTTGACAACTCATTAATGCTTCCTGAATTTAATCAAATAGTCTTATAGCAAATCAGCCTTGCGAAAACTTTTCAATTTTTTACGATATTTCGATTTTTTAACTAGAATACCTGCTTAACATAAAATAGCGTTAAAGTAGAAATACTAACCAGGGAACGTCACGATACGTTGTCGCTAGAATTTGGTTAAGGCTGTGTTTATTGCATCAAGAACATCAAAACTAAATGTTCTGCAGAGTTATACGTACTACTGGCTACTTCCTTCGGAAAAATAGGGGAAACACTGAAAAGTTGAATAATAAAAGTAATGTTTGCAATCGCGTTGCCCATGAAACCGTCAGAGACAAAATCGAAATTCTTCTATTTACCAATGCGCGCATCCTTTGCAAGTAAAATGGTGCAAAGTTTTTGAAAAGATCTTAAACCGTTCCGGAGACACGCGAAAAACGAGGTCCTCGTCAAACGGTCGCATAGATTTAGTTACAAGGTTTTAACAGATGTAGGTATCACAACTTCTCAAACCATAGCGCTTATGCAGGGGTTTCGTTTTTGACGTTTTTCTCCGGAACCGTTGAGGATTTTTTCAAAAACTTTGCACCATTTTACTTTCAAAGGTTGCGCGTATTGGTAAATAGAAGAATTTCGATTTTGTCTCTGACGATTTCATGGCCAACGCGATTGCAAACATTACTTTTATTTTGAATAGAATGACGGGATAGTGGTCCTTAGGTTTATAAAGAAAACTCTTTACATCAGCTAAATATTTCGGATCTTTATTTGATCCTTCATCGGTAGCTATAAACAAAATACAAAAAGTCCTTAGAATTATAATTTAAGTCTAATAAGGTGCTACTCACCGATGAGCGAGGATGTAACACCGTTGCTACTTGAGTCAAATTTAGTGTACAGTATTCCTTGTTTTAATTGTGACAAAATTTATATTGGTCAAACTAAACAACTTTTAAAAAACAGAATCAATCAACATATTAACGAAAGCAAACGAAAAATCAACTTGAACTCTTGCGCTTTAGCTTCTCATCTTCAAAACAACAAACACATAATCAACAATGACAACATAAAAATTTTAGACAAAGAAAGCAATTTAAACAAAAGACTGTTTTTGGAAATGTATCACATTAGTAACGAACCTAATGCTCTTAATAATAGAACTGACATTAGTAATTTAAGCCTGATACATACTTATTTACTTCGCTCCTCAAATACTTAACTTTCAACTTTTTGGTTGTTTTAATTTTCATCATAATAATTTTTCCTGACTGTTTTCTTTTTTCAACTCACACACACAACGTAGATATGATTCCGTTTTGGGTTGTTTTTAAAGTTTCACATATGGTATTGTACACCATATTATTTATAGCTATATAATCTTGACTACTTTGTATTTAAATTAGATCACATTACAATAATTTTTGTATTAATTGAACTGTACCATTTTAGTATGTTATAAGTTAAGTCATTACTCATTCTGTGATAATACCATAAGGATACTTGTTATATTGTAAATCCTTTTTTACTGTATTACCAATGTAATTGTTACCACTACGATAATTAAGTTATTCATGTTAGATTTTCACGCTGTAGGTAGTTTAAACACATATTTATACGTCACTTTGTCGTTCGTCCATTTGACAGTCTGATTCTGCACATCAAGAAGGGATGGTTGCCACGCTATAATGAATCTGTTTTAATTGAAATTAATTATGTGTTAACTGTTTTGATCGTGCCGTCGTAAACTTTTATTATGTTTAACATCATCCTTCGTACCTTTTATTTATTGGATGTTGATCTATCCTAGGGATAAAGTGACAAATTTTCAACGAATCCACATGTTGATTTTCTCTTTATAGCTTCAATTTTCAATTTTTCAAATTATTTATTTTTATTCAAGAGAAAACACATGTGTCGACGATTAATAATTCAAGCAAATTTTAATGAAGAACTTCAATCAATTTTAACCATTTCATCTTCGAAATTTTTTTTTTTAATGTTCACCTGTTTGTTGCTTTCAAACATCCTCGCTCATCGGTGAGTAGCACCTTATTAGACTTAAATTATAATTCTAAGGACTTTTTGTATTTTGTTTATAGCTAGCGATGAAGGATCAAATAAAGATCCGAAATATTTAGCTGATGTAAAGAGTTTTCTTTATAAACCTAAGGACCACTATCCCGTCATTCTATTCAAACTACTACATGGTCGTAATTTTTGGTTAATTACTTTTATTATTCAACTTTTCAGTTTTCGCTCTATTTTTTCGAAGGAAATGGCCAATGGCACGTATAGCTCTGCAAAACATTTAGTTTTGATGTTCTTGATGCAATAAACACAACCTATCGTGACCCCCCCTTGTAAGTAGAGCGTTTAATTGCCCTTTATAACAATAATAAATGCAAAAAAATCACTTACCGGTGGAATTGAAGCAGTCTGTCGCTTTAAATGAGCCAATGTTGAGGGATTGTAAGCCATATTGGCAAAAACTAATCTCTCTTCATAATCGTATTCGCAGAGAATTTTATTTTCACACAAGTAAAATCTATCGCCGACACAAAACCTGAAACAATGAAAATTTTATTAAACCCCATCATCGGCATCCATAATTTTAGATTGCGGATAAAACGGTCTTATGAAAACCATATACAGTGGAACAAAATCCGCTCTCGTATTGACTTAATAAAGCATTAAATCACGGCATTACAACAGCGATCAGTGGATGTAAAATGAATAAACGGCAATAGTACTGCATAAATCAAGGTGTTAAATGTTCCGAATGAAAAACTAACTGATGCATACTATATTTCTCGATGAAAGGATCTACTGTACTGTACTGGGTCAGTTTCAAATACCTCCAAAACCATAATTTATTTATTAACACATAATTGATCATTCTTACAATATACCGTCTTCAACAACTGTTGGTGGATTTTGGGTAGTTGGGTGTACCACTACAAAATTGCGCTTATAACTAAAACAAAAAGTAAAAAAATAAGCAGAATTTCAAACTTGGCAGTACAGGTTTTTCAATTGATATACAAATCATGGAACGCGTCGACTTAAGTATTACCAAATTTCAAACTTTATTTTTAACAATAATCCTTTGGTGAATATTACGATTTGTGGAATTGCAACTGGTCTTAATTTAAATTCGGAAGACGATCATAGTCACCCATTAATAGACCAACCATAATAGTATCTTACATTACATAACAAGAATTGTAAGAAGCTTATTACGCACGAGTGGAAAAGTTGCGCACGGAGCCGCGTAGCGGCGAGTGCGTAATTGCTTTACAACTCGTGTTATGTTGCTTACTTTTTCTACGAACACATAATAACGGCTTTTTTGCTAATATGCACATGTAATTACGTTTTGTCAATTTTGATGTAAGCCTACTTTGACATTTCTAGTCAAGTGTGCGTTTTGCTTACCGTGCGTTAGGACTCACTTACTATGCGTAGGCTGTACGGTAAGAGACATTTACATTAGTGTTTCGAAGAAAAATACCTTTCAAACACACTACTTTAAAAAATTATAGAACTTGCTCTTCAAAATTGATTAAGACGTCTAAAAACCATTAACCTGAATGAGGTGTTAGTAATGCATGCAGCTTATTATAAATTTTTATTTTTTTATTATAATTCTTCTAAAAATATTATTTTGCGACGAAGTTAGAATTATGTCGTTTTTAGACAGTTGTGATGTAAAACGCCAATTTGAGCACTATTTTGATTCATTTTTTCTTTAAATATCACTGGCTTTTATTTTTAAAAAAAACAGGTGTTTTTATAGGTCGTTTTTTAAAGCTGAGAGTAAGAACCAAGGGAGTTTCTAGAATATTCAAGAATATTATAAAAATTATTCCCACTAAACTCTGGGTCAGTCAGTCGATAGATAAGCAAAAAATGTAGACTGTAGAACAAGTGTACCTAAATAACTACACAGTAAAAGTAAATCAAGTACAGTTTAAGATAAATAACTATTTATGAAAATAAATAAACGCAGGGTTAAAGGCAATAGGTAATTACTTAAAGACAAAATAATGATTTTAGTTTGCTAATTATAATTATGATTTTAGTTGCGGTTGTAAATAACCAACAAAAAATTAAAATTAGAATTCCGAAATTTTTAGTGTTGTAATTTTCGATTGGCCAATAGGTCATTCATAAAAACTTTTTTTATTCATACTTATAGTACGTAGGTACACTTATAATTTCGGTCTCGTAAATCTGCGTGTATGTGTTTTGGATCAACTTTTTTAGCCTCGGTGGAATTACAGTTCGATAGAAGGATGATGAAGAGCACGTAGTAAATAATAAAGCACAAATTAATCTATAGGCATTGACAAACGGTTCCAATATGCAGTTATTTTAATCTATTATCGACTGGTTCTACATTTTATGATGTACATTGGCCGTATAATTAACAAAAGTGAATTAGAACACGGCAAATTTTAACAAATGTACATAATTATGCACGTACAAAAGCTGAATTTCATTCCTAGTCAATTGAAGCTTTAAATGCACAATTGATTAAAGCTTCGAAAATAATTATTCAATACATGTTTTAAATCTTTTCAGAATTTATAAAATATAAAAGTTACATAATTACAATATACTTATAGGGAAAAAAATTAAACTAAAAGTTACCCCAATAACAAAAAAAAATAAAAAATAAATTTAGTTTAACCCTTACGCCAATAACCCAAATTCACAACGTTTTTCAATGACCGGGTACCGGGGTACCCACCTACATAAAAAACTTATGCTACAAGTTTTGTAGATTGTTCTAAATAGATTGACCGATCGGTCAAATCATTCAGTTTTTAAATTTTAAATTCTAAAACCTGTGCAACAATTAAAAAACATTTTATTTACTATTACATTAGGTAAATACACCAACCAGATATAGATACATATTTAAATAAGTTCAAAAAGACCATCCAGCTCAATACCCTATCGTAAAAATTGGCCCAACTTTGTTATATTTAAAACATTTGTGTTGTTACAAATTCCTTTCGATTTCAACCAACCGCAACAAAATAATTGTCTCTCATTTTTCTGTAAAATTAAATGTAGAAGATTTTTACACGGCTGTAACAGAACATGCAAATCAGTAATTTAAAAAAAAAAACGCTTTCAGCCTTAAAGATTCAAAATTGTAAATAGTTATAATAAATACAATATAAGATACTAGGTGGAAAACTTAACTTAAATAAGTTAAAAATAACAATAACTAAATGTAAAGAATGTAGGTAGGTACCTAAATTAATAAATTTTGTTTTTTTTTCATACAAACATTTTTTATTTATTTAATCGTCCCTGTATTTATTTATCAAAATGTTGTCTTTTATTTAATCGACATATATGTTTATAAATCTAATTTTTCTACGGGTGGGTACCCGGGTACCGGTTATTGAGATTTATTAGGTTAACTTTGACGTAAAAATATTTTTGGTTCCATAAGGGGAAAAAATATATAAAAGCATATTTCGCTTAAAAAAGTTTAAATCACGCGAATCTAAAAGGTTTTAAAAAAAAAAACTAAAACATCAAAAATTTTCACAAAAAGTGCGTAGGTGGGTACCCGGGTAACCGGTTATTTACTTAGGGGCGGTGTTTTTTTGTAAGTTTATGATATACCCCAATCTTTTATTTATTATATTCTGACAACATTTTTAGTAGGTCTGTACTTATCTATTTTTATTATTACTTGTTAGTTCGCAAAATTTTTAATATGAGAAAAAATTAATGAAAAGACATTCAATTTAATTATTTTATACCTTTTTTATTGGTAAAGAAAATACATTTTGAAGAACATTATATTCTATATAAAAACATAAACAGAAAACTTTAAAAAATCTATTTTGCTGTCTCTAGAACAACGGTTCCCAAACTTATTTTGCGGAGTAATACATACATATTTTTTTTTATTACGGAACCCTAACCATACCTATATTTTCTGAACCTCCCTTAAAATTATTATGACATTTAATATGTATATCGCAAATGCTTTATTTTAGGAGTGTGATTTAATACTGTAAAAATAGACAAGGTGACACAAACAAACACGTGAAACCCCTGAATTTTCCGGAAAACCACGGGTTTCCATACTTAGAGACACGCTGCTCTAGCACATTGGCGCAACAAAGAGGGTGTGCAAGGGTGCATTTACACTCCCCAAATAACAAGGGAAACGAAATGAAGTCTCAGTATTGCTTTCTAAAACTAAAAGGAAAATAAACTTTGTTTTGTAATATTAAATATCATAACTGTATATTTTTTATGTATGCATGTTGATAAATGCAATTATGTATATGTATGTATAATATGTATCTTATAATATAAATAAAATTTGCAATGTTATTACTTTCGAAATAATAATTAAATTAAAACCCATAAGATATTACTATATGAGGAATATTTTAATAATTTCCTTTGCACCTTCCGAGGAGAATTTCTTGTTATACTACTGCTCTAATAATGACTGGGAAATAAAAATGAAAAACAAAAATTACACAAAAATGTACCAACATCTTTTAAAATTAAACATTTCTCTAATATTTTTTACTTTAACCATGTCGCTATTTGTAATATGAACGATTTTACTCCTACCTTACCTTAGGATTTCGATCACAATGAACTAATATATTTCTTATTTAGGTCTAAATTTAATTAATTTTTTATTGTTTTCTTTTGGTATGTTCAGTGAGATAAATTATATTTGGTTTTCAAAAAACTTCGTGAAGTAAACTGAATTTTTTGTATCCTTTTTGTCACATCTCATGACTACGTACCATGGGTTAATCAAAAAACGACAATATTTATTTTCGTATATGAAATTTTACTGTATAGTTCCGCATTTATTTTTGGGTACTAAAATTTCCATTTTATAATTTAGTTTCACATTGACCAATTCAGTTTGTTAAATTGCTCGAAAATCCTAAACCAAACGTTCCCAAACAAAGCGTAATCTAATATAAAACAAATAGTAGGCCAATAAAACACAATAATACACAAAAAGTGCAATTACAAACTTGACAATAGATGGCTCGGTTCAGCTCGTAATGCAGTTAAATATATTAATAATTGCAAACAACAAGCGGGGATTATTCCGCATGACTGACTACCATCATAATTCAACCTGGAGTGCAGAGAGAGAGAAAATCGGTCGCGAAAAAGAGATGTGAAAGGTAAATTTAGGGTTCGGGTCCAGGATTTAAGTTCCTCACCATAGTTAAATTCATTTGTCCAGCTATCGCAGCGCCGCACAATGGACGCGGCCGAATGGGGTAATGACGATGATTTAGGATACCAATTAAAATGTTTATAAAAGAGCTTCCCCGGTTAACAAATATATCTGCCTTTATGGTATTCTGGCTTGTATTGTTTTAATAGCTCGAGTCATTTTACAATAACGCGGATTACTTTAGGTGGTGCCGTCTCAAAAAAGAACGTTACGTGCGGTCATTGTAATGTTTACCTTAGCACAAAAAAACAACATTTATTTCGGTTACGCTGATACCGTATACACATCTGTATAGAAAAAAGTTGTTTTTACATGGCCTTCTACGATTTATTATAAACTGAATAATGAAACACTTAATGTTCTGAAACTACGTAGTTTTATTTTTATTTTTTAACTGTACAGGGTGGCCTATTTTTGATGCCCATAGAGGGTAAATCGGTTATTATCAAAGATTGAAAAAAACTAAGTACGTGGTCTCGATTTTTTTTCGAGAGGAATTCATTGCCGTAAACAGATTTTTTACACTTTTTTTAATTTTCGAAATATAGCCAAAAACCGATTTTTGACAATTTTCAAAAATTTTAAGTATCTCGCTTAAACGAAAATATAGGGAAAACTTTAACAACATTTTTTGCATGGTTTTTTGTTCTTAATAAGATAGCGATATTCAATTTTTTTTACTCATATAAATATCGATATATTACACCTAACTTTCTTATTTTAAATGGCAACCATAATTGGCTTTGACATAATAGAAAGCTTACTTTTTGCGCTTTTCAAAAATATATAGTTCGCTTATAACTACGTACTTAGTTTCTTCCCTGATAATAACCGAGATACCCTCCCTATATGGGCTTCGAAAATAGACCACCCTGTACATACAATAAAGCTAAAATATTACCGTTCTAATGTCAAAGCAAGCTCAACAAACAAAGCTGCATTTTCGAAGTACGCCGTCTTGTTGCGGTTGAAGGAAAACATATTTTTTATAAAACGATTACACCATTAACAAAAACACAAAAAAAAACAGGTTAGTAAGACCAATAATTTTATTAGTTCCAAAATATTGCAAACATTTAAAGCCTAAAACTCTTGCGGCATCGAGTTTCAAAATTGAAACACAAATTAATGTCAAAGCTGCAAGCCAGTATTGCTAAAAGTAAATGGTATAGTTGCATTTAATATAATTGTTAAAAGAAACTCATAAAATGTCATTAGGTTAGCGTCAATTTTGTTTTCAATATTGCATATTCTTGTATTTTGTTTTAATCGTTTAATCATGTCACTACGTCAGTGGCTTATATAGGACGGGGCCAGGGGGTTGTAAGTCCTGTCTACACTTCCTTGACATAGAGATTGCTAGCTCACGTCAGCGGTTCTTAAGAGTTAGAGAATTATCCCGAGAGTTTCGCGTCTCCTACCCAGGGGATCCACCAAAACTTTTTAGTGCACGACTTTTTCTCCATTGTTACCTAAATAATTATTCGAGCATATTCATACACAAAAATAAATGAGAAACCTTTAGTTTAACATATACACAAATAGGGAACCAAATGTTTTAAACATCGTCCGAAAAGTTCGAAGCGATTGGCAAGTGGCATGTTTTATGTAACGAGTAACGCTATTTCACATGAAGTTCATATATTTAGTAATGTGTTAAATACATTTTGATTTTGACGACTAAACCAAACTTGAGCGGACATAACTAACTGACTGCATTTTTATTTTTAATATTTTTAAATACTTCAGAAGCCGTCTGTTTTAAGCGATGTTAACATAAGAATCCAAAAATTAAAAACCACTTATGCAGTGGAGAGACTGACTGAAGAAATGGATAAATGAAAGTTTCTACATTTTAATATTTTACGTTAGTTTAAGTTTAAAATCTAAAAACATTATCATAAACAACTTAAAAAAGTCGAAATTAAAAAAAATAATAATACTTTACGATTATGTTTCTAAATTTAAAAGAAAAAAATGAATTAGGTACTTTTATTAAGCTCTAAACTTATAGATTTGTTCTAAAACTGTCACTTGCACATTTTATTTAAAAAAAGTGCTATTCCTATTAATTATTTTCAATATACTAATCAATAGATAAGATATAACTCGCAAAGAAAAATTGTTTTAGTCCTTCGTGTAATGTGTCGTAAATACACCACTGGCCGCTCTCTAGCAATACTGGCGTATACACACCTGATTGTGAACTTTTGTTGCCGTCAGATAGCAGCACAGTACAGATTTAATTTGTACAAACATAAATTTAACAATCAAGTAAACAATGGTCGGTCGGTTTATCGCGATGTTCAGATTTCAGTTTATGGGTGGGTTCAGTTAGGTGGAAATCGGCGCTAATAAACGAAAATGGATGTGACCGTCATTGTCAAATATAATTGCACGTGATCATAACATTCCCAAAATCGCCATTGTTCCGATAAGTGCCATTGTCTTTCATGTTTGGAGCCAATGACGTAACAATGCTATTTTACCCCACATTTAAAATGCTTTATTACACACTTAAAAATGTAATGCATAACACGAAAATTAAAAACAATAACACGTTTTTTTTTTTAAATCTTTTCCGATACAAAGTTTTTCCACAACCTCTTAAATACACGGTTTTCAGATCATCCCCTAAAGTTTTTGTTTATTTAACGAAACTTCTCGTCATTATCAACCTGTTGGACATAAGACACTGATAGGGCATGTCGTGTCTTTAAGACCCCAACACTTTTATTTTTAATTTTTTGGAAGGTAATAAGAGATACAAGCCGAAAGTTACGAGCACGAGAAACCGACATTGGTTCGGCTTGTCGACTTTAGACAAGCATATGATAAAAAAAGAGGGGCACTTTACAAAACGTTCGAAGAGATGGGAGTAAGTAGTAAACTTATAAGAATAGTAAAAATAACGTTAAGAGGAACGGAAAATTTGGTCAGAATAGGCAACAAAACATCGGAAGTTTTCGAAAGCATAGAAGGGATTAGGCAAGGAGATCCATTGTCGGCGAATTTGTTCAGTATCGTACTAGAAAAAGCAATAAGATAAGCGAGTATTAACAGAAGTGGGCTTGTGTGTAGAAGAAGACACCAATGTTAAGCATTTGCAGATGACCTTGTTCTAATTACGAGAAGTATAGAGGAGTCGAGAAGTATAAGAAAAATACTGGAGGAAAAGGCGGGGAATGTGGGCTTATATATAAATGAAGAGAAGACAAAGAATATGGAATGAAAAGATAGCGAATTTAAAAGAGAATGCTACTTGAATTTAACCACGGAAAGTGGAAAAGAGTACAAGAGGTGGAAAAGTTCACGTACCTAGGAGCTGTATTTTCAAGAATCCCAAATATGGGCAGTGAGATACAGGCAACAATAATGGCTGGAAACCGGTTTTTGGGAGCACTAAATAGAGTACTGAGAAATAAAAATATTTCTAGAAAAACAAAGATAAAAATATACCATACTTCTATAAGACCAATAGTTACATACACGTGCGAAACAAGACTAGAAGTGTGGGAAAGGAAGGTGCTAAGAAAAATATTTGACGGAAGAAAAAATGGAGATGGGTGGATAAGAAGAACAAACAACGAATTAAAGGAGCTCTACAAGGAAACAAATATCATTGGTGTTATAAAAGTGCAAAGACTAAGATGATTGGGGCATCTGGAGAGAATGACGGAAACAAGAGTACCAAAAATGATAATGATGAGCACGCCAGGGGGAAGGAAGAGAAGGGAGCGACCCAAATCAAGATGAAGGACGGAAGTGGAGAGGGATATAGAAACGTTAAAGATTACCGAATGGAGAAGGAAGGCCAGCGATAGAGAATGGTGGAAAAGAATAACCAACCAAGCCATGGGCCAACTTGGCTCGGAGAGCTAAATTATATATAAAAGAATGATTTAAAAGATTGCGATTTTTATCGTCAGTGATTCCAAGAGTGGGTTCGGCGAAATCCCGGGGTTCCGCGAAAACATTTAGGGGAAAGTGACCAGACGTCCTCTATTAAGAGGGATTGTCCTACAATTTAACTTATTTTGTCCCTCATTCATAAATTTACCCCAATAAAATTTAAATTAAATTGCACCTTTTGATGAGGTTTCGTATTTAAAACAATATAATTCTCCAAAAAGCAGATTAAAAAATAAGGGTCGCCTTATAATCAGGGTAGCCCTATAGTTTTTAAAGACAAATACACACACATTGCTAGTCAAAATTATCTAGTTTTGAGTGTCATCATTTTTTGTGATAATAAAATATTAAGCTTGCATAAACTTTTTTTACTAATAAATGTCCCCCATTGGACCCAAAACCAACCAGTCACTTTAATTTAGGGCTTCCGCGTGTTTGTTTGCTTATTTTTACAGCATTAAAATTACACACAAATTTATGTTAAGTAAATATTTATCATTTTTATATTTTGTTTGTTTCTATTTTCATTAATACTCGTTTCCGTCCATATTTGTTTTGCTACGCTAAACATGTATCAATTTTTGTTTCATTTTAATGTCTTATTAAAATGAGGAAGGGTAAAATATACCTATGGATAAATTTTCGCAATTTTTGGAAAATTGTGTTAGGGTTCCGCGACCAAATAAGTTTGGAAAGCGCTATATAGAACTATAAAGTAACTAAAATGTGTATGAGTAAATGCAAAAATTGTCAACTCAGGAACGATTCAATTATTTAAAAAGACAATTATCTACATGTTATTTACATAAACTAAGTTACAGGTGTTTAAATAGACGTATTTAAAGTATTTTAAGGATAAGAAGTGATAGTGAAAATTTAAAAAAAAAAAGATAATTAAGACTTTCATTGTCGTATCATATTTAATCGATTTTGATTTGTTTTCAACAGACTTTTGAGCCAGAAGATATAATAGGTTCTTAATATCAATCAAATACAAATGTTAAGAACTTGACAGTTCAATTTAAAAAAAGTCTTCCCTGTATTTAAATCACTTTTGAAGTTAAAACAAATTATAAGATGCACTGAGATCTGTAAAATTACTTTTCGAACTACTTGTGATTACTTAAAAATAATGAATATCCAATTCTATTAGGATATAAGTGCTCGTTCACCAGGGTTAGCGATTCGACTTAAATATGATAAACACACATTATTGCAATTTTTAAATTAATTTTTGCATTTACGCTTTGAAAATATTAACATGTCACAAAAAGTACGGCTGCTTGTCGAATTAATGAGATGCATCCAGTGTTTTTGCGGATCGCTGGTCTAACATGTTCCCCCTTGTTTAAACTGATGCCGTATGGTAATTTTTATTTATTTTTACAAGCAGCCGTTGCAGTGAAAATGTACTTGCACCTCGGGGCCTATTTGAAACGTGTCACCCTTACTCAGCTCTTAAAAATTGATGCGAACGATCTTTTTTCATAAAATTTATTTTAATTTTTTTAAAGCAAAAATAGTTCTTTGGCTTGAATTATTTGTAGATACAATTATTCATGAAAGTTTGTCTTAAAAAGTTTTATGTGTATGTTTCTATTTTATGTTCAAAACATCAAACGCCAATAAAAGGATATAAAATAAATAAACCGACTTATAAATGATAAATTTTATAAAACATTCATATTATGTAATCGAAAATGTGTAAAAATCTGCTACGAAGAATACAAAATTGGCTAGGAAATCCCCCAAAGTACCGTGTGATTTCCAAGTAAGACCAGTCATGCATATTTTAAATCAACGAGCAATATTCAGGAAATCAAAACATTCTAGTGTCCTCTGTAGAGGCGTAGAGCGTATCGTATGTGCACTCGTCCTCGCTAAATGGAGACTGGTCGGCGGAGTGTCTTTTAAACAATTTTACAAGTCATTTGGGAAATCATTTCTACTTCCCCGTTTGCAGACTATTTGACTTGTGATAGATCTGTGGAGTAATCTGTAGGTTATTGTCCCATATTTTGTAACTTGTGCATTCTTTAATCTGACGAGGTTTTTTATAACATCAAGCATAATTTTTTAATTGCAATTAATGAACTTCTGAAACCCAATAAACAAGTACACAAAAAAATTAACTTATTCAGATATTATTTGAACGGTAACGATAAGGATTAGTTAAATTAAAAAATCTATAAAAAAAGTATCGAAACAAGGCCCAAGACGGTATTCGTTAAAGAATTATTTTATTGTACTTTTTAATACGACAAAAATTCAAATATAAAAAGGGAGCCATTGCTGGTCTACGTCTAGATCAAAAATTTTAGCTATGTTACTCATCACATTTAACAATTTTCATATTTTAGTACCAAACACATTCCTAAACACAAATATTTCTAAACGAACAAATTGTTTATTATAAAAATTGAAATATAAAAAAAGTTAAAATAACATAAGTTAATTTTTATATTTCAAAACAATAATTCGTAGGATGATCAAACAGCAAAATAATTAAACAATTTATGTACAGGGTGGTCCAAATTCGATGGGATTACATGCGTATCTCGCTTAAAATTGAAGATAGAGAAACGGTTAATGGACCAAAAATGTGCCATTTTTTGAGACAAATTCAGAACCGTTTTCGAAAATATTATATCATAACCAGTTTTCAAATTATTAGAAAAAACTGTTTTTTGTCATATTAATAATGTCATATCTCCGTTATTGTTGTAATTACTGAAAAAAATTATAAAAATTATTTTTACATATTTTTATATTTAATTAAATGATTTAAAAAAAAAACACTCGCCGTTAAAAAGTTATGACATAAACTTACCTTTTTTTAAATGGAAACTATAGTTGGCTATGACATACATAACTGTTGATTCTGACTATATTGTCGTTATCAATTTTATCTCAACAACAAATTAAAAAACAAACCTTTGTAACCTGTACAACAACAGTTTTAAAAGGTTGTACTCCTTGTTTTTTGTTTGTTTTCAAAACCTACTGTTTTTCATTTAAAAAAAAAAAAAAACAAACTTAAAAACCTTTGTAACTGGCGCATTATTGAAAATAACTACACAACTCTTATATACATGGAATAAGAAAAAAATAACGAATTAAAATAGGTCATAGCCAACTAAAGCTTCCATTTAAAAAAAAGGTAAGTTTGTGTCATAACTTTTTAACGGAGAGCGTAAAAATTTTGTTTCAGTACCATCAAATTCTACATAAAAATATCTAAAAATAACCTTTTTGTGCGATCGTACTAGAAACAGCTGTTTGACGGACGCGTTAGCAGCCATAAAGTACTGCATTACCGGCGTTATCCTTAGCAACGGCCTAAAAAGTAACTTTTTCGGCGGCTACAGCGTAAATTTGCAGCAAACGCCGTCATCTGTCACAGAATGTCACGTAGTTTCTAACCTATATTTTTGAAAAATACTAAAAATTGATATTGTTTTTCATTCTATCGCACAAAAAATGTAATATGCACCTCGGCCAAAACGTACTTTTTGGCCTTGATACATAAATAACTATTATAAATGTTTTCGATATTTACAACAATAACGGAAATACGACACATTTTAGATATGACCAAAAAAAAAAAACTTTTTTCAATAATTTAAAAATTGGAAATGATAGAAAATGTTCGAGTCATTTAACGGTTTCTCTTTCCTGAATATTAAGCGAGATACCCATGTAATCCCATCGAATTTGGACCAACCTGTATACGGAAATCTACTATTTTAGCGCTCTTGTTATTATATTACACCAACGTTTAGTTATTTTTACCGCTACTGTTAAGAACAGTAAGAAGAGTAAGACATGAGGTTGTTAAAGCTCTTTTTTTTAATCTAGTTAGGTACTGACAATTGATGCAATAGATATGTGTGCGTGACTAAAACTTGGTCTCATAATAAGGGATGCTAAAGCAGTAAATTACCTTTTATGTATTTTTAAAACTATGTAGACGAAAGTGACCCAATATTATCATCAACTTCACGAAAACAATTACCTCAATTTTATTTTATTTTTATAAACCTCTTTTTTTAATATAATTCATTTAAATATTCGTAAAAAAGTTGAGTCAAAACTACTGATCTTTGGTTAAACAAAATAAAATAAAAGCTAAACTTCTTAAATTCATGGTTTCTTAAAATTCTAGCTGCTTGAATATTCTAAGGCATTATTTTTAATGGAAAAATAAAAATGCAAGTTTAAAATCATATTTAAACAAATTGGCAATGAATCTTTTCAATGGAAGTGCGAAGATTTTTACAGCTTGAATGTTCTAGGCGCATTAGGTTGGAGGTATTTAGAACAAAAACACACTTTGAAACTTACCTATGATTACATTGTTGGCAAGCAAAACATTCTAAATGGTAAACGTTACTTCTAGCGCGCATGACCATCTCGAAAGCAGGTATGACTTTACTGCAAGCAGCACAGTATCCAGTATTTCCAAAGAGTCTCAGATAATCCCTCTTGCATAATATTAAATTAGCTTTTGTGTATAACGTCGATCCGACTTCCCCTAATCTGCAATCGCAACAACCGCATTTAAGGCAATCTTCGTGCCAAAACAGGTCAAGGGCTTTCAGCAAGTATCGTTCAGTTATAGGTTTGCAACACCCTGCACATTCTTGAGGGCCGCCAGATGGAGCTGACTTTATTGCCCCTTCTTTTGACACGTCCATCGTCATCATTGGGCCGTTCGCCCTTCTTCTGATCTGAAACAAATTTTAACATTAAAACTTACAATGATAACATCTACCGATAATCATAATTTCATTTGAAGAGTCAGGATAGACTAGTTCTTTCGGAAAATGACATATTACGAACAAGATGTGCACCGTTTAGCCTCTTAACGCATATCCGAACGATCCCGTAAATCTACGTATCCCTGTTTTTTTTTTATATAGGACCGCTTACGTAAATTTACGGTATTTAAGTGTTTACCGGAGGACCAAGTAATTACCGGTCCTCTAAATACATTTTAAGCAATCCCTACCGGTTTATATGTGTTTATACTCAAATAATATTCTACAATTATTTTTTTAAGCTAGAAGCCTGGGAACGAAAGATTCTTGGAAGAATATTTGGTGGAAAACAGGTGGGAACGAAGAACAAATGCAGACATTTACGACTTATACCAAGAACCAAACATGACTCAATTCATCAAAGCTCGACGATTGCAGTGGCTAGGTCATCTTGAACGAATGGAGGAGGACAGAGATGTAAAATATGTGGGCTGGAAAATACCGGAAGGAAAAAGAAAAATGGGCAGACCGAGGAGGAGATGGAGAGAGGCAGATCTGGAGGACATAAAAGATAAAAAAAAGCACAAACTGGAGGCAGATAGCACAGGAAGAAATGGAAATATTTTACTAAGCAATTGGCCTAAAAGGCCTGTGAACGCTTCATATATACCTATAATATCCTGCAATTAAAACTTTTGTTCTTTGGAACACTAAAACTAGACTAATTTCTCTAAATTCTTTAAAATGGCGAGAGTTGTATTGGAACAAACATGCAACTTTTTAAGTAGTCTAAAGACATGACCAAATTAATTATAATAATCCAATAAAACCTCCAGCGCTGATGAACGTTCCATCATAAAGGCTTAAATAATTTAATTTAAAAAATAAACCATAAATAGGATACATATATGGTGGGGAAAAAATTGTAGTATAAATTAGGGACTTTAAATATCTAACCGCTTAGGGTCCGTAGATGTGAAACTTTAATAAACGTGTTATATAAATATAAGTAGTGAAGGAAAATGGCAAAATGGAAGCAATACTCTGTTATGTTTCATGTAGCTCCAAAATTAAGTGCCAATTTACGCTATCCGGACAGGATATGAACCTAGAATCACTATATAAATTTTTCGCACACATTTTATTATTTTACACACGAGTTGGCAGCAGATTTTCACTCAGTGCGACAGCAAAACTTTCATAACAGAGTCGCGTGTGTATATTGCTTGTCTTTCCATGTAACAGCGACCGTAAAGTCGTTTTTTCTCTCTTTCGCACGCTATTTTGTAGTAACATATGTTCCCCTAGATGCACCGACGTAAATAACAAACAAATCGGAATGTATTGTATCAAAGCAGGTCCGGCAGCACGCGGATAAATAATGTAAGGCAATAATAAAATATGGCTGGTCCGGCGGTAACATACCTCGCTAGTTTAATAAAAACGTCACCAGTCGCGAGTCCGAACTGAATAGGGTAGATTGTGTCCGGGGTGGCTCCCTTCCCACTCTTAATATTAATATTTCGAGACGGTTCAGGATACAGGTAAAGTTCCTTTATTCTTTTTACAACTTAATCGCTCCCGGATTTTATATTAATTCTCCTATTATACTAGAAAATTCACAAAAAAATCTAGGAAATCGATGGGGTCTAGCCGTGCCATCAAATAACTAAAATACCTTATATCTCGCAGATAATACGCAAAAATCTTACTCATTTTTGCCCTCTAAAACTCGGGTTTAAATTATTATTTTATAACTTATTGTCTCACCTACAATAATTAAAAAGTCAATTAATCTACTTTTAGTTACAGACAGATCGGTTGGTTACAATACACTTTTTTACGGTATTTTTATTGATAGAACTCTACTATCTATAACAGTACTCTATGCTTCCATAGCTATACGATATTAAACTGCGAATAAAACCTTGCCTAATGACAGCTAACACAAACAACAAAATGATAAATGGTTAAAATGGTCTAAAAAAATATACAGTAGATTGCGATTGACACGGTCAAAAGTACATCGGGGCCGCCTCTGGAAAATCCTGAAGAATGAAAACGAATTGAAAACATTCTTAAAATTTGCAACACTTATTTGGGACATATTGCCGTTTAATTAAGTCGGAAATTGCCTCAATACACATATTTTTTTGCTTGCAGTAACGGAGAACTAAACAATTTTTAAATTTATAATTTTGTACATCAGTACGAAAATATCTGGTAGAGATTTAATTGTCGCTGAAAAAATAGTCATACTTAACTAAATTAGAAACCGACCGCCTAACACAAATTATCGTCACCTAGCCAAGATTTCCAGAGTATTCTGTGCTATTTTTATATGCTTTTTTACTGTTTACGAGCAACTTTATATAAATGGGTCAGCCGCCTAATTGGGACACATATTTTTATCCCAATATGTTCCTATTAACCGAAATTACCTGTGTTAGTAAATGTAACATAGGTGTAAATAAAACAATTATAAACTTTTAAGATGTTGGTTTGACACTATATATGGCAATAGAGTTAAACAAAAACAAGGGTTTAGTCCTTACTTACTACGTTTATACTTATTAAAATATATTTACGAAAATTATTTGCCAGATAAGCCAACACACAACGAACAGAGGCAAAGGCATGTAAACGTGTAATGTAGACACAACGACACAACCCGAAGCAGCACACGTACACTTGCACGATCGTAAGTATCACACAATGTTTGTAAAGCTATTAATATATCCAATACTTTTTTAATATTTATATAAACACCACACGTTTTAATACTGTAATTTGCAATTTATTTCAATATAGAGTGCAAGAATTCATTTGGAAAGAGATCGGAGTCAAAGTTGATGTAATAGAATCATACAACGTTGGGGACAATCCGAG
Organism: Elmis aenea; assembly: GCA_947652605.1. Classification (NCBI taxonomy): domain Eukaryota; kingdom Metazoa; phylum Arthropoda; class Insecta; order Coleoptera; family Elmidae; genus Elmis; species Elmis aenea. The sequence goes on from OX393581.1 coordinate 35,328,451, forward strand.
AGAACAGGTTAGGTCAGTGATGTGAGTGTGTCATATGGGTCAATCTAAACAGATGAATCTTCCTTAGGTGTTAACAAATTTTACTTTGGTTACCTTTTTTAATAACAATCATAATCTCAATAGCAACAATGGTAACCACAGCAAAATGTGCTTACACCTAAGGAAGATTCATCTGTTTAGATTGACCCATGACCGCGTCATGACAGTTTTTCATGACGGTCATGACGTCATGTCACAATGATTTTAATTGACCGTGACCATTCTAACCTGCAAAATTCAAAATGACAGTTTTTCTAACCTCCAAAAATGACAGTTTTAAGTTTAGATGGTGGTTGTCACTTGATTTGTGTTAATCTTAATTGCAATATCGTTAATAAAAATGTAAATACCACTATATTAAGTATTCCGAAAGTTGGTAAACACAATGCGGAGAAAAGGGAAGGTATTTTACTTTTTTGTACGTTAACCTGCAAGTTCGCAGCAAAAGGTAGCTACTTATGGTTGCCAATTTTGTAGAAAGAGATACGGATTACATGCCACTAGAATGGCAGAACATTTAATTACAACATGCAAGAAATGCCCAGAGCATGTAAAATTAAAGTTGAACCGCATAAAAATGTTATTTAAAAAATTTTAGCTCTCAGCATAAGTAGTCCAAAATCACCAACTCCCTCGACTTCTAGAGCCTTCTCTGAAGGAATACAATACCCAGATAGAGATACTGATACTAATAATTCTGCTTTTTATTTATTATTCCTATTACATAAACATATATTAATTTTATACCATTGTTATAAAAATACATAATCATAAATGACGGTTATATGACCGGTCATTCGTCACAATCAAAAATGACCGTCATTTCACATCACTCGTTATAGTTAACTATTACAAAGCCAACTTATTCGTTCAACATGTTTCATAGCTAACTTAGAATAATATTGTCAGGGCCGGATATAAGGGTGTGCAAAGTGTGCACCGCACACGGCCTCGCGTCTAAACCGGCCCCGCGCTAGCCGTGTGCGAAATAAATGCGAGGCTGGATGTTACTAAACAACTGAAAAAAGGGCTGGTGACCTAAAAAAAAAAAAGGTCCTCGCATAACCTAGACCGGTCCCGCGCTAGGTATTTCTTGGTATGGACAAAATGATGAGGACGCGGTGTTTTTTTTAGGTTACCAGAATGTTTTTTCAGTTTTAAATTTACATTTAACTTTAACTCGGCCCGTTATCAAAATATACCGCCCCGCATTTATTTTCGCACACAGTCCCGCAAACCCTAGGTCCGGCTCAGAATATTGTCAACAATTTCTCTTAATTTTGCTAGTGATTTATTTAAATACATATGACGAATGATACATCATTAGAAATAGGCGAAAAAAGCACATTAAACTATTTTAAAGTCAACTTGACGGCCGGTCCTTCAGAAAAAATGAAATTAGGGGTAATATCTCAACAATGGAAAGTAATAAAAAAATCTTAAATAGCAGTTACATTCAACATAAAAAATTACCTTGAGAAAGTACAAATGAAATTGATTTAAGGATTCAGACAAAAAAGTTATGAGAGAAAAATGACGTTCGACATTTTCATATTTTTTGTTACAACTTTTGAAGTACGAGGAAGTTTGAACTTTTAAAAATAGATTTTTGCTCCTCTCATACTTAAACATAATTCTTCCAATTTAAGCAAACCTGCATTTCTTATAATAAGCCTGGGTTCTGGCTGTAATTTGGCGCATCCTGTATAGTGGAGTAAATAAACTTGCTAAAGCTGGGGTAGCCGGTGTAGTAAGAAAACAATGGGATGAAAAAATAAAAAGATTGAAAAGTATATAACAAAATGAGTCATGATAGTAAAAATAACAATCATAGCGAAAGATAATTAATTGACCAGCTAGAAAAGATTTTAAAAAGCATTTCACAGTGATTGAAAGATCCGATTAAGTAGAAGAGGATTTATTAAACATTGAACCGAATCAATTCAAAAGAAGTCCTTTACGATTGTTAGACTTTTAGCAAGAAAAAGATAAGCTACAGAACGCCAATCTTGCATTCATCATATATTATTACGTTTTTTTTTTTTACGAGCTGAGAAACTTTTTGAGATTGACTTATTTGGTTGCTCTCCTCTAGCGGTAAAAATGGTTTAATAACAGTTTTTTAAAACAAAAACTGAAGGCGTTATAAAAACTTCATAAAATCTTATGCTTTTATATGTGTATAAAATCATGGGTGTATTAAATTTATACATACAGGGATGCGCAAAAGTATGGAAACAGACAAATATCTAGAACACTATTGCAGATATAACAATGAAATTTTGTATCTGAGCGTTATGATATTTTTTGGATTCGATGAAAATATTAAGGTTGCAATACGACTTCCGGTTCAACCGGAGACGAACTCAAACTTTGGAATTTTAAATAGAACACCCTGTGTATTTTTTACATTTTTGGATTCCTCCTAAAATGTACTTTAAAAAATGTGTAAGGTTATATGGGTCTTAAGCAGTGGTGAGCTGTAGGGGGCTTGCGGGGGCTCGCGCGAGCCCTTTGTTAAATTATTCCTTAATTTGCGAGCCCCTTGTTCTTCTTGTTAACCATTTTCTCAAGAAAAAATATATCTTAAAATCAGGGCATGAAACCGGTTTTTTAAACCGGTTTAAAAAACCGGTTAACCGTTATTTTTTTGTTAGAAAAAGTGATTTTTAACCGAAACCGAAATCGTTATTTTTAAAGGCAAAAAAAACGGTAACCTTTAACCAAAATAATAAAAAACCGGTTTTTTTACATTTTTTAGCGCAATTTTCTAGCGAAATTGCGCCTGTTAACCATGATTTCTGTTCTGTGCGTCTGTGCGCACCAATCTTGCACTTCTATCTACTCCTCAACCAGACCACCTAGAGACTTCGGGTTTTCGGCATTATGTTAAGGAAGGTCTAATCTCGGGAACGCACAAAAAAAAATCCGGGAAAAGATTTTGGATTTCCTGGAAATTCCTACAAAATTCCGTTTTTTGCAAATTTCTCGGCAACCATAGTAGCTATCGAGTTGAAACAAATAGCAATCGATAGCTTCTAAAATTTACAATAATATTAGAAAAAGAATTAATCAAAAGTCTTTCCTTTATGCTTCACCCATGAGGTGAAAAAATTGCGCTAAAACACTCACTGAGTTTTTATTACTTGTTTTAAATAAAAATTACGATGAAAAATACAAAATTTGTATTACATGCGATTAGTTTATCAGAAGTCATTACTGAACGCCTGATTGTACTATTGTACATATATTATAAAATTATAAATAAATAATATCGTTTCATACTTTGCATTAATGTTCTAAATAATTTTAAAAACCGGTTAATTTAACCGGTTTTTTAAACCGGTTTATAATTTAAATCGGTTTTTTTTTCAACAAAAACCGTTATAAAAATAAAGTTCTCGATTTCGGTGAACCGTTAACCAATTTTTTTTTCGGTTTCGAGCCCTGCTTAAAATCAGTGTCATTACATACATTTATAAAGTGACGTAGTCATGCCTATCAAGCAATGACGATTAAATTTAGAATAACCCGTCACACAATAGAATTTTTTGAATTATGTACAATCACTCGATTATTAACGTTTGAATTTAAAATGCCATTTTTTTTCCAACATATACCTAATTAACATTATTTTTTTGTTTTTATTTAACTATGAGCGAGCCCTTTGTTAAAAATTTCATAGCTCACCACTGGTCTTAAGTAAAATTTACATTTTTGTGAAAATTTTGAGCGATACAGCACTTTAAATTTGTTTCAATATTTAAGTTATTTAAAAAGGCAGTAGAATTTCGTTCTATTTAAAATTCCAAAGTTTGAAATCGTCTCCGGTCGAACCGGAAGTCGTATTGCAACCTTAATATTTTCATCGAATCCAAAAAATATCATAACGCTCAGATACAAAATTTCATTGTTATATCTGCAATAGTGTTCTAGATATTTGTCTGTTTCCATACTTTTGCGCAACCCTGTATATGTTATTTTAAGACACTCTGTATTTAAAAAAAAAAAAAAAGATCTACGCCAGAGGACTTAAAACTAAATTTGTCATATTATATCTCTGACTGCGACCAAAATCAATCTATAGGAAATAAATCCATTAGGTAAGTTTCATTTATTAATATGTGTATTAAGTAAGACTGCAGCCTATAAACATTTCGCTTGCTTATGTTATTAATTTTGCATCTTGATGATTTTAACGAAGAAAAATGTATATCTTAAAAGTGCTCCCGAATCTTTTAAGCTGGATACGCCTCTGGAATCCACCACTTACGACATTTTTTTTATTATGCCTGCGACTCACACGGCTAACGCATTTAATATCGTAAATAGATTGCTTTAAAAGTCTGGCTGGTAGAGATAATTACAGATAATGTCATTAAAAATTATAAATGGCGTTCGAGTTGAATGATTAACGTAATATTATTTTACATTTTCGACGTCATTGGTTTATTATTATTAGACTCCCCGAGGTATTAAACGTAATTAGCAAAATGTAAAAAGTACAGTCATTCGAAGGAATTTTTAATTTTTAAGGTACTAAAACGAAATAGGTTGTAATTTTAATTAAAAAGTTGAAAAGTATCCTTTGTTTTAGTAGCTGAAACAAATAAACCTGAAGGGGCGGATGTTTTGTTCCCCGTAATTAGAAGGAAATTAAACAGTTGTGGATGGTCATCCATAGAGCACTCCAATTTTAACTTCTCGCAGATTTATTCGAGTTTTTATTGCCGTAAGTTTTGAGCTGTTATAAATTGCATCGGATTCGACGTGCTTCATAAAACCGTGGAGATCTCATTTTAAGATAGTCGGATGTTTGGCGAAATCTTCCCTTATCTCTGAACCGCTCGCAAATTTAGATTATTAAATATAGCCGCTGCTTGTTTGAATTCTCTGACAGTGTGTAAAGTAACAAAACCAACAAATTGGCCGTTTAAAATAATAAATGAAATGTTTAATTTGGACCTTACGCACACAGTTAAACCCATAAAACCTGCCATACGACCAAAACGATAACACTAGCGGCTATTTCGAACGTTTTTTGCGCATTTGTCACGTATTTTGAAAACAGCCTCAACGATAATCAATATTTACACAACCGGCCTTAATTTTAAAACAGCACTTCGTCAAAATTTTGCCCAAATTCCTTATAAACACATCACCTCCGTTTAAAAACTTATTAATAAATATTAACCCTTTAATAAAAAAGCAAATATTTAATAAGCATTACCTTGAATAAAAATATCCATATGACTGTACATAGGTCGCCTTTGCGTATTTAAACGTACCCATGTCGTAGTCAATTGTTTTTAAGCTATGCATTATACAGAGTGCATATTTCAACATTAAAAACATTGGGATCTTGGAGATAAAAGAATTAAATTAGTAACGAAAAGTGTTATTATGTGCTCAATAAGAATCTAAAAACTGCGAATATGTGTATTGTGCTTTAATATTATCCTAAAAACACATAATTTTCTATACAAAAATTTAATTATCAACTGTAGATATTTTAAATTTTGTATCCACAGTTTAGTCTAAAGCCTTAATCAGTTCAGGTAAATACTGTTGCAACATTTTCACACAGTTTTTCAATATAACGGCTCAACACTATAAGGGCAATCTCGATGTGTTGTCAATTGCCTATATAGCAGGCGTAGATTGTAAAGAATCGACTGTATTTTTTTAAAAAATGTATCAAATTTACGCAAATGGCGCATGATATAGGAACAAAAAATTAAAAACAGGTATTTTTTCTCAAAACAATTCAATTTAATACAGTGAGAATCAGAAGATCGAATATTGGTAGAATCTACTGAAAATTAACAAGAGGTAACGTAAAATTGTTTTTTCTTCTACCACTAATGTAAATGACTCTTACAGTACAGCCTGCATGCATAGTAAGAGAGTTATAACGCACGGTAAGCAAAACGCGCACGTCTAGAAATTTCAAAGTAGGCTTACGTCAAAATTGACAAGACAACGTAATTACATGTGTATATTAGTTAAAAAGCCGTTATAATCGTAGGTATTATGTGTTCGTAGAAAAAGTAAGCTACATAACACGAGTTGTAAAGCAATTACGCACTCGTGGAAATACGCACTCGCCGCTACGCGGCTCCGTGCCTAAATGTTCCACTCGTGCGTAATATGCTTCTTACTCTTGTTATGTAATATACTATTATAGTACCTACATTGGACTATTCGTACAGTATTTACACAAAGATTACAACTCTAATACAGCAATGTAGCCTAAAAACAATTAAATTGTATTATTACACCTCGGTAGGCATAATTAATAAAAACAATTGTTTAACAAAATAATTTACCCATAAAATAATCTTCCCTGGGTCTTTTACAGACTACCAAAACAAAGATTGTTTATGCTTATAGTTCATTACCCCACTCTGTAGCACGATTGCATAAAAGTTGGACCTGCGATTAACCCCTGGATTAAACCACGTTAACTCTAGAACTAGACAAAATCGCATTTTGGAGCTGATATTGCCTATTTTTAGGGATTAATTGTATTTTAACACTAGTGTTGCTTTGTAATATCGGACTTGTGAGTATCTGTGTAGAGGCCTAAATATTTAGGACTTTGTAACTGATTAAAAAAATAATTTTTTTTACCGAAAAGCGGCACACGCATTTTAAATAACAGTTTTAAGCGATATACCAAAATTTCAAAATCGGTAAATTTTTATAAGAGCAGTTTTTTATTGATAAGCGAATTAATTGTTAAAATTATTGTTATTATGGGCGTTTAACTGAAATAAAACCAACCTTTTTTTTTAACATGTATGTTTACCATGTATATAAGTGCACGATTGCGTTGATTCAAGAAGTACAATATTTAAAAATAGAAGCAGTAATTATCGCAGTTATTCAAATTTGCTCAAAGTAAAGGTTTTAAAAAGACTTCATTAAAAACAAAATAAATAAAAGGGTGTCATTAAAAAATATATGAGTTGAGTTTCCAAGCACGTACGTCAATTCTGACTGCAAACGAGCAGTACTTTAAACGAAAAAACTTTATACTTGATTAGTAGCGTTAAATTAAGGCCGGCGAAACTTAATTAAATTTTATATAATGGACTAACTGAGGAAATGCTGAACAAAAATAATTAAAAACCTAAATTTGCTCTGCCTGTGTACTGTTAAGTGACAAACTTAATTAACAGGGTTATTCTTCGGATACTTTGGAGAGCGACTCGGTTCTTATCATTAAATTATTGTACTTTATTCAAAAGGTATAATCAGTGGATCACAATGCAACTCCTTCCTTTTTTCAAATTGGAATTTGCTTTGGAAATGAAAAAACGTATTAATAAAAGAAATAAAAAAATACATCCCAATATTTTTTTGTACCCACATCGATTTTATTTCATGTTGTGCATATTTGTCAAACATTTACATAACGTTTAATGACTATGCAACACACATTTATTGTTAAAAATCCTCGTTTCTTTACAATATTTAATATTATAGCAGTTTAATTATGCATAAAGTTATTGACCAAACTAACGGAGTATTAACATTACTGTTTTTTAAGGTAAGGCTCAATAATAAAAAATCGAATAGTAGGTAAAATTTAAAAAAAGACTGACATTCAAAAGAAAGAAAATTCAGAAATAAATTACAATTTCGTTCAAACAGTCGTATACCAGGTCATTCAGAAAGTTTGCAATAAATGAAAAAGTTTGTTATTATCAATTCTCAACTACAATTATTCTTAATAAAAGTTGTTTAGAATTCAAAAATAACGCTAAATATAAAATATCGTTTTCCTACGAACTTTTTTTGCCAAGTCTTAACAGTTTTACTAAAAATGACGAAGGTTTTGTGCCCAAACTGGTCACCAAAACGTCTGTTTTTTTATGCAACCTAACAATATGCACCTTAAATTGGGGTTCCTCTGGCAGAATTATTCTTCGAATCCAAATTTCAGATGCTCGAAGTAGTGCAGTGACGCCAAAATAAAGAAAAACGTAGTTTTATGAAATTTGAAAAGTATGCGTTTTTAAATTTTTTTGATGTGTAAAACTTTAACTTTCGTATTTATTACCGTATCTCGACGATTTTTTCATTAAATTACTCTCTTTGATTATCCGTATCGCACTGTATAAAAAATTATTCTTTACGAGATTTATAATAACTCTTGTCAAATAAGTTTAAAGCGCGACCCCCTACATTTTGGAAAGCGCGTGCAGCGTAAAATGTCACACGCGAGAACTTTTTTTATTTTATATCGACACGTAATTGTGACAAACTATTAAAGATATTTTTGCAACAAACAGAACTCAGATATCCCTAACGGTTTAAGAGGTACGCCCTCTTAAATAAATGTCGTTTTTGGTGAAAACTATGATAAATTAATTTGCCAATTACAGGTTCCTGCAAATATGTCTAAAATCGATTAAATGTAGTGTCATATAAGTTTTCATTACATCTTTTTAAATCTTGAAATTATTTTCTGGTCATGCACCAACTTTTATTAAGAATAAAATTTTCCGAGAAATCGATAATAAAAAACTTTTCTGCTTTTTTTTTAATGATTGAGTGACCTTGGAAAGAACCATTTTGGCCGTATCAGTATTACAATAATTGATTTTCAGCGAAATGAAATGAGAGGAAAAAGACAGGGTAACACATTTGTCGCCATGGGGTTTTTATTAAGAATAAAATTTTCTGAGAAATCGATAATAAAAAACTTTTCTGCTTTTTTTTTAATGATTGAGTGACCTTGGAAAGAACCATTTTGGCCGTATCAGTATTACAATAATTGATTTTCAGCAAAATGAAATGAGAGGGAAAATACAGGGTAACACATTTGTCGCCATGGGGTCCGTCATGGCTTTTTTTTTCCACACAAAACTGGACCAATCGAAAAACATGGGTTGACATACATGGGAGAGAGAACATAGGAGAATGATAGCATATGATTCCGAATTATAGATCGATATCAGAGCTTTCTAAGAAATTGTTTATCCTCATGATGGCTTCCTTACATGGTGGCGCCAAAATGTTTTCCAATGAAGTTCTTCTGTTTGTCAAAAAGCGTTTAAGCCTTTTTCTTTGGTTTTCGTATTTTTTGAAGACTTCAAAAATATGGAGTAGGTATGTCCGCAATCGATATATTATCACATTCGCAGAGCGGGTGGTTCTGCAAGTGGATTTTATGTAGATATGCTGGGAACTTTCCATGGTTGAATGGATTCAGCAAATTTGAACTAGGTTTTTTTTTCAGGGTTATATCTCTGATCGTGCGACATGTTTCTGCTATTTTGTATAAGAGGCACCTTTGTTTTTATTAGTTGTTCGATATTCTTGATCCCATAGGTTGAAGGTTTTTATTATGGAAACACAAATCGTCTTTCCCGATTTTTGGCACCAACTCGCCGTGAATGACGGCATCTTTGGCAAGATTATCGGCTTTTTCGTTGCCTGGTATCCCAGCGTGATCTGGGACCCACAGGAATTCTACCGATTTTTTAGTTTTTTGGTGTTCGTCGATTAGTTGTATCAGGCTCATTAGGGAGTTTTCTGATTCCCATTTTTTGTGATTTTGAAGTGTTTTGAAGACTGATAATGAGTATTTTAATACATTTCGATTGATAGTTATAGTATAATTTTTAAGATTTGATCATCTTTTGTTTTGTTAAATCGGTTGTTTGCTATAATTTGAATAAACTTTAAACTGATTTTTCTCGAAAATTTTCTTATGTATGCATACTTTTTTAATACATGGTCGGATTCAGATTTAAATTCTCTATCCGAATCGACGAAAAATGTATACTATGTAATTTTAAAAAAAAAACAGTTGCCTACCGCGGATTTGACATACGTCATCGTAACGATAACAAATGCACATCACTTAATAGAGAATTTGTCGCCGCTCCAAAAATGTAAGTTTGTTGGAATTATTTTCAATAATTAAAAAGTTATAGAGGTGCGACAGTCAAACTGAATCACCCGGTATTGCCTGTAATGCAAATCAACTCAATTTAGTTGCTGTGATACAAATAATAACGTTTTATAAAGTGCAAATTTATAAAAGTTCCAAATCTTTGTAACTCCCTACGAACTGCATTGTTTTGATTAATTCGATGTAAAACGTCGGCCTCAAGCCTCGAAATTCAGGGTCATGGTGCATCGATCGGTTCTCTCCCTTTTTTAAATCAGGCAATATGCAGTTTTATATTTACGGGTTGTTGTCATGTTTGGCATAGCTGAGTGACACCAAATATTTGACTAACAAACTTCTTCAGATTCTCTCTGAAACAACCAATAACTCAACAATAATTCAAAAATTTCTGTATAGTTGCAAATAATTTTAGGTTGTGTATTTGTAGTTAATACCCGCAATCACTTTTTTTTTAAATTAATTTGATTAATAACAGAGCTATTGAACAACTCTTTGCGGCTATGACACACCGTATAAACCTTTATTTGCAAGTAAAATTATTAAATAATCGAGTTTTATGTTAAATAGGAAGTGTAAATAATTTTAAACGTCACCCTTGTGTGTAGCTAATAAAATGATAAATTGAATGAATGTAATCTGAAATAAATAAGCGGAAGAAGAAAGCAAAGCAGAAGTGAAGTAAGTGGCACTAAACGAACTAAGTGACGGATGGGGACTGAAATAGGACGAATAAGCATAACAGATTGCACTTCAAACAGAGACAGAGACATGGGTGGGACAATATTAGCGTGAAATTGATCGGGGGCTGTTTGGAATCGCTATTCCAAACTTCGAATGTTAAGCAAAGTTGAATAATATAGTTCGCGACGAGTGTCTCCTAGCAAATAATAGTTTTACGTTTATACACGGACTCGCCTGCTTCGATGTACGATTTTCTATCCATTTTCTACTGCAAATATTGCGTTCTGGGAACTTTTAATTTCGCCTTAAATCTTTTTGGTCGAAAAGATAGCGCAACAGTTCCCTTCAAGAAGCAAATGTGTACTAACACTTCGATTAAAGAAATTATAATTGTAAAAAAACTTATCGTATAAACTACAGATTTTTCATAAAACGTTTGAAATTAAGTGAAAAAATCAAACTGTATCTATAATGTTTTTAACCAACTATTTTTTTTAGCGTTTGTTTTAGGATGAAGCGAATACAGACAATTCTTGATTTGCGCACGAGAGATCGTTCGTTTTGTGTTTTGTTGCAATGTATTGAACACTTTGGAAATTACATTTTGTTATTATCGCGAACGAAAATTTTTGAAGTTTTAAACATTCGTTAAAGCAAATATTCAAAAAATCGAATTTTTCTAAATTGAAAATTGCCTTTTTTGGTATATGTTATAAAAGCTGGATTGAAGTTGTAGAAATAGTAGTACACAACGAAACTTGTATATTTGAAAAGTAGCAAAAACTAAGAAAGGGATCTGATTCAAAATCTATCAACGAATTGATTTTTTATGAAGAGTTGTCTATCCACACGCTAGCACATGACAATGGGAGTTCTAACACCAGCGCGCAATCAACTGAAGAGATTAGAGCCTTGTATTCAATTCCATATTTCCTCCATTTAATCTCGTACCATCAGATTTTCATGTTTGCAAAACAAAAGACATCACATTTCGTCGGACCAAAAAATCAAAACAAAGTTTATAGACGTAGGCAGTAGCGTCGTTGTGTACTTGCGGAGTTCCATTCTAAGGAACTCAAAAATGTGTTCACTGTTGGTGGAATTGTAAAGACCAGCAATTTTTAACCTGCGGTCTATGGATCTCTGGGGGTCTTTAAAGTCCTCGCATGGACTTTAATAGCAAAATTAAGAAAACCCATTCGCACCGAGTCAAACTGGACCCGAACATTATTATCAAAAATTCTTTCATGGCCAATATTTGTACCTAATAGTTTATTACTGATTTCTTTTCCTCACTCGTACTTACATGTATTATTTATCCTGTTAGAGTAACTTCAACTCTTCCTATTTTTCAGTTCCAACCGTAGCAAAATTCAACTGTACTCTCTTTCTTAAAATATTTATCATTTTAGCAAACTTTTGATTAACTCTTCTATATCCCCCCCCCCCATTAGATCTTGCGATAATTTTTTACTGCTGTTACTTTTGTTTAAAACTTGAATCATCGTCAATCAACAATTGATGTTTATTTTTCTGGAATCCGCATTAATTTTCCTGTTACTCTCGAAAAATAGGGATTTATTCCGGTAAAATTTGCCTAAAGTCTTGTTTAAATAGGAATTTTTCTTTAAATTTAGGCTAAGATTTTAATTCAGTAGCTTACTTTAAGATATTAAGACGTATAATTGCAACTAATATTACATCCATCTGGTAATTTTGTCATTTTAAAATTTGTGCATAATAGTTATTTATGTATCAAGGCCAAAAAGTGTAACTTTTACGGCCGCGTCTGGTTTGCAAACAGGCAAGGCCGAAAAAGTACGTTTTGGCCGAGGTGCATATTACATTTCTTGTGCGATCGAATTAAAAACAATTTAAATTTTTAGTAATTTTCAAAATTATAGGTTAGAAACTACGTGACATTCTGTCACTGACAGATGACGGCGTATGTACTGCATTACCGGCCCTCTCCTTAGCAACGGCCGTAAAAGTTACTTTTTCGGCCGTTGCTAAGGGTAACGGCCTGAAAAGTAACTTTTACGACCGTTGCTAAGGATAGGGCCGGTAATGAAGTACTTTATGGTTGCTAACGCGTCCGTCAAACAGCTGTTTCTAGTACGATCGCACAAAAAAATAATTATTGTAAAACGCGCATACTCATTATTTGTATCAAACCTCGACACTCCAAATTACATTTTTCTTCCTTCTATAACGTTTTGAAAGAACTTTTAGAAACCCTCGTATTACGACAAACCCGTATATCACCATGAGCGAAATAATGAATAAAAAGGTACAGTTTGGGGTTTAGGAAATTAAAAATCTTTGGTAAAGATGATTATGTCAAGAAGCATCGGCGTCCGTAGGGGGGGATGGCAAACGGGACACTTGTCCCCCCTAGGATAAAGTGCTCTATTACTGACTAAATGAATGAGGGTCAAGCTAAAGGTTGGTTGGAGATTTTTTAATACATGCCTGAAACATTTATTTTTTGTCCCCCATGCAAAATATTTTGCTGGCGCCCATTGCGAGATTTAATTATATGTGCAGAGATCGAATAAAAAATTAAACAATTATGCCTGCAATATTAAGATTTACTTAAATATCTTCGCTGATTTTCATATAACAATTAGATAACATTGCTTTTTAGGACATCCAATAGGTATTAAATGAAATTTTTAAAGAAGCCAAGAAATTAACTCGGAAAAAGTTTACTTTTTTTTGCATGAACTTAATAGAAAATCAGCAGTGAATGTAATGTGAAATTTTATCCCCTATATGTACGTATACCTACACAATAATGAAAAACAGTTGTGAGTTACTCAATAAAATATGTTGCTATAGGCACCATCGTACAATTTCATTTGGGTAATGTTGAATAAGTTAGAGTCAAAGGCTTTTTTATCATTCACTGTTTATTAATTAATTCGATGGTGAATAAATAATGAAGTTTTGATTAAACAAACTCATTGCAATTTCGATAATCTAGGGACAACCGTCGAACTGGTTAACAAAAGTCATAATCAATCTTAAACACACCAATTATCTGTAGAGAACATCAAAGGAGGCCTTGTGGTAATCAACGCTTCCAATTAAGCAGCGCTTCTGGCAGCTGCGAAATCAATCAAAAAACTAATTGAAAGCCTACCATGATCCCTTGAATCCCTTCGATTATATCCGTCTCGTCCGCACGCACGAGGTACTAAAGCATCGCCAGCGCCGTCTTCGTCTTTCGTAATTCTGATAACCGTTGTCTGTTCTGTTTCATTAATAATTTTCTGGATTCAATTTGGTATTTGACTTTATGTGATTGTGGCTTGGATCTTATTGTTCCACAATATTACTGAGTTTATTGAGTTTTAGTGATATTGTTTTTATTGGGAATTCTGATCGTTACTGGAGCGATTCTCATTTTATTTTTTCATTACTCCCCTATTGTCTTCACATAATTGTTTTGGGTTTTCAGTTTTCTTAAAGTGTATTAAAAAAGAAAATTCCTTTTCTAGAGTCTTGCAAAACTTATTACTGAACTAAGCTTGCTTTATAATTGAATTGGTTATACTATCCGCAATATAACGTCGATACAATATTATATCAGTAAGCCTTGCGCGAATGTTGACTGCATCAGAACAATTTCATCTTATCTGCAACTTTAATTTTCTCCTCCGTAACAGGTCCTTTATTGTTGACATTGTTTACCAAAACATAAAATTTCATCAAATATTTTTCTTTTATTATAAAAAATACTATCATAAAACAACTGATACTGAATGGAAACTAACAATCAAAACAAACATGGACTTATGATGCAAAGCACCTTGACAGAAATTAGAGAACTATAAAACATCCGAATAAACAATAAATAATCATTTACGCATCTTACACATTTTTTATTCTTTTATTTTAAATTTCATACCATAGCAAAATTGAGGCTAGCAACCGACCGGCAACTACCCTTGGGGCGCTCCCAAAAACCTAACCAATTTTTTTGTACAAAGTAATACGTTCGTTTCATGGATGAATTATCGAATTCTTAAGAAAAAAATAAAATATCAAAAATGATTTTATTGGGTTTCATTATCGCAACTTAACTTATTTATTTTATCGCGTATTAATTAGGTACAAATGACCTGAAATTATAAGCACGAATCATTAAACATGGTTTTCAATTCTCACTAGTATAGTTAAAATATAAAAGATGCAAAAAAAGCACGTTTTAAATATTGGCACAATTTTATTTTTTTAACTTTATTCCCCATTAAATCCAAATTTACTCTGCATTCATTTCTTGAAACAAGCGTTCCACACCCAAACTACGGCCCTTAAAAGATTTTGGTCTGACCGACGATACTTACCCCATGGTGTAAAAATATAATTGGTCGAATTATTGGGTAGAAAATTTCCTTCGCCTGTCAAATTTGCGTTTTCAACCAATCACTATCTTAAATCTTCTAGAGACTACCAATAGGAGCATTATTACACCGTAATAATTTTACATTCCCCTGTCAGACGTTGATTAGATTCTCCTGTCAAATTTGCGTTTTCGACCAATAACAAACTCACAAGAATTCCTAGAAAAGACCAATAAACACAATCATACACTGATAATATCCTTTTCGCAATTAACAGATTTTCATGCGTTTATTAGTCGTTTCTAAGGAATCTGAGTTTGTGGTTGAAAGAAAATATAAATTTGGGGAGGGAATCAAATATTTTGGTCTTGATAATTTTTTGACGAATTTCGGCGACCAATAGAGTTACTTTAATATAGATTAAACCACACTCCTGACGCACCACTTTGACAGTACTTGTAAAATTTGACATAACGTACATTTAATTTGACAGGCAGGTTAGGTGAAGGAAATTTTCTGACAAAATATAACTCGTGCATTGCAAATAATCTATTTTTGACAAATCTTCACTTGTTATATTACTACTGATAATACTCTGTTTAAATCAAAAAATGTCCAAAACTAATGCATTTCATCATTTATCAACAGTCTTTCTGTAAAAAGTATTCAATTTAAATTCATTAATGTTTATTGTTATTTCTACAGTAAATTATTCAAAAAAAAGTCAAATTAAATCAAATATAAACATTTTCAGAAAATGTTGAATTAGCCTATGGCAAACAAGGTCGTAAGATAAATTGTAAACGTAAAGAAAACACTATCCGCCCGGTTAATAACTTCAAAGTTCGAATCAAAAAAATTGGGGGGCCATGTACTGACGTTAAACATTTTTTCTGACACGATTTTATTCTCACAATAAATAAAAGTTTATTATTTACTTACACCAAAACACCATAAAATTAAAATTAAAAACTGAATTCTTACACATTTTAACGCTTATCCGTTTCACAAACTGAATTTATTCCAACCGCAATGCTAATAAAACTTTTTGCAACATTTACTGCTACAAAGTACAGTTTTACTTACTTTCTAACCATAGTAGCTATTGAAACTAAAAAAAGCTAAACCATCACAGCCACATGATCTTAACACAACTAAATCATATGTTAAAAATCTGATTTTCTGTAGCGGTTTTAATTAACACCAACCAAATCAGGCACTGATAAAATCTAAACTCCTCATAAGATAATTTGTAATAATTTATATAATATAAAAATTTTGACAGAACAATGCGATAACGGTAGCAAACAAGGTAGGTACTACTAGGATTTACCATAGGTACTTCAGTTTACAAGTATCATATATTTTATTATTTTAACGTTAGTAGAGGACAATGACTTATGCAAGAGCCCAATATTAATTAATTATTTTAGCATCATTTGTTTTGTTTTTGTTTGTACAGCCTACTGTTTGTTTTTGTTTTTAATTTTTTTTAAATCTAAATATATTTGGAATTTTAAAAAAATAAGGAATTTAAATAGGTCATGGTCAACTACCTATAGCTTTCATATAAAAAAGCTAAGTTGTGTCTTAACTTTTTAACGGCGAGCGCAAAAATATTTGTTTACGTCGTGTTTTACATAATATAATTTAAAAATATTCTTCATAAATTTTTTTGATAGGTATTCACAACAATAACGGAGATATGACACATTAAAATAACTCAAAAACCGGAAACGATAGAATATTTTTGAAAACGATTGTAAGTTTGTCTCAAAAAAACTGCACATTTTCGGTAAGGAAACCCTTTCTCTATCTTGAATATTAACCGAGATACCTGTGTAATCCCATCGAATTTGGACCACCCTGTACTATATTTACCGTCCACAAACTAGTTCGTGAATTGTTGCCATAACTGCTGAAACAGCCGATGAACTATCAAAGACGCTGCCGGAACGCTATATCGATACTGCGCAAACAGCTGATCGTTCATCGGATCGTACATAGCCTTGCTGGAATAAACCTTTATTATTGCGTATATTAACTTAATGGATAATCACTAAAAAAAACAAATGGAAATTAAAGATATAAGGAAATTACTTTTTGATAATTATCTTGGACAACTGGTTTAGGTATTGGTCGAAAAGTCGGTGTGTACTCAGCTATTACATTTACTTTTTAAAAGATAACGTGTTAATAAAATTTAGTTTTTATTAATTTTGTGGCTTTTCCTTAAGAGATCCATTCGCATTAGTCAATCAAATTCATTAGATTATAATATCTGTAATTTAACTGTATGTGTGAGCAAGAAAATGAAGATTAACTGTCTACTTAATATAATTGTTTTTAATACCACTTTGTAGTAATTTTCTTTAAGTGTTTACTTCTGAAAGTTGCGCAACCAATTCGAAGAACCGCAAAATAAAGGAGAAGAGCCGACGCTGTGCATGTCCAAGTTCAACACAACTTTCCCGAATCAGTTTTAGTACTAATAAGAGGAGGCCATTTACAGTATTAGAAATAAGAATAACACGAATTGCAATAATAAAATGGACTGCCGGTCGTCATCAATACTACTATCCTATCACTATCTGTAATACACTTAGAGCCCGTGCATATATCAAACATCTGCCCATTATCCAAATTGACTGCTGTAATCAACTAAAAAGAATTCAATCCACTTCCACATACTTCCATATTTTCGTCTGAAACCGTTCTTTATGGTCCCTGAAACCTTAGTTTTTGTCTCAACACTTATGTACATTAATTCTTCAACAGTAACAGACAAAGTAATCCATTCTATTACCAACACGTTAAAACTGAATCGCAAATATCGTTCAATACACTTAAAGCTTTGCAGTTTTAATTTTTGAATAATTATGAGCTGGATTCCTGGGAATATAATAAAAAACAAACCAATAAAATTCATGAATTTGATTAACACCGTTGCTTAAGTGATAACCAGAACAAGAAACAATTTTATTTTATTCATGGTTACGTTTGATTATTTAACTTTTTGTTCGGATTTCTTCAACGGTACATAACCCAAGTCCATGGATCCAGATAAATTAGCAACGTCAAAAAAGTGGATCTTCGGATGCTCAAACGTTTTTATTTTTAATGGTACTTTCCTCAAATACGGGCAAGCGTGCTTAAAGGTATAAGAATTTTTAAATTTTAATCTCAACACTTTCTTGAGCTCTAAACAGGAAATTTGGTTACAACCTGTAACATCAATTAAGCTTTAATTACACCGTTTGCATGACACGTCTGAAAATATTGTGCACATTTACCCCCATTATCCGGCCTCGATTACCCAGATGTTCGATCATGCGAACTGTACGGAGCAAATAATTTTTACAGAATTTATTACAGATTATACGAATTGGCTGCGTAAGACGTTACAAAGTATCATTTATCGAATTTATCACAAAACAATAATTTTCTGTAGGTACAGTTAAAGGGTAAGGAAAGTTTTTAAATAAATCGAGCTTTCAAAAGAAATGTTTTTAATGGCAAAATTTCAACCCACTAAAAAGTTCTAATAAAAAACCAACAGGAGTGGCACTTTTCAGCCCCCTGTAAAGGTAGGAGATGATTGAAAATTTTACTAAGAGAAACCTTTAAACAAGTACAAAACATCTACCAAATATCATTCTCCAACATTTATCTAAATTTGAAAAATAAAATAAAAACCTTATTTTACCGCTCCCCTTTGGTAGGATGTAACTCCGAAAGGAGACGTCTAAGGAAAAAAATTTATATGAAAGACCCCCCTTAATTTTCAATAAGGAATAGCTTCTCCATTTTTTTGCAATGTTTAAGAAACACCCTGTATATAAAATATCGTTTTCCTTTGAATTTTTTTTGTAACTCTTAAAATAAGGCCACTTTTTTGTGAATATTTTAAAAGAATAAAAGTTTTAGGTCATGGACCAACATTTATCAAGAATTATTTTATTTTAAATTGATTAAAAAAAAAACTTTTTTCATTTGTTGCAGACTTTTCGAATGACTGTATATGTATTATGTGAAACTAAACATTTTAATAAAAATTATTCATACTAAATAACTTTTTTCCCCTTTCGATTATCCGTATTTTTCATTATCCGAACCATCTTTATCCCCAATTGGTCCGGATAATGGAGGTTCTAGTGTATATGGGTACGTCTTTCAAAATTTGTATGCCTTAACTTCCCTCCATTCATTTTTCTAATCTAAGATATTTTAGCGACAAGATGCCATCCAGCGCTCTAGCAAAATCGTGCACAATTCCATGTTTTAGGGTAGGTATAGAAAATGGATGTAGCTGAATTAATAAATTTAACATAAGTAATATTACGGGATATAATTTTAAACACCTTAATAACTAAATCATGCTGTTAGTTTAAACAATTCTTGATAATCTGAATTTTCGTATAAACACCAAGAAAATTGCAATGCAATTAAACGTCGATTTCTCAACATCCTGCCACTTTTGATGATCAAAGAATGCTGAAAAAGTTAAAAAATAATAAATGTACTGTTTATATATTTATAAAATTGACAAAATCATGTTGTCAATGATTGTGTATGGGCTGCTTGATCCGAACCAATAAACTTCAACAAAAAAAAAAAACTCTTGTTCCATTTGTTTAAATTATTTTAATCTATTTCAATAGCTTTTTTCGTCCGTTCTTTTTACTTAATGAAATAAACCATTTTTGGGAAGTAAATAACAATCAACATCTAATCGCTTCGCACCTATTCGATTTACATTTTCAGAATTCTTATTACCTACTTGAACAATTCCAATCATACATAGGGTCATTAGGTCGATGATTCTGTTGATAACGATAAATTTTGAGATAACATGCTTTTAAATTTATATAAATAATACATTTATGAACACACACTGTTCGATATGTGCGATATGCATCAACAAAATACAATTTTAATATTCAAAAGAAAAAGCAATTTTAATATTAATCTTGGAGATATGTAAAAAAAACGCTGTAATAAAATAGAAACATAATTTTATAAAAGCATTTAGTAATAAATTTTCAATAAAAGTAATTTACAAGAGAGGGGCTGTGTTGTGTCTAAACTGCTTCATCGACGATTGTAACGTATCCACTTCCAATCTACTTAAAAGGACCCTGGCTTCTGTAAAAAGGTCCTATCTATAGAAATCGACATTTTCCAGATCTGAGTTATTGAGAAAAGTGTTCTACTTTGTTTAATAATTCATTATATTTAATATCGAGATAAAACTTTATGTTAAAGGAAATTGCTAAATTAACTAAAAACTACGGCTGATGTGTACTACTGCTGAAATTGTATTAGATAAAAATTTGATAAAAACATAAAATTAATTAAAGAGCTCTTTGTAATAAGTATTTCAAACAAGAGTCTCAGCATTGTAGTGTCATTTAATTTTCTAATTAAACTTATTTTTTAGCAAAACAATTATAATTGTGTTGTTAAAAGCTGATTCCATGAGAAGATAACGGTATTGCCAGTTAATAAAAAAACTAATTAATAAATTATCAATAAAATTTTACTGTAGTATCGTGCAAAATATGTAGCACCACAAGATTCTCCATCTTATACACGGCTGACGCTACACGACATTTGTAATTCTTAATTTAATGCTTGGGCGAGTTGTAAAACCTTACAAATTTTTTTTAGCAATTTAAACCGTGAGTTAGCCTAAATGCAGTATATGGGTACACGTAAAAGTACAAATCAATGTTTATCAGCTATGACCGGTGCGCAGAAGAGTGGTCCAATGGCTAAACGAACGGTAAATTGTTATTTCTTACCAGTAAATACTCATTTTAAAAGTAATATTAGTTTCACAGTGTATAAATTATGTAGTGCTATCTTATCTGGTATTCATGAAATATAATATTGAGGAACAGATTTTTTTAAAGCGTGCAGTCCTTCGTACGAGCCCTTTTAGCTGTAGGTACTTTCACCAAAAACTTCCTTCCTCTTTCTTTGGGCTTCTTTTATAGTTAACAGATAAGACTTTGATTTTCCCAATTGCCAATTTGTGATACATTTCCGTTTAATTTGCTAATCAATACTGCATAATTAATTTTATTAAATTTATACGTAAAGTTAGGTACATGAATGTACAAGTCGATTAATTTGCCGAACCAATAATGACTTTAATTATTAACCGAAGCCGTATATGGTACTGAAATCAATATTACCGGGTATAAACACTTTAAAAGCAAAATTAGCCGAGAATGAGCAACCTAATAGCATTATTGTATTGGCCCTTTAGGTGATTATATACGCTCTAAACTGTACGGTTTCAATTAATTGTAACCGTCTTTCATATTATTGTAGTCATTATTTTACATGTTCCATTTATATAATAGTATTACAGTCATGCATCAGTTTTTTTTTTGAAAATTGGATAAGCCGTTGGTAATTACCAGGATAGACCACCACAAGAGATCTCTGTAGGTGGCAGGGTGGTGACGTCACACCAGATGGTTGCCATTAGCAGACAAGTGTGAATCTAGTAGGCAATCGCCTCTGTATTATTTACAGCAGACCATTAGAGTAATTAGTAACTAGATACTGCAATTATAGGGAATGACATCTGAAAAACTGGTTAATGCATCCAGAGACGAACTAGCCACAAGTTCCACAAAGCCCATATGGACGAGGCTACACTGAACTTCTTTTGGACAAAATATATCACTACAATATTATACGGATAAAACCAGAACGATCAAATTTTATTACAATGTGTCAATTTTTATTGAACTAGCGTACGGCATAATTTGTCATAATCACATTTGAGACGTTGACATTATTTCGAAAGCTCATATTTTCCAAAATGAAACACTTTATCTACAGATGCTTTTGGCTACATTCGATGATCTTTTGGTGGTGCCGTTGTAGTATGTGGTCTACCGGGTGCCTTCGATCTACCTGTGACAACTTGCGATAATTGTTTAGTCTGTTTGTAACATTTGTGTATATTTTATCTAAGTAGCTTGCATTGCATTATATTGGTAAAAGGAATCAATGCTTCTTGGATATTTGGATTGAAGAATAGGTCAGATTGTTGCTACGTTTTTGTGGAGATTACCAACATCACACCGTGAACCATCAACAAAATTATGTAGCTCTGGCGACAGGAGTCAATATTCAAGAAATCAAAAAGTCTTGGTTGAAGGCAAAAATCCGAATTTTGAAAAATAAATTAGGAGTGGTCCACATCAGCATGTCCAGTCTCATTTGGATAACTACTGTTAAAAGGTATTCAGGAAAAATACGGATGACCTGTTTGCGGTGTTTTGGAAGCTATCAAATGTGTGTAGAGGTAAAATCTTGAAAATACATTAATTTTCGTACATTTGTCTCGTCAATATAACGAAATCTAGCGGTAGACTGTATATATTACAGCAGTGATGTCCAACCGGTAGCTCGAGGGCTCCTGGTAGCCCCGAGCAGAAGTTGCACTTGCAGATTTCTCATTGAAAATCTTCATATACGAACATTTTTCATTAATAAAAAAGATGACAGAAGACAATGATCAAAATTATCAGCCAAAAAGGCACATTGATGACCTTCAATCGCTTAAATATAATATATTTGATTATACGTTTTCAGGATCTAAAGGCAATCGTACAACTATTATTATTTTTGGTATTTTGACGTGAGGTACACTTATGCAAAAATTTACGTTGGTCGACAATCCATAAATTGAAATTATAGTTTTATGAAACGACATCTAATGTTATTGGAAATAATGGTTTTTGGCAAGCAACAGACCCCGTCATGTATCAGAATCTTGTCAAATGTGCGAAAAAGGTAAACTAATTTTTTGCTTCTTTATACCTCTGCGAAATGGCATTTTCGCAGCTTAATATCATCAAAACCAAACATAGATATGGTCTTACCGATAAACATTTTATTGATTGCTTGAAAAAAAGCAATATCTCCTTACGAACAGGATTTTAAAACATTACCAGAAAATATGCAATAGCAAGTCTCACATGAATTACTAATATGTATATTAAAAATGTATTTATTAACTTTTTTTGTTAGTTAAAATGCCTACTTTTTGAGTTTTTTCGCCATTAAGGGGGAAAGCAGATAAATGCGATTGAATAGACCGCCAAAATTTTGAAGTAGCTAAAGTTGCCCCCAGCCTTAAAAAGGTTGGACATCACTGTATTACAGTATAGAATAGAGCAGGGGTCGGCAACGTGGTGCCCGCGGGCACCCGGGTGCCCGAGAAGCATTTTGAAAGTGCCCGCCACTAACGTAAAATAACTTGCAAACCCACCACTTTCCCAATGACGCGCTTTGTCGCACTATTATAGGGATGGCAAATAGGTGTTGTCACGCGAGAGATTTTCGACGGCACGCTAAGTACCTATCTTTAAATATCGAAAATTTTCATATCTTTATACCATAACTAGCTAAAATGGTATGAGATATTCCTTTGGAAAAAGTAGCCAGCGGTCTAACCTAACAAATTTTGAAAGAGTTGCCAGCGGTCTAACCCAACCAAATTTGAATAAAGTTGCTAGCGGTCTAACCTAACTAGAGTTGTAATATTTGGCACACTGATCAAATCCTATTTGCCAATCCCCGCACTTTAGCTTGGAAAATAAATGAAAACTGCCCTTTGTCATAAGTTAGCTATTCGGGGTGCCCTTCTCATCAAAAAGGTTCCCAACCCTTGGATAGAGAGTGTGGGTAGACCGCATACTATATTATATGCAGTGTAGGTAGATTGCGTACTACATCTACTAGCACCCTTTTGGCTTCGTTGATGTAATACGATTCTATACCAAAATTGCGACCCAATGGCGGCCTGTGGGCTGCGTTTTTGATACCCTTGGTTTAAAGTCTACACGTTTATGTACAGCATATGTAGGATGAAAATAAAATTTGCTATGCGGAATATGTTTAGTTATTTCGTTTACTAATGTTAGTTACTATTTTTTATTTAAATCACATGCTACTTTATGTAGCTCAATTGTGGCAAGTTTATGATTTAAAAAAAAAAAAAAATACGCCCCTGAACGCATTTGTGGCGAACTCTTTATTAGTCGTAGCGGTTACTATTTAATAAAGCGCACACGCTCCTTTCTTTCTTTTCATGATTACATTATTACTTATAAATGGATGGTCGTTTTGGATCGGTTATTATCATGGTGTTTCCTTATTTACGTTTCGTTCGAACTATAATTATCTCAGCTAATTGGTTCGTTACGATTGTATAAGTTAAAAATAATTAAAAGTACCTAATGTATTTTAATTATAGCCTTTTAGAGAAACATACTATTGGAGCCACCGTTGCTATTTAAGAAGCCTAATTGCGTGTACCGAAATGTGTTAACAAACAACGAAACAAAGACAGCTCACAGCATTTTCTAAATAACTTATTTGGCCAGAATTCTTCTACTTAGTAATTAAACACCACAAGATGTTTTATATATTTTCTAGCAACAAAATTAAATAAATACAACTCCAAACCAAACTTTCAACCTCAAATTCATCGGACAGTTTGCTAAGCTTTCAAGATATTTTTTTTATAAAAATCAACGTTCTCTTAAGGCATTGGTTTCCAACCTTTTTGTACTCCCGCCCCCCTTTTTCATAAAAAAATGCGCCCCCCTCACTTTTCGTAACAATCTAATTTCATAAATATTGCTCTGATATAATAATTGTTTAATGGGCTACAAAACAATATTCTGTATAAATAAAGTTCTTTTTGTTTGTTTGTATTCAAAGATGATATTTTGGTAACAGTTGCGCGCCTCCCTTGCAATAGTCCACGTCCCCCTAGGGGGCGCGCCCCACACGTTGGAAACCACTGTCATAAGTCAAAGCTTCTTCACTTTTGTGTCGACAAGTAATTTATATTTAGCACTGTCTTACGCTATACAAAATGAAAATCAATTTTGGAGACAATAATAATCGTTATTACGATAAGAAATTTTAATTAAATAATTCCCTTTTCAACAAATCAATAACAAACTACTGTAGATTAACAAGTGATTACACTCATTTAG
This sequence comes from Elmis aenea, assembly GCA_947652605.1. Lineage (NCBI taxonomy): Eukaryota > Metazoa > Arthropoda > Insecta > Coleoptera > Elmidae > Elmis > Elmis aenea. The sequence goes on from OX393581.1 coordinate 35,353,482, forward strand.
TTATTATGAACAAAAACATATACATATATTGTAAGATGTTATCTGAAAGTTCATCTAAATCCAACAATATTGTATAGATACTGATCAAATAATATCGCCCATTTGAGTTTAACGCATCAACTTCCAATTATTTTAGAGCCACTTATGTTAATGAATAAAATTTGAAATCGAGATAAGTTTATTGGCAAGCCTGCTGTTGTTCATACAACAACATTTCAAACAGTAAATATTTGAAAACTTTAACGATTTTATAGGATAATTGCTCAGTAAATATCCACCTCCGTAGTTTAAATTTTTTTTTTTAAATGTGATACATTTGCTACAATCTATTATTATTATCATATGCAGTTTATTTAAAAGTATTAAACTCAGACAAAATCAAGTTTTAGCACGCTGACTGTACAGAATGGACCAAATGCGAATGTTTTACGCGGTATCTTGGTTACCATAATAATAAGCAAAAATCTGATATCGGTCTCTTGGGCAATTTTTTTTGAGAAAAGATCAGCTATGTAATCAGATTTTTTATATCTCTTTCCATTTTGGCGCTATAGATGACAAATAAAATGTAATCATGTTTGAAAATGTATTATAACTTCTTTATTTATTGAAATAGAACAAAGTGTTATGCACGTTTATTATATACATTTTTATGCTTGGTTTAAAAACAAAATATTTTTTTTAACGACCTTGACTTTCGAAATATAAAGTATACCTACTTATATATTTAAAAAAAATAAAAACCCTAGTTGGCCACGGCTTTATATGAAAGAGAATTTTTTTATATTTTCAAAAATATTTAGTTTTATATACATTCGTTGCAAAAAATCAGGGGTTTGGAGCGGAGCGCGGAGCAGTGGAGCAATGGGTTTTTGCCCGGAGCGAGAGCGGAGCCGGGAGCAAATAATTTTGATTGCTCCACTGCTCCACTTTACTATTATAAACTACATTTTTTTGTAATGAATTATTCTCATGGGTATAGTATTTAATAAAATTATAAATAAACTAAATTTGATTTTTTTTAAGTAAAATTATTACCTATAATGTAACTTTTCTGAATATTAATTTTCATTATTTTGTATTTGAATTTTGAAAAATTTTAAAGAACTTTTTTTTCTGTTTTTAACTTTTGAAGATCAATAATTTGTTCATTTATTTAACTTCACTTGTTTCTTAGGGTCAAATATTGTAATTTTTGGTCCATTTCTACATATCTCATAAAATTTTAGCTTTGTTTTAAAAAGCAAATTTTTAAATAAAAAAACTTATTTTATTAATATTTGGAGCGCGGAGCGGAGCTGGAGCAGGCATCTTGATGCCGGAGCGGAGCTGGAGCGGAGCAACTAAAAAATTGGACTGCTCCAAACCCCTGCAAAAAATAACCGAGATATGGCTAATTTTGTAAAAATCTCCTTATTAAATTTCGTAAACAAGTGATGTTTGCAATAAATAAACAAGTAAACGTCATATCCAAGTAAATTTTTTTTACTTTTAAGCAGATCCGTGTTTCTTTTGTATTTTATAAGTGTTTATTGTAGTATTGTGAACATGGCGAAATTTAAACACTTTGAAATGTTTAATATATTAGAAGTTTACATTGTAAGTGACAAAAACGTAGCGGCTGCTACAGAATTTACTTGGAAAAGACGTTTAGTTGGTAAACTTTAATAAGGAAATTTTCAAAAAACTAGCCAAATCTCGGTTATTTTTTGCAACAAATACATACAACTATATTTTTGAAAAGCTTAAATAATGCTCTTTCATATAAAATCATGGTCAACTAGGGTTTCTATTTAAACCAATATAAGTTTACTTCATATCTTGTAAGTCAAGTTAAAAATATTTTAGTTTGGTTTTTAAGTAAGCATAAAAATCAGTATAAAAAACCTGTACAACCTTTTGTTCGATTTTATTTAATAAATAAAGAAGTTATAGTATATTTTCAAAAATGATGAAACTTCATTTTTCGTTAGTAGTGCCAAAATGGAAAGCGATATAAAAAAATCTGATAACATAAGCGTTCTTTACTCAAGAAAACAGCCCAAGAGACCGATATCAGATTTTCGCCAACTATTACCGTAACCGAGATACCCCGTAAAACATTAGAATTTGGTACACCCTGAATAACCAAGTTTACCTTGATGAATTTTTTTTTTATGTTGCTGAAAAGCGTAAAGTAATGGGTAGTTCACACGGTGACTTTTAAAGTCGCGATGACTTTTAAAATCGCGACTTTAAAAGTCACCGTGTGAACGACCCAAATTAAAAGTCGAGACTTTAAAATAAAAATGGCCGCTCTTGTAATTGCAGCATCGAGTGTTGTAGAGCAACTAATTATTTTGAAGTTGCTATTTGTTGATAATGTTCTAAAATCGTTGGAACATCTATTGGGGACTTGATAAATTGGAAATCGATGACAAACAAATGTATATTAGGTTAGGTTAACCTAACTTATTTGTCTGTTATGTCAAAATATAAGAATATGGTAGGCTTACGTCAAATGTCGAACTGTCAAATCAAAGTCGCGACTTTAAAAAGTCGCGACTTTTTAGTTCACACGGTGACTTTTAAAGTCGCGACTTTTAAAATCGCGACTTTAAAAGTCACCGTGTGAACTACCCATTAAGAAGATGTAAAAGATACTTAAAAAATGTAGATTTGGTGCCATAACGATGCTTGCGTTATAACGGTTTTTAAAATAGATAGAGAGAGAGCTAGAGGCAGCTTCTAGAATTTGCGACGCGCGCTTATATTAACAATAAACTAATATAACTTAAATAAAGGATTAAAGTACCTACGATACAATAAAATTTAAAATAACAATCTTAAGTTTTGTAGACCGTTGTAAAATCTATTTAACCATGTTGTTTTGAAAATAATTGTATTTATAGACTCCTAAGAAGAAGTACAAAAACAACGTGGCTCTGTTTTTTTATTCGTACATTAAAACTACTTCATTTACTTCTCTTATGATTGACCTTTTCGCCATAACGTATCCCCATGATCATGCTATGACGTGGATCCCCCAAAGCAATTTGCTTGGAATGCTTCACTGTCAATAGTAATAAAATTTAGATGTAAAACAAATGATAAACTAACAGTTTCGAGCTACTGTTACGCGTTCCAAATCGGGACTAAATATAAGTAAATGCGTTAATATTCATATCAGATCCATCTTGTCTTAATTGCTGCTCGTTATTTTGTCTCCGTAATTTAATGACAGCCATTTTAGTCATGTCCAAAAAACTGTTTAATGGAAAATCGATCTAAAATCTTGAATAATCTATATCGGAGATCGCAACCTTATTTCCAATTAAGAGTGTCACCCTGCATAAGCAGGCTGTGAATAATTCATGACAACAGCTTTCTTACCTTAATAACCCATGGCGACACGCCACCAACAAGAAACTGTCAAGATGCAAATGCAATTAACATCGAGGAGTGCTTTGCAAAATAATTACAAACATTTGAACGTCGCTAAAGATTACAGGACTCTGGAGTGTTGGCGTACACTAAAAGTACTTTAAAATACGATTATCGTCAATTATATTCTACGGCTGTTGCAGCTGAACTCATTACCTGTGGATCTAGTAGGTTGAGAGTGTAAGTAAGTACATGCTACATTGAATATTTGTGGCTGCTACGTACATGATGAGGAAGAAACAAACTTGTAACTTTTTCTTTTCATTTAAAGCCGTTCATTCGACCCCTAAAACAGAATATTTATTCAACAGCAAAAGTAGTATCAATATCTGTATCCAATTTAATCCGTACACATTTATGGTACAAAAGTTAATCTAAATCGAAATGATTAAATAATAACTTAACCTTTAAAACTTCAGCAGGCCTGCGTTAACTAAATTCTTTAGTGTGACAATACTACAACATAATTGTCGTTAAAAAACAAAAATTAGAAATGTTAATAAAAGTTCGTCGATATTATAAAAAAAAAAACATTTTGCGATGTTGGTTACTTTCGAAAGTTTGTCTTAAAAGAGGCTTGTCAAAACTTTTAGGAAACTGAAGATGAAAAAAGGCGTTAAGAGAAGAGTGTACTTACTTGAACACATAAGCGTTTTGTTAAGTAAAAGGGTATTTTTCTTTGAAAGCTTAGTGGTCGATTCTTACCTCTGTATTCAAAGTTAACTTTTTTATTTAACCTTGATCATTGCAAAAGTATAGAAAATTAAATCGTGTATTCAAAATATGTATCTTTGGTTTTATGAATCGCATAAATACACTTATTGGCTAAAGTATTTCTTTCTCAAAATTTCTCTGCTTCTTTTACTTACAATAACGACAAAATATGTTACAAATTACTTTGATGTTTATATCAAGTAACTTGGGATTTTCTGTTTTACAAAAGAAATTATAAAATGATCATTGCGTACCTGTTTTACAATTGGGTGGTGAACAGTATCGAACAGATTAAGATGTTGTTTAAGTTGTTTTCTTAGCCATTATTGACATGATTGTTGCCAAGAATATGATACTGAAGTAGATACCAAAGAAACATGTATACCAACTTTGTTGTAAAATTGTCATTTTTACAGAAGTTTTGATGGGAAACAATCAATTTCCGTGCTAGATAAAATAACCTATTCTTGCTTGTTCAAATAAGTCTCTTTTAATAGTCTGTTACAAAAAATATAAACCAAAAGTTCCAAAAAGTTGATAACCGTATGACCATAGAAGTTATGCCTTATAATTAAAGGTAAAAACTTGCACCTATTACATTGTTTACATACAATTATGGCTCATAAGTTGTATGTAGTTCATAGACCTGCTAACAATCAAGTGTTAATTGCGCTTTCTTCCTTATTATCTAATAGCACAGGCTTGAAAGCCTTTCATATCGGTTTTTAGTTGCGTTCCTATGAACTCTACCTAATAATTAGACGTTAATTAGTAAAAAACTAAAGCTCCATCCTTTTCTGTCACTATTTACAAGAAGTTAAAACAGTTTCTACTTTTGTATGGCAGAAACAAAGTGAACGGGGCTTTTACAAACCTGCGCTCTCTGTCTTTAAGGTTCGATTAACTCAAGAATTATTTCAGAAGTGCCCATTTTACTGACGGTCTTGTACATACAAGCCTGTTGTGAACCAACTAAGCGATGTTAATGCATACCCGAGGCACTTTTAGGAACGACAACCCGTGTAAATCAGCGAATTAATTAGGCTAATAGTTAAGTGTTTTTAAAAGTTTTATAAAGCAGACTTAACGTAACGACACATACCTTAAACACCCATCAAATAAGGCGTTTGTGTAACAGGAGCACATAACTACGAGGAGGTCGGTCGGCTCGAGTACAAGATATTTGTTGTCAGCAAATCGTTTAACGTGTACCTAACCATGAACTTATGTATTGCAACGTATTATGACAACACAAGAGAACAAACACAGATAATAATCTAATGCGCCCTTGTACTTGTGTAATTATAGTTTAATCTAAAATAAAACTTGAAATAATTAATTAAAAAATTAATTAAAAAGCATTAAAATTAACGCCAATCAAATTATCAACTACAGATTATTGTTGAAGAGCAGGGGTGTGCCACTTGGACGTTAATAAACTGAACTTTGGCCACAAAAGTATTACACGAAACCGATAAGATCAATTTTAAAAACGATCATTCATTGATCCCAAAAGTAAAAGAGGCGGACGTGGCCGAAATTTTAGAAAATAAAATATGGTGTGCGGTAAAAATGTCGATTAAATTTTATAAAAATACAGTCCTTAAGTATTAACGTGTATTGAACTTTTGGAGATAATAATAAAATCTAGGTATGTTCTATAATTCCTAAATGTTTTAGACAATAGGTAGTTTATAGAATACGCTAATTGACTAAAAAAACAATCGATTTTCAGTTGGTGCGCCTGATTTACCTGCGTACATATTAAAGTAACATTACTTTGTAATTTTTAAGTTTAATTTTTACCCCTCATATTAACATCACATAAAGTATTCATTTACAATTAATTAAAAAAAGCTTTTAACACATTACGATATGTGGCAAATTTGTTTGTGCGATTCTAATAACAAATTGTGTTTTGTTGTTTTTATTTATGGAACAGTACAATATTGATTCATTATGAAAATCACTTTCATCAAAAATTCTACCCAAAAAAAATAGCTACACTAAAATGTAGATCAAAACGCAATATGTTATAGGACTATCATAATAGGATTCTAAATGCCCCACCTGTAATCATAATTTTAACTGCCAGTATTTATTGTAACATTTCAATAGCTTTACTTTAAACAGATATTGTAAATATGTTAAAGACGTTTATAATTTTGCTACATTTTTTTCCAACTTGTGCATGTAGGAAGTTATCATTTGTTTGTTAATTTTTAATGCAGAGCCATGATCATGATACCATCAAAATTTACCGATATTTTTCTTGTCATTCAGGTTTGGTTGCTTATAACGACAGATTATCTGCTTATGCAATAAATTTACGTAAATTAACGATAATATTAATGATTTAATAAACAAATTAATGACGTTAAGTGTACGAGTCAAGAGTTCAACATGGTTTAGTACAAAAATTAAGTAGTTTTTCGTTTTAAAATCGCAAGCGACGTTCTTATTAAAGCTTATTTACAATAATAATTTACAAATGTTTGTATTTATCAGAGAAACCTCTTCATAAAAACGTTTTTTCTACACATATTGTATAAATATTTATTTATTTTACGAGTCTAAGAAAGTTTATGTATGTTAGGAAACTCTGATATTTATTTATGATACCAAATCCGAGAGTTTGTCAAGTTTCCTTGTTTATATTGATAAGAATGACAGCTGGTACTAAAACTTTTGGATACAAAACAGATGGTTGTCGTTTAATTTTAAGTGATCACGAAAACAAAAAATTAACCAAAAAGCTAAATACTATTAGTCTTACTAACGCTATTATGTTTTTCAAACATAAAATTGAAAATTAACAGTTTTTAATCACATTTGCTGATCATTAAAATTTAAATAAGAAAGAAATCATCTATTGATGGTTATGTTGAGCGCTATTAAAAATAAACCACTTACAACACAAAATGTATTACGCCAAACTATAATAAGTACCATTTAAAATTAGTTGTCTTTGAAGGCATAGAAGACTGTTAAACCCAGTATTTCTCAAACTTTGGGTCGCGATTTTAAGAGCGCTTGAGATTACATTAAATACAGAACGCAAATTATAAAGTACAAGAAATCTAGTTATCTTATATGCAAATATAACTATTAAACCGTAATGAATTGTATACCATTATTGTATTAATAAAAAAAAGCAATGCACAAACATAAACACCAAGTCTATCAAACCAAAAAAGGTTTTTTCTTTGACAACAAAAAAAAAAGAGTATACATTTACAGAATGTTAATATTATAGAAGTATTAATTTTGTTCATGATTTAAAGATTGGGTTCACAGATATTCTTTTACATTTTAGCGAGTTTTCATAAATCAAGTTTGAGAACTGCTTCAAGAAAATTATTTAGACACAATGGAGTATACATATTTTCTTTTCAGCGTTTATGTAAGAATTTAAATTTCACAAATAATGTCGTTTAACTGAAAATTCCCTTCACCTGTCAAATTTGCGTTTTCAACCAATCACTAATCTTAAATCTTTTAGAGACTACCAATAGGAGCAATATTACACGGTAATAATTTTACATTCCTCTGCCAGGAGTTGATCCTCCTGTCAAATTTGCGTTTTCGACCAATAACAAACTCAGATTTCCTTTAAACGGCCAATAAACATAATCATACACTGATAATTTACTTTTCGCAATTAACAGATTTTCATGTGTTTATTGGTCGTTTCTAAGAAATCAGAGTTTTTGATTGGTGGAAAATAAAAATTTGGAGAAGGAATAAGGTATTTTGGTCTTGATAATTTTTTGACAGATGTCGGTGACCAATAACGTTACTTTAATATAGATTAAACCACACCCCTGACACACCACTCTGACAGTACTAACTTGTAAAATTTGACATAACAGATTATGTATGTACCTAAATACTATTTGGTTCATTAATTTTTATTAAAATATAATTCTTGAATTAAAAATTAGTTATAAATGATCTATTAATAATAACAATCGTAGTAAGTAGTAGGTATACTTTAATTTATCTAAATTAAACAACATTTTAATTTGACAGAAAGGTTAGGTGAAGGAAATTTTCTGACAAAATATAACTCGTGCATTGCAAATAATCTACAATTTTTGACAAATCTTCACTCATTTCGTGCACTCGTGATTTTTTCTGCTCAACTTGCATTCGGGCATATTTACCAAAAATTATCGATAATTTTCAATGCACTTGTTATATTACTACTGAAAATATACTCGTCTATTAATTTTGAAGTCCAAAATTTCACAACACGGCGAAAAACGCGATGATAATGGAGCATAAAGTGATTAATGTATACAAGAAAAATCAAAAACTATGTTTCTCTAGGTATTAACTTGTCACATTTCACTAAATATAATATCTGAGGTTGCTAAATGACTTTAGCAGCTGTCTAAATAAGAACATATTTGCAACGACGCGGAATGCGTCTTTTAACACGTCGAGATCCTTTGGGACAGGGATTTATTCTGTTTATTCAGCAAGAAAAATATTTATGGGTGGATGCAAAAGTCGTTAGTCACACTAAACCACAACAGTAAATCCACAGATGGTTTTGTTGTTATTATAATGACTTTCTTGAGTGACCGATGGATATTTTTGACTTTGAAAGCAAATTCAGTACCTAATGTATAGATTATTGCTTTGCAAAATTTCCCTCTAGAAAATAAATTTTGCCAGCTCTGCTCCTTATGCAGTTCACAGACACAACACAATCCAATTTAATATTTAACTGCAGTTTATAATGTACCTAGTGATCGATATAATTTCATTAGAAATCGTCAAATAAAATTGCAAATACGCTTAATGATATTTAAAATAATTCAATTGAAGTAAATCCCAAGTGTAAGACAAAGCTTTTAACTCAATGTAGCAGTCCTTTTTTTGTTAACACTGTTAACAGGCAAACGCAAAACATCGTAGAGTTGTTTACATGGCTGACACATAAAGGAGTTAACTTTTAACACTGACATTGATGAGAGTAGCAAAAGTAGGGTTAGAAATGTCCACGTTTTATTAAGTTAGCTACTTTGCAATGATCATAAAAGAGCGAACTCATATTTGTGGCTGCATTTTAGTAGTGTTTTAGTAGTTTGTTTGACCAATGTAAACATTATGATAAGGCAAGAACGAACAATATGTACCTACTTTGTTTGGACCATAAGGAATTTATTTGTTAAACAACATATATTATTTGTACCAACCAATAACAATGAATAAAATCTGTAATCAGTGCCGGTTTAAGGGGCGGGCTGTTACAGGACACACTGGTAACGAGAAGCACCAACAAAAGTACCAAATAAAAATCGAATGTAAATTAAAAAAGATCATTTTACTTCGTCTAGATAATTTTGTGATATGGTAAACAAAAAAAAAACAACAACTAAGGGACGCCACACAAGAAGTCTGCCCTGAGCGCGAAATTATCTTGGCCCGGCCCTGCAATTATTATAAATTATTTGAGAACGTTCCGTAACAAATGTACATATACAAAAACAAATTAAATCACCATTATTACTATGTTTTATAGTTTGTACTGTTTTAGTTGCGTGTTTAACTAATTAATCTTATTGTTATATTAACAGAAATGTGCGTTTAATATTAACTTTGCGGATTAGTAATTATTTAATTTTTGACTCCTGTTTTGCCGTTTCATTTTTTTAATGGTGGATCTACCAAAGTTTTTAAGAACGATTAGTTTTTGAACAGGAACGTAACATTTTTTACAACTATCAACATTTCAAGAGCCTAGTGGGGTGTTCAAAATAGAAACCAGATGTGTTAAAAAAGCAACAACCCTTAAAAAGATTAAGTTCTTTAGGCAAATATATTACCAGGTTTTTGTTATAATGAAAGTGCTTGACGTATAATATCCATGTGGCCAAAGCCCTTTTAGAGCCGCCAAGCAAGTGCTCCACAACGTACTAATCGACACTTCAGAAGGGCATTATTCTAAAATATTCAACAACTAGATTTTTTTTAAGCCAAGTATTACGATTATTATTTTGTAAAGCGGGTGGGTAATAAATTAGTTCTTGTTCTTTTTAAGCAAGTATTTGAGATATTATCGAAATTCCACGCCGCCTGTACATTATTATAATTAAAAAACTTTCCCTATTACTTAACAACATAGGCGTCACATCAGATAGTACAATACAAAAGATTGATTATGGCAATGTTAACAACCGAAAAGTACCACAAAATATTTTCAGCAGTAATATAACAAGTGCATTGAAAATTATCGATAATTTTTGGTAAATATGCCCGAATGCAAGTTGTCAGGGTGTGGTTTAATCTATATTAAAGTAACGTTATTGGTCGCAGACATCTGTCAAAAAATTATCAAGACCAAAATACCTTATTCCCTCTCCAAATTTATATTTTCCACCAATCAAAAACTCAGATTTCTTAGAAACGACCAATAAATACATGAAAATCTGTTAATTGCGAAAAGTAAATTATCAGTGTATGATTATGTTTATTGGCCGTTTAAAGGAAATCTGACTTTGTTATTGGTCGAAAACGCAAATTTGACAGGAGGATCAACTCCTGGCAGAGGAATGTAAAATTATTAAAGATTTAAGATTAGTGATTGGTTGAAAACGCAAATTTGACAGGTGAAGGGAATTTTCAGGGAGATTTTTTTTAATTGTGTCGCTTTTCAATGATTTAAAATTACCTACTTGATAATTCACAAAATAAATTATCGTGAGACGCACCAACATTTCTCAAACCTTTAATTTCGAATTTAAACACGGTATATTTTTAAAACAAAAGCTGTCAACTTTTAATTATGTCAAAGCTTTCTGTGATTTATATTTAAAACATTAAAAATTTATTTAATTATAAATATTAATGTTTTTCGAATTTGAAAACATACTAAATAATATCAACATTTTTCTGTAAAGGATTCAAATTTTAAAAGTTACAAAAAAAAAATTCAAATTATATTCCAAAAATTAAAAAATATCGAATTTATGTCTAATACGATCGATTTTCAAATTCTAAATCTAAACCGGATTTTCTGCTATTGATACTAGGAGATATACACTTTGCAAAAAAAAAAATTAAATGCAAAAAGTCGCCAATCACCGGCAAATTTGGACCGTAAAAGTATTTTATTCGCTCTGCAAAAGATTTGATTTTTTTCCTAATATTTTTATAAACAAAAACAGGTTTCTAAGCACTGTAAAGTTTCTTCTTTTTTGGTATGTAAGACTGAAATATAACCCTTACGACCAAAAAAGGTTGTCCAAATCTTTGATTTGAACAGATCTACTAAAATATAATTTCAACTACACACAGGATTTTTTATTGTACACAATACGGCAAAGAAAAAACAAGTATTTTTTGTTTAGGTTTTTAATCCAAAACTATTACATTAATGTGTAATCGAAAAAATATCTTTAGTTGATAAACAATCCTTGGAGAACACGCCTACATGTTAAGCATAGTTCATACAAAATATCAAAATATGTTTTCAGGTAATGTAATTTTCATAAATAGTGAAGCAGTGAATATTTAAATATTAAACAAGTTATTATTTAAATGGTGCAATCAAGGGATTGTGCGTCATTAAGCAAATTAGTTTTAATTAAAGTTTTAATTTTTTTAAGCGACTTATTATTGAATAATCAACGGACATTTTCATTATATAATGAAAATTATAGCATTATGTCAAAATCTAATCTACTTTTATGGCAATTAAATTAACAGCGCATTAATTAATTGAATGCTTCAAGCATGAAAGCAAAACAAACATATTGCGATAAAAATCTACGTTAATATAATATCGTTATATTATAAAACAACCTTGTGCTACGAAAATTTCATAGTAATTTCATTAACAAAATTAAAATGGGAAATTTGTATGCTGAATTTAATGTGCATTTTTTTGTTTTCATGCATTTGCTAATAGGTGTTTTGTGGCTACGTTGGGGGCGTATGCAATGTTTTTATTTTTCAGTTATCGTTAAAATAATTAAAACCAATTAGCATATTTCCAGTGATATTCATAGAGAATGTACAGGGTGTCTACCTAGTGCGTATTTTATTTATTTTGTTTTATTATTTGTTTATAATATTATTATTTATTTAAAAAAAAGTCTATTATCACAACCTAAAATAATTTACAACTATATTAAGTGTTTTGTAATCGCGTACAAATCGATAATTTGTTTACTTTTATAAGAACACCATTTTGTTATGAAAAACCTAATACATTAATGATTAATTAAATAAAAATATACATATTCTTTAATGTAAAAAATTAAAAATAGCGTTATTTAGTTGTTTTTTTCAGTAGGACTATAGTAATGGTTTAAAGTTAAAATCAATTGGAGTATGTTCAAACATTTTTAGTCGTGTGAACATTTTAACACTTTTTGCAATTATTTTTAGAAGAAAAATGTTAAAATTGATAAGAAATTAGTGCATATTATGGCCCTAAAGAAGTTTTTGGACAACATTATCTTGTTTTTTAAGCTAAATAAAGTAACTTGTACAAGAGGTTGCGTTGCGCACTACCATAGCCTAATAACACTTTTTCGAAAAATACATTGACGAGAGTATTAAAATGTTTATACAGTGTGTACAAAAAATAACGTAACGGGTCAATATCTCGTCTTGTGATAACTTTCCAAAAAAAGTTTCGATAAAAAGTTGTTTGTGGTCATTTACTACATAACCTAAAATTATTTTCAACTATACCGCGTATTTTGTTTTTGCGCACCGATACGTCACTTTGTTTTCTTACACCCTATATATTTTGTGTTTTTAAGTGCAAAATAGAATTTTTGTTTTTAAATATAATTTTGTACCTAAAATCAAAACTTTTTGAGTTATTTTAAGTTTTTGAAAGACAAATTAATTTTGCACCTAAAAATTACAAAATATATAGGGTGTTCTATTTAAGATAACAAAGTGACGTATCGGTGCGCAAAAACAAAACACTGTGTATAGTTGAAAATAATTTAAGGTTATGTAGTAAATGACCACAAACCACTTTTATTTAAAACTTTTTTTTGTAAAGTTATTACAAGACGAGATATTGACCCGTTACGTAACTTTTTGTACACACTGTATAACAGAAAAGATAGAGAACATTAACTATCGGATTTTACTTGGAACCACACTGGCTTCAATTGAATTGGTTGATATATTATAAAGAAAAAGATATATTCAGAGTGGTAATGATCTCTACTTAGTAGTTTTCACTTCTACTAATCAAAGTTTTACAATACAAAATTGAAAACGTTGGACCATTAACTATAGAAATATTACACAATTTATAACCCCAAGACATTATGCATTTTTACCGTATAAAATTCATCGAACTCGATTAAGTTAGGTATTTTCTGATTGAAACGTTCCTGGAATTTGTCCGCCTACACTTAAGTATGTATTTTAATTTGCATAAATATATTATGCATTGCATTAAATAATCAATTATAAATTAGCATAAGTAAACGTTGGAAATAAAATTCAATTAAATACGAACATTCGAAATTTATTTAATTGGGACCAAGCCAATCGGTTCTATCCAAAACGTGTTTTATTCTAATTTTGCTTATCTAAAAGACCTCCCTCGGGGGAAAACACTTTTATAATTTTTTTAACTTTACTTATCTGATATCTTAACATGGTCACTGCTTAATTATTTACAGTTTTTTTTTAGAATTTCATAAGAGAGCACTTAAGGTACATTATCAAAAACTTTACCTATTTAATTAAAACAACCAACATTAATAAACGAAAACGAAAATTAAGTAAAAGACTCCAATCTTTCAAGTAAATAATATTTTCTTCAGAATGTTTGCTCTTAATTTACTTTATTAGAAAGAGTAGCATCTTAATTTGCTTTAATTTATTACTATAACAAATTATTATTGCTATTGTGCTAACCATTATGTCATTAATCATGTCGAAGAGTAAGTTCTCAAAGAAAATATTTTTAAATTCATTAAAAAAACGTTTAGCTACAATAACGAGGCATCAAATTACTTTCTAAATTTTATTATTTCTATAAAAGATGTTTAAGTAGATTTTATCTACTTAAAAAATCGGAACCGATCTCGTATTACTAGAAAATGATTTTAATCCCTCAACTCACCACATAGTGACGTTATGATCATCACATTTAATTTCATTTGTATAAATAAAATCGTCATAATAATCAAATTACTTTCTTGATCCATACATAGCTTGTATTTTATTGTATTATGTAAACGCGAATTTTAGCAAACAGGGTAAAGATAATTTAAAAACCAAACCCTACTGACACATACAAGCTCGTTAAATAACAATATTGTTTTCAAAAAACAAACGAAATTAGCCTAATGTCTGTTTAGAAACGTTGTAAATTCGTAGCCACGGCTTTAAAAATTTTACTTAACATAAAACTTACACCAACAAACCAGGATTCACAACATTAGCAGACTCCAAAAAATATGCTTACCTGAAAAAAAAAATCAATATTAGTACGACATTAAAAAAATTACATGTATAAATTGCTTTAACAATTTTAGAGTTGTATATACAGTACAGACTACAGACACACCAACTTTTTAAAGTACCTATGTATAGGAACCTAGTTTACTATTTTCACCAAGCAACGCTAGTGAACTTAGGTGAAGAAAAAAGTTTGACAAAACCTAACAACAAAAATTTTTTACATATAGAACAAATATTCGGTTGCGCCAAAATTATCATCTTCTTTTATATAAAAATTAAAAATTGCAATTAGATTTGTCGCTAAATACGTCAAGATTTTGCAATTTCTTAACATTTGAAAATGATTTAGCTTTGCTAAAAAGAATTAAACGTTAATTTTGAATACTTAGTGCAACACATTTTTATTTTAAAATAAACGCAATATATTTAATTTTTTCTTCTAGGTAATATAATTACTTCTCGCTACACCAAAGGGATATGTTTTTATTTCGTTAAGTATTCTCTTTGCTGAAAACTATTTAAGGTAATTTGTTGTTCCCGTTGCCTTTAATTATAAAGTTTCATTGGACACTCCCTCTATAAATAAACTTTCTAGGCTAATTACTATCGACAAGTTCAGTCTTAAATTAATGTTATATTCTCTCAAGTGGTTAGCTTGTCTGTTCTATTAATCGACATGTTTGTTACTCTTATACATATAGGATGTTCAAAAACTTCTAAACATAGTTATTATTGCCTAATTATAAAAAAAATATATGTAACAATATACATTTCCTTATTTAACTAAAAAGTACCCATCCAAGCATAAACAATATTTCACAAGTATGTTGCAATACTAAGAATCACAGTGAGCTATCGACTGACAAAATGCATAGATATTTCTGCAATCTTCTGTATTGGAAGTCCCTTTCCACTCTATATTCTGGATTAATAAATAACATCAATGGCATCCCCCGCTTGCATAGATGCATAAATATTTTATTTTCTTGGATAAGGCAAATTCGTTATACAGCCTATGTTAACATAATAAAGAAGATTTGTTTTTCTCTATACAGATAGCGTATGTTTGATTTATGAAAAAAATGACAAGCCTACAGGTTTTTGTTTTACTAATAATCTAAAGGCCGCTTTACAGTGGCACTAAAAAAGTTTTAAACAAAACAATACCAGCTTATTTCTAGCAATTTCCTGAGATTTCTCTAAAATTTATGAAACGCCATTTTCAATATTTAATATATTTTATAAACCCAAGATAAATTTATTTTTATAAAGAATTTTACACGTAGAGTGACGAAAATACCATTCCCGTTTTTAGGCTTCCATAAGTGTCGCTGATACAGTAAGTATAAATATCGGCGAATGTATTTCAATAATTTTGAAAGTAACTTAAACGTACTTACTATATTCAATTTTCATTCCAAATAAGAATGCTACATCTAGATATACCTACTAATCAATTAAAGTATATCCAACGTACATCTCCAATATATTATTCAACCATTAATAGTTAAGATTTTAACAGTATTATTTCATTTAATAGGACATTTTGAGAGTTTAAAAGTTATTCCTATCGTTTACACCATGATTGTTAAGAACGGTATTTATGCAGCTAGTATTGAAAAGCAAGTTAAACATTTCGCTTTTGTGTTTATTTACGATGTCAGATTTTTTATTGTTTAGCAATGAGAATAAATCGCTCAGCTACAATATTTTTAACTCACTATACATCAATACATTCAAACGAAATTGTTAATTTGCTAACAGGTAATTATGTCTTATATTAATTGATACTACAAGTTAAAAAATTTATATGCAACAGCCTCATTTTTTTTAAGATTATGTTATTTCTCAACGGAAATTTTAAAACAAAGAACAAATTCGTTTTAATCGACTATTGCGTTATCCGTTTCGGTTTAACAACGTTCTTCTTAATCGGCTCCGACTACAAGTTACGCATAGTCAACGTTAAGTATTATTATAACGCATATGGGACATGCTATATGTATATCTTTATTTATGATTACAGCGTACAAAATATCAATGACCCAGGGTCGCGTTCATTCAATATTAAGTTATCTGTGTAATTAATTCCCTAATAAGTGGAAATTGTTACTACAATTGCGTCAGTTGATTGGGCTGTTATCTGTATGTGGGCAGATTGACTTGTATTAATTAGAGCAGATTTAAATACCGCGTTATCTGTTTTTAAAACGCTTTTGTATTAATTAATTATTTTAGTTCCCTATCTCTGCCAGCTTTTATAATTAGCTGTAATGTTATCTGTGCGAGTAATACGCTCTATTGCAGCGTTCTTGCAAAATCGCCACGTGCCCCATAATATTGACCGACTGTCATAATAAATCGTCCACTAATCGATATTAATAATTTTAAAGCAGAGTTAATTACGCTGGAAAACAACCGAGTAATATGTGTATCGGTTGTTTTGTTGATCGAGTATGTTAATCACTTATTTAAATGTGAATTGTGAAATAACTGCAATTTTCCACGGTTACTTTCACTAAATATAAATTAATTAGGTTTGGTCGGTTGCGTGCAGCTAGACATTTTAATGATTTTTCCATACTTATATTTAAATTTTTTGTTTGCAGAAAGGGAAAACCGTAATAATAACATCAATACAAAGTAAACTGAATTTATCACGGTTATTTCCAGGACAATTAATAATGGGCTTATACTTCTTAACCCTTACGTTCTTTGTAAATTGTAAAACGAAGAAATGAAAATCTGGTATTACTGGACGGTATACTTTATTTTTTTAAACGTCTACTGATCCTACGTTTCGCTCCTTATTTTTAGGAGCATCTTCAGGGATTGATTGTAAATGTTGATATAAAAATACGTAAATTCAAAAAAAAAAAAAAATTTAAACACACAATCTATTCATCAATTTTATCAATCATCATAGTTCCATAAATTAGATCAAGCTCGTTATGCTACTTTTCAACATGTATCTTTATTGTTTATAACCACGCCTCAATCCCTGAAGATGCTCCTAAAAATAAGGAGCGAAACGTAGGATCAGTAGACGTTTAAAAAAATAGAGTATACCGTCCAGTAATACCAGATTTTCATTTCTTCGTTTTACAATTTATATACAACGGACGTTTTCATACACTTAAGTTCTTTGTAAACATAAATACGAGGGTTGGCTAATGATATTTTGCGACATGATTAAATTTTTAAATTGAATTGATGTAATCTTACTAAACGCAATATAAGTTGCCTCTCTAAAGGTTATTATAAAATCATATAAGTGAAGCCATTTTTACTTTCGCCATACGGAATATCCAAAATTATCTAAAAAGGTAATAGATAAAAATATTTTATTTATGTAGACTTGTATCTATGTTGGGGTCTAAAAAAAATTTAAAAAGGTACTAAATAATTAAAATACGAATTCAAAATTTTGAACTTTTTTCGAAAACTTTTTTTTTTTATTTTAGTATTTTATCAAGTTTATTTTGATTACTAAAATGTCGTTTGCTTAAGCTCTCTTAAAAAATTTAAATTTTTTATAAATTTTAAATATTTTTTTAAAGAACAGTGTGGTTGTTTATATTCATAAACACTGGAATGAAATTCCATTTTGACAGACGTCTTTTTCGTCTACTGGACAGATGTCATTTACAAAAATGAGATTAGTTAGAAAGTCTGAAACGGCAATTTAAACTTTTTGAACCCACAAATACACAAACATACATTTACGAAGTCATTTGGTGGCCACACCAAAACTTGCGTTAGAGTTTTGCATTAAAATTTAAATTCTGCAGATTCTTTTCCATTAAATAAATACACCTAAACGTAAAACACAAACAAATTTTAGCTAAATCATCAATATCTTTTTAACGATCAAATAAATTACATCTTTGCTTAAACATTACAAAATTTAGTAAAGTCCTAAACTTTTACATCACGTGGATAACTTATAAATGGTCGGATTTTTCAAACTTTGAAGACAACCGTTTTAAAACCACATGATAAAGAGTGCTTAACAGATTAAAGCGTTTATTGCTGATGAAGTTTTTTAGACATGGTTGCTGCCAAAGGTGAGATAAAAATGTAATGAAAAATTTTTTTCACTTAAATAGTCTATATTATCAAGTACAAACAAATTTCGTCCAAAATAATAGCTTTAGTTTAATTCTATTTCTACTAATTTAAAAGAAACAAATTATTATCTTACTGTTCCTACTAATGTTATAAAAACTTAATATATACAGGGTGTCCCACATATCAGTAAAACGTCAATTATCTCAATTGTTTTAGAAATGACACCAAAAAATGTATGGCATAATATTAATATAAATTTCTTTTACTGTATCCCAAGAACATGTTACCTATTCAAATTATTTTTATACAGCACTAGCACAATTTTTTTGTTACAATTATAGGGTGAATGTTTTCTTACTTATCCAGTCATAAATTTGTGTACTTTTAGTAACAAAAAAAAATTGAATAACGCCTATTAAAACAAATCAAAATTTTGAATACATTTTTGTGTTATTCTATTTAGATTTTTCGCCAATTTAATAATATATAAGGTTGGGCTATTTCTAAAAACAAACGAGAAGTTTGTGGCACTCTAGACTCTATATATCTAAATAAAATCCCTAAAATCTTTTTTTTTTAATTAATAATTTTAAAACGAATTCTTTACCACTTGTTTAATAATGTTTGTATATAAAAACCGTTATCAGGCTACTAGGATATGGTGTAGATTTCATCAAATAAGGAAACTACTAATGTGGTAAATTAAAAACATTTTAAAGATGTTTAAGTTAGAATATTCTTGGTAATGCTTTCTCATTACGGACATTTTTTTAACAATCAAGAAGTCGATAATTTATACAAATTAACGGTACTCTAAAACGCATTACAACTGTAAAATACCATACAATTATAGCATTTCTGTTTAACTAACAAACAAATAGGTGTTAAAAGCTTACTCGTTAACACAAATGGAGCGTAAAATGTTATAAAATGGAAAACGGGGGACATAAGTATACTTGTTAGTGCAGTTCAAATGAGGAAAACGTTTCGATTAAAGCTTTTAAATTTGCTTTGCTGTGTGAAATGTTAATAGGAAACTTAAAAAATGAGGTCACACAGATTATCTCTGTACAATTGGCTGTACACGATCGATATTGCATTTATGTACAAAGTAAATCAGCAGAACTGTCTACATTATCGCGCTTTTTAATTGGCACAAGTATAAATTAAACGGTGCTTGGATTTTATAACGAATTGCCATGAAAAAAGTTTATTTACGACTAATTAACCGTAGCTATATAAATGTTCGATTAAATGTACGAGCATATATAGGTAGTAGTTCAATTATTTTATATTTTAAAATATATTTGGGCAATTATGCCCTTTCTAACAAGGTGTTCGCTTAGCAATGTACACATTTTGAAACCTTTTTTCCCCAAAAGCATTACAACTATATTTCATTTTCAATATTTTAATAATTTTAGTCTTCATTTAAAACTTTATCAAACAAAAATTATCCCGGATAGGAAACTTATATTAAACATTGTTCGTCCATAATCCATGACATTCTTTCCATACTACCTTCGGACTTAAGCACCAATTTTCTTCAAAATTCGCTTATTCAATCCTAGTTAGTTAACATCTTTTAATTTTGCGCAAATTTCTTAATTGTTGACATATTTAGGATCAACTTTTATCAAGTGAGCGGGCTTTAATGTCTAGCTTTTTCACTTTGATATCAATTATATTTTACTAAGCTTTTTTTATGTTTTGGCCAATTCTTTGAGCAGGGGCGAAAGGGTAATACTAAAATGGACAAAAAATCTTGTTCGCTACCTTTAACAGTTCTAAAGACATTCCACATTATGGTAAACTTTTATATTCTTTGGCACCAAATCGCTCACATCTTATTAAAAAATGATAAAACAGTTTCTTAATTCACAGCGCAACCTCGGCTTCCCCTAAAACGCAGATCATTTAAACAATTCCAACAAAATCCAACAATTAATGCCAAGAGCTTCAAAGAATTAAACGTTTCAGTTAAATAATTAATTAAGTATAAAAAAATTTAATCTTAATGCTATTTAAATAAATATAAAACAAAAAGCTTCAGCGAGACCAAGTCAGAAACCTTTCTGGTCTTCTCCTGAAGTTCACGATTGCTTTTTTCAGTTTTATTTGAAAAACCACACAATACATGTAACTAACATGTAATACTAACACAAATGTGTGCAATGTAGAAACAATAGATTCTAGTGAGCAATTACGTAAAAACAATTATTGAAATTCGTGAATTTTGGATTCTCAACTCGGTAACATGCTCGACAGTTTCTCATGCGGCGCCAACTTACACAGGCGATCAAAATGCAACAAGAGATGCAACTGGCTTATTTTCAAAATTATTATATTATTTACAGCAGGCATGTGCAACTTCCACAAGACCGTGGGCCGAATAGTGAATCTGAAATATATCCGCGGGCCGGACCTTTTTTAAGGGCTCGTATTGGAGTAAGCAAAAAGCATCTTTATTTGTGATTATTTTTTTTTACTTTATTCAAATAGTCATTTCATTACTATAAAACAATTATGAAAAACAGGTCGAACGCGAAGAAATTTTCAGTAGATCGCTGCCACAATTTTAAAATTTGCTAAAAAAAATTAATTTTTTAAATAACAAAGATACGCACCTCGGCGAAAAAAGTGACACAACTCAAAAAGCTAACCTGTCTCTACCTCCAACTTTACTACAGTGGTGAAAAGTGACTGAGGCATTTAGAATATTTTTTTGTAGCATATAAACTAAATAAAATTTCAAGGATTCGTCTTAAACATTTACAGATTCTTAATTATTTTAATTCTGTTTTATGATTACTTTTTTTTGACTTACTGAAGAAATTCTGATTTTGTCACTGATTGTCTCACTTTTCTTGCTGGGGTGCCATGTTGATGGCTGCATATTTTTTTGTTTGGTATCCTTTACAGACGCCAGAAAATGCTACTTAAAAATGGCAATTTTTGCGGTTGAGTTGGCCATGAAACCATCTGAGATAAAATGTTCTTATTTACCAATGCACGCATTGTTTGCAGTAAACAACTTTTGAAAATATGTCCTATAGTTCCGGAGAAAAACGCGAAAAACGAGATTCTTGTAAAACCAGTTTTTTTCTCGGAGTTCGTTAGAAAACCTCAGGTTACAAATAAAAGCAATTACTTCTTTGTTTTCTTTTGAATCTCGAAGTGTGGCTAAGGATAGCGGTATCTGGCAATGTGTAAATTGATGCATTTTTGTTTGTTTTTAATATCCTTGACAACCTAGCCGCCCGAAAATGATACTTAAAAATAGTTAATTTTGCAGTCGCGTTGGTCATGAAACTGTGTGAAAAAAAATTCTGATGCGCGCATCCTTTGCGAGTAAAACGCTGCAAAGTTTTTAAAAATAGGTCTAACGGTCTCGGAGGAAACCTTGTACAAGCGATTTTTCCTCGGAGTTAATGCGATAATTTCATGGATAGCTTGCGACAACCATTCTATATAAAAAGTCGATCGCGACTACAAACTAGTTGGCCACCCCTTTTATAAAACAGTTCAAAAATAAGTATAACCGCATTTTATAGAATTCATAAAAAATAAAACATTGAAAACATAAATAAAAAATATTTTTCAGCCTTAGGTGGTTGGCGGGCCAGATCCAGTGAGATTTGGAAAAGTTCTTGCGGGCCGGATAAAATCATGTTGCGGCGCATTCGGTCCGCGGGCCGTAGGTTACACATGCGTGATATAGAGTTACCAATTTTAAAATGCCTCAAAAAATGGCCATGTAAAACCGGAGCGCCTGTTTCTAAAAATGTGAAAAAATTCCAGACCACAATTAGTCAAAAATCTTTACTTTCAGATTTCATACTTACTTGTGGATACATATACCGATATATCACAGTGCTCTTTTTCTAAAACAAATTACTGCCGGTACGCATATATGGTTTTCTTTTTTCGAAAAAATGTAGCGGAGACGGACAATTATTAGATAGTATTGTCCGTTCAGCGAACTGACGGTACCAGCTATCGGTACTTTTTATAATATTTGCCGGTAAGGCTGAAAAAAGGCATTTACCTAATATCTAAAGTGTTGTTTCAACCGTGCCTCGATTTCCATACACCCGTAAAACTGAGACCCCCTACACTACACTGTACTTCCTGTATTTGTAATTAACGATGATAATGTTACACATCAGCGATTATTTAATATAATCAGTACATTTCATGTACACTAAAATATACAAACAATATACCTCTTTCAATTGCATTTTAATAAAGGCGAACTGTGTTTCAATCAGCTATTATTATTAATGTAGTTTAATTAATATATCAATTATAATAAATTACAATCATTAATATCGATAGTGACACTTGAATTTAAATGATTATTTATTGTATCAGATATTTGTAAATTAAGACGCGATTTTTAGATTAATCAAAATTGGAACTAGATTTAATTGGACAACTTTCAATTACAGGTCGTTATTTTGCATATCCGTCACCACATCTAGATCAATAACAGCAATAATGTTAATCGATACACTTAAAAGATAATTATTTCGATTCTGATTTAAATGTTAATTAATTTTGCGTCCAATCCTTCGAAAATAATAACGTATTCACGACATTTAATTATTTTTAAGTTAGCTGCATAAATATCTATCCAATTAAAACTTTCAGTGAATTCACAGTGAACACAGCTATAAAGTAACGGAGTTTTCAGTCACTTTAAGTGCCATTTTATATAAACAGGATGTCACATCAATAGGAACACAATATAATTTCCAACACAAGAGAAGTCAAAAATAATAATAATAATGTAATTTATTTAGAGTTTTACTAGTTGTGTTTACAATTTTATAACTTACTTATATGAATATATATCAATTAAAACTTTCCTTAACATAACGACTGAGCTTACGTCTAAACCTCACAATATTAGTGTCATTTTTAAGTTCGCTTGTAAGATTGTTATAAAATTTCAATCCTTTATAAAATAAAGAATTTTGAGTGCATTTTCGTTTTCTGAATGGCATTTTTTAATTCTTAACAATTTCTAGTCGAATAATTATGAATCCCAGAATCCAGAATTATGGGTAATATATTTTAACTAAGAATTTGGAAGCAGGTTATTTATAATCTTGAAAATAAAATAATCGTATTTAAAACTATCCGTTGTTTAATACTAAGCCACTGTAGAGTATCTATCATTAGAGTAATTTTGGTGTATCTGGACCAGTGTAAAATTATTCTCATAGCCCTATTTTGCAGGTTTTGAAGCCGGTCTAAATTATTAGTATGCGCCAGAAATAAAATACTTGCCCAGTATTCGAAATGGGGTGCTATGATCTTTTGTGTATATATTAGAATTTTATTAAGGACTGGAAATTTACTGCCATATACTCAAGCCAAATTTTTAAAAAATGGTTTAAAAATAACTAACCAGAGAAGGTCACGATACGTTGTCGCTAGAATTTGATTAAGGCTGTGTTTATTGCTTCAAGATCATCAAAACTAAATGTTTTGCATAGTTATACGTGCCACTGGCCATTTTCTTCGGAAAAATAGGGGAAAAAGTAATTTTTGCAATCGCGTTGGCCATGAAACCGTCAAAGACAAAATCTAAATTTTTCTATTCACCAATGCGCGTATCCTTTGCAAGTAAAATGGTGCAAAGTTTTTGAAAAAATCTTAAACGGTTCTGGAGAAAAGGGCGAAAAATTAGATTCTTGTAAAAACGGTTTTCCCTATGTTAAACGCCTATGCAAGTCGCATACAGATAGAACACAACTTCTCAAATCATAGCGCTTATGTAGGGGTTTCGTTTTTAATGTTTTTCTCCGGAACCGTTCAAGATGTTTCAAAAACTTTACACCATTTTACTTGCAAAGGATGCGCGCATTGGTAAATAGAAAAATTTAAATTTTGTATCTGAAGGTTTCATGACAAACGCGATCGCAAAAATGACTGTTTTATACCAATTTTTCAGTTTTTTCCCTATTTTTTCAAAGGAAATGGCCAGTGGCACACATAACTCTGGAAAACATTTAGTTTTAATGTCCTTGATGCAATAAACACAGCCTTAATCAAATTCTAGCGACAACGTATCGTGACCCTCCCTTGTAAGATAATCGACCATTCCTGAACTTTGTCCCAACCCTGTATATTGGACTGGACGTAAAACGCAAAAGGCGCATAATAGTCACCTCACTTTTGACAGTTTAAAAATATGACATCTGTCTGGATAATCTACGGTTTATACAAACTACAGTAAATATACTGAAATCAGTTCCATACGTAAAAAAAGGTACGAAGTACAATCTACTTAAGTGCTTTAATTAAAAACATAAAGTCACATGGCGATATTAAACAATATCAATGCGTAAAAAAATGTTATTCAAACGTTTGTGTCTAGTGTAAGAATGATACACGAGTCAGATAAAATAGAAACTAATAAGTATGCTACAACTGCACCTTCAATATTACCATCTATATACGACTTGTTTAATCATTGCTATTGTAATGTATAATTACAAAACATAACTTTTAGTTCTGATAATTGTATATTTTTAAAAGTATCGCCATAGAAATATTGCAAACATTAATCAACGTCAATTTAATTAATTATTGCGTTGTTAATATAAAAATTAATAGTTTAAAGGTTGAGTATCGGTTGGTACTTTAACAGTTATGTAAATATTTAATTTTAAAAAGTCTGCAACAGAAATAAAAATATTACACAGAAAACAATTGTTTTTTGTACATTTAACAAGCGAACGATTATAAAAATAAAGACTGCAATGGACACAGGATTGTTCAAGTATTAAAAAAAAGGAGAATTGAAGGACATATTCAAAAATGTACAGCTTCGGTTTATTTATGTTTTTCTACGTAAAAATATCTACAGGAATCAATTCACATTTTGATTTTAACATAGATGGCCATGGAATTATTTACTATTAAAAATATCTTCTATTTTCTGTTTTTTCAAGATATTTAAAAAAATTGAAGGGATAGGTCAAATGTCAAAATGGCATTAAATTTGTCTTAAAATTCTGCTCAACTTTGCTGCTTTAACCGACTATGTAACTCTTATAATAACAAAGTTACTCATACAACACATGTAGATTATTGTGACCCTGTTTATTTGTCCAATTTATAATATAACACATGTTTGTGTTTAATAGTTTGACCATTTCACTTATTTATATTTTATTAATAAGCAATACAATTTTTTACTTTCAAAACGCTCCAAATTATGCGACTGAAAATGGCCGTAACATTTGCCGTTAGGTTGGTACTTGTTGTGGTGGTAATGGCCACAGAAAATGCGTACTGTTCGCTGTCGGCTCAATATTTGTGTTTCAGTGTGCCTAAATGTTCTATATTAATTATGTTTTTTGTTTCCCTACAAATAAAGTAAAAGATACAGACTAGCTAATTCGCGGTACGCTTTAAAACTTTATTCTAGTAAAACGTTTAACATGTCTAATTACCTACATTTTAAGTTTTAAACATTTTTTTAAAGATTTAAAATGACTCCATGTTGTTTGCCAATATTTTTTAAATTCATCAATGCTTTACCAACCGAACCACCAGTTTCATTAATCAAGCAAGCTGCGATCAATCACAACTTTTTAAAATGACACTATCTAAGCCACATTGCGTTCAGTTTGTGTTATGAACAACATAAACAAATACAAAACAAACAATTAACACTTTAAGTTACGTTAAAAGATAAAAATTTTGACCTTAGATAACTTCCGTTTCCGACAGTGATTCTTCGACTATCAAAAATATTCGTCACTAGCATACACAGATTGTTTTGTTTTTTATTTTTGCCTTGGAGTTTTATTTATAAAATAGGGTTATTTAACTGTACCAAAACACACTGATAGCAAAACGCAAACACTTCTGACAGCTATCATCAGCGTATACGATTTTTACTGTTTTTTTTACACGCTGCTTTTAATAAGACCCAAAAAAATGCCTCGTTGTTGGTAAAAATTATTAAATTAATAATAAAAATTAAAAGCGTATTTACAAATTGATTTTGACTTTAAAATATAGTCTATTTCTTTTTGCATTTTTTTTTTAAATGTAGTCTTAAATTCCTCTACCGTCAGGTGTAGGACAAATGTAAACCGTTGAATACGCAAATATTCCCTTTTGAGCTTTATCAGTCATGTTAAAAAAATAAACGAAACGTGTATTTGTGACTGATCTCTGGGACATCCTGTATATCGTACTATTTTAATTATTTAATAGAGAACATATTATGTATCGCTGCACCATTTATGACTACTTTTGCGTTACTTTTAATAAAATCACAGGATTATTAAAGCTGACATCAAGGCTCGCTAGATGTACAGGGTGGTCCAATTTGATGGGATTACATGGGTATCTCGCTTAATAGTCAAGATAAAGAAACGGTTAACTTAACAAAAATATGCAGTTTTTTAGGACAAACTCAGAACCGTTTTTAAAAATATTCTATCATTTCCGGTTTTTGAGTTATTAAAGAAAAACTGTTTTTTTGTTATATTTATAATGTGTCATAACTCCCTTATTGTTTTAAATATCGAAAAAGTTTATAAAGAGTATTTTTAAATATTTTTATTTTGGTTTTGATTGTACTAAAAAAAAATACGCTCGCCATTAAAGAGTTATGAAACAAACTCGCCTTTTTTTAAATGGAAGCTATAGTTCGCTATGACCTATTTAAATTCCTTATTTTTTTCCCTTTCCAAATATATTAGGGTTAATGTAGATATTTATTTTCAATAATACGCAAGTAACAAAGGTTTTTTCATTTTTTTTAAGATGAGAAACAAAAAGTAGGCTGTGAAAACAAAACAAAAACAAGAAAACCGGAAATGATAAAATATATTTGAGAAGTGTTTTGAATTTGTCTCAAAAAAACTGCACATTTTTGGTAATTTAACCGTTCCTCTATCTTGACTATTAAGCGAGATACCCATATAATCCCATCGAATTTGGACCACCCTGTACTTGGGGAAATACTAATGTCACATGAAATAGTACATGTCATTTGACATTTTAGTTTAATGTAACCATAGATAAAATGTAACCGACAAAGATTGTTTATCAATTATGTCAACACTCTAATGGGTCATTCTAAACAGATGAATCTTCCTTAGGTGTAAACACATTTTACTGTGGTTACCTTTGTTAATAACAATCATAATCTCAATGGCAACAATGGTAACCACAGTAAAATGTGTTTACACCTAAGGAAGATTCATCTGTTTAGAATGACCTATTGTGCACTTGTTTTGTGTGGTTAGGTGATGGACATTTTGGAGCATGCTCCCTGATGCTGATGCACAGCGGTGTCTGCATGGCTTATTTCGCTGTAAACTTGTACAAAAAAAACTTTATATTAACAATATCCTACCCGTTTTTTTTTAAGACATTTACTGATGAAAAGGCCCCTTTTATGGTTGACCACATTTTTCAACGAACCTTTACAATCTGAATCTTCGTACAGCAACACACAAATTAAAATAATAAATGACTTGAATTTGGAACAGATCTACATCGTACTTTAAAAATAATATATTTAAAGAACCGTCACTGACATATTACGAGAGTTAAGTTCTCTCGTTATGCTCCAGACACGGAACAAGCAAAAACTTGAGGACCTTCTTTGATGTGCACAGTAGTTAATGACTGAAACTTGCGGACAAATAGTTACAAATTAGCCGTTTCGAGAGTCTGAATAAACTAAGAAATAAATTCATCATGTATAACGTGTCTCAGATACTACATAAGCCGAGCAATTGAAAGAAGAGAGAGCCATAGCGCACTGGATTGCATCCAACATAATCCCACGCTTCCTGTTAATGATCTGACAAGAACATCACACAAGCTATGACGGAGACAGATACTGTAAGGTATAAAAAGTACACAGAAATTTCGCCGCAGTTCAAAGTATCGTGAGCAGTTTAATATATAACATGATCTGACATGTGTGACAAGAGTAATAGGCACCAGGCTACTAAATGGTGTAACCGAGCCAAATTATAACCAAAATAAATATATTCCGAAAGGCAAAATGCATCAGTGTCTTGTTGTGAATGCACTAGCACGTGTTCCCTGAAACCAACTAGTTTCAACTTTAAATGTGTCTCAATTCATAATTTTCAGAGCAAAATAAACAAATAAATAAACTTTTTTACCAAAAAATTACGTTGATATTTTGTTCTCAGATTGAACGTAAGTGTTCGGTTACATACATTTTTAATAAAATGCAAAATAAATTGCGATTCTTAATAATAACTATTCGTAGTTATGTATTCTTTAAAAAACTAATAATTATCTGATAAGAAAAATAAAATATGTCAGTTGTGTTGCAAATAATACAGCTAACAATTTAAACTTCACAAGCAGTATCATACAACTTGTATGTAAATATTTTTCCAATGAATCCTCGACTACAAATGGGTATACCTGTTATTATCTTTTTATTTAGTCATGACTCCTACTGTTAGTTGCAGGACTATTGAGTTGTACTGACTTTTTCCATGTTTTTCTGTCTTGCTAGCTTTTTTATGTCTTTCCATTTGATTTTTCTGTCCGTTGCTGCTTTTTCAACTTCATCTTGCCGTGTTTTTCTTAATCCCCTTTGTTTTTTCCCTGTGATCTTGCTTCATATGCTTTTCCTGTTAACCTTTCATCCTTTCTTCCTATAAATGTGACCCAGCTGTCTTTCTTGTATATTTGTATCTTTAATTGTTCTCTACATGTTTCATTTCTGATTCCATCTTTTTTGGTTTTCCTTGGATTTCTCTAAGAAATCCCATTTCTGCTACTTCACACGGCTGGGATTATCTTTAAATATTATTAATAGCATAATTTCTATTTTTGTTGTACTTTAAAAAACGCGTATTTTATTTTTTTAATAGCACAAATATGGTTTTGGTCATAATCAGAGCAATTTTATTTACCTTTTCCGGCATGGAAACATATTATCGATAAAAATGGTGCTGCTCTATAAATGCATAAAGGAAGGTTAGTTATTTTTTCGTTTTGAAAGCGATCATAATTAATACGTCATTAATCTTTCAAATCCAAAAAATTGTGGCACTTACCCTCATTGTGTTCTAAGACTCTTTGATATCATTTTTGACAATTATCTCGTCAAAATTGCTATCAAAAGTATTAAAATATTTGTTGAACTGGAAAAATAAAACTTACAATCTAATTTTTACTAAATTCATTCTAAAGCCATTTAAAGATAATTTAATTTCGATTCTTTTATGTTATTTTAGTTAAGTTTAGTTAAGATATAATATTATAAAAACTTATGAAGAGATCTATCTTCTTAGTCGTAAAATACTGTAGTTAATTGCCACTAGTTCTTATGATTTTTGTTTATTTTTAATTAAATAAACATAGTAGTTGAACACAAAATAAAACGATAATTAATTTTGTTGCAGTTAGGCACAGTTTACTACGATTATCAGGACCTCTAAATAATTTTTTATAATATTTGAAGTCTTTGAAGCAACCTTCCAACAATAACATATGTTATCAGTATTATTAAATTCGCCAGAAAATTATCTATTTAAATAACCGCGTATACCACTACCATTATTTAGAAAAAATTGACTTTTTGTCAAAAACAAAAACGATTCTGCAACATTTAAAGCCGATTAAAGTGACCTAATTGTCAATTACAATTTATAAAAACGTTTTTCGGGCACTTATTGACAAAATTCAATTTATGCTGGTCACGGCACACCTAATAAAAAAAAATCGTTTAAAAATTAACAAAATGGTGCAGTTGTATTCAAAATTGCTTCCTCTTTCCAAAAATTTAAAAATATACAGGGTGTACCATTTTAAATAACAAAGTTAGGATTGTTTCCGGCGAAACAATAGTATACATATTATATATGTTTAAATATTCCGGGTTTTTACACATATCATGTCAAAAATTTCATTTTTTTTAAATCAAAACTTGAAAAAAGGGGGTGTACCAGAGCTTAGTTACACCCGGCATATGCAGTGTCGCCCTTAAATAATTAAATAAAGTTTGTTGGAGATATTCCTAAAACAACATTAAAGGGGTGGTTATGATATGTGGTACACACTATACAAACGATACATAAAAACAAAGACGTGGAGCATTAAATTTAATGTATAACCGTATACAGACATCTTTACGATGTAGTTTTTTGTAATATAAATATTTAAAATGGAATCGCTGTGTCACATATTTAGATGGATACCCGAAGCACAACCGATAAAGTCTAGAAACTAAGATCATATGTTTAGTTACTTGCATTTGTTTATTTTCAAGATCGTTAACATAACCGAAACAAATTACCAGTGGCAAATAGCTGAGGGGTAGAAGCGATCGTTAACACCACCTGTCTTAAATACCGCCATGATTAGGATGTTTAGAAAGTCGTAAAGTCTGAGACTTTTTTGACCTTTGGTGGAATTCGCTTCACTCCCTCGCATCCTGTGCGATCAACTTAGCAGTCATAATAAAATAATGACTTGGAGGTGTTACCACAATTTGTATCTATTAAGTGCATCCGGTGATCACGGTAGCCTAAATATAGTCTAAGTAATCTACTAATTTCACGCACTTTTTTGGACATTTCTGGAGATTTTAAGAGATCTGTAATCAACAAAACAAAAGGCTACTTCCTGAATTAAAACAAGACTACATTATTTATTGCTCAAATACAAGCCGGTGTGGCCACTAAATGACTTTGGCCGCACATGCGTGTGTGTAAATGTGTAAGTGACATATGTCAAAATGACGTTTAATGCGAGTTTTATACGACCACAGTTTAGTAAACCGTGTTTACGGCAAACAAACAACCACAACACCAATATACACAGTGAATATGAAAATCATGACATATTTTTTATTTTAAATAAAAAAGAAGAATGAAACTTTATTTCAATTACTTAAATAACTGTACCATATTTTTTAAAAATCGTATTTAAAACAAACAATAAAAAAAATTATTTTTTTAAATAATTTCACCAAAAACAATATTACGATGTATTATAGACCCCAACAGATACTACAAATAAACGTAATAATTTTATATAAGTATAACTTTTTTTTTTGTAATTGTGAACTAGAGTACATTTTTTTAACTTATTTTAAGTACATAAAATAATTATATAAATAAGTTTTTCTCCGTCCATCCAGAAAATCAGTTGTTTCCGATCAACTTTTAGGCTGGAAAATATACCTTTACTGGCCTAGGCCAGAAAGTAACTGGTTGCCATGGTAATGAGTTGTCTTTACCGGCCTAGGCCGGAAAATAGCTGGTTGCCATGGCGATGAGTTGTTTTGTTAATTTGCGCTGTCAAACAAGCGTCATTATACCACCAAGCGAGTTTTCACCTGTAGTTTGTTAAGTTATTGTTTAATTATAGATGGTAACGAAAGTAATTTTGGTGTCAGTGGCGGACGCAGAAAAAATATTGTACGTATCATACCTGGGCTCGTATGTTTCCAGGACTCGCCTACGGCTCCTACTCGTGTGGTAAAGTACCACTTTTCGGTCTTGTTACGTAAATAACTATTATTTACCAATCGCTTATCTTTTTCGATGTATTCCTTGTTTAAATGCAAAACTACTTTTAAGACTGTCGTCTCTTTATCAACCCATACAAACACAAACACCTACGTCATTGCAAAAATGAGCAAAACGTGTTTTGAGAATCTTAAAGTCTGTTGATATTCCAAATTCCTTATTCTCTAGACTAGAGCATGGATTTCCAACAGCATTATAGGCCCCCTGGCAGTCGATGAAATTTTGAAAGATATCGATGAAACTGATTAAGGATTAAGGGTCAATGGACACGTCAGATACTTATTATGTTTTTGAAAATTTTAGCAATATGCAAAATCTTCTAAAAGAGGTCAATTGAAAATACATTTTTTATAGGGGGTATATAAATGCTAAAAAAAAGTTAAGAGCCCTAAGCCAATAATGCAACTATTAGAAAAAGTTGGGAGCCCTAATCCAATAATGCAACTATTAGAAAAATAGGCAAACAGTCTGAATACCTAATACTACTTCTATTTAAAAGGTGTGAGGACTACAAAAATGCTTTGAAAAAAGGTTTTTTATATTCCAAAATTATTAAAAATAAATATATTACAACAAAAACCATGTAAACCTTTTAAATAAGTTCTTAACTAATACAGTAAATATGTTCTTCTCTTATTTTAATTCAGCATAAAATTATGCCACTTCTCTTTGTTTAAACAAACACGCAGCTGTCTTAAGATAAGCTCACTCATTTAAGAACTCTGTAGACAAAACAAAAAAACTGAAAAAGAACTGACGTTAAAATCTGAAACAATTTTGAAAAAGCTTATTTCCCTGAGTGTATTAAAATTTAACCGAAGTTCGTCTAGCATTTATTTACAAGTATTAAATTTAACTTGAACAATCAAGCGCTAACATTAATTGTAAACTGTATAGAAAATAATTCTTAAGATTAAACTTCCATCGTGTCTTATTGTGCTGTAATCAGCCCGGAGCCGCAAGTAGTACCTAAATATCAAATTAGATAGTCGGGCGTATTTGTGTTCAGCGGCGTTCAGAGCCTACTACACAGACTGGACCGAACGCCGACGTTAATTGAATTCTGTGTTTGCGGATGCTTATTACCAAATTAGCAACGCTTAATTACCAATGTGTTTTATTAGTAAATAGAACTACTCGCTTACATTAGGCCGCATTAACGTTCAAAGGTTTACACTTGGAGTAAATGAAGCTCGTTTTATTTAGTTTGTTTAACAAAGCTATCCTTAATCCGGCTTTTAGTTTACGTTATTACGTTTTTTCTGCGGTGGGGTTATTACTGGTTTAATTTATCTTGATAATAAATTATTTGTATAAAAAAGTATAAGAAGAGAATAATAATATTATCTTTTACCCTTGTTCAGAACTGATTTTTTTTAAATAATTTTCAATTATTATTAGGGAAGACTATGGCTTCTAGCAAATATTATAAGCGGGCCTTTATATTTTTTATCAGTATTTAGGCAGAAAATTAATTACTACTCCATGGCAAAGTGTGTAATAAATTCGAGAATATTAATTGCGTTTTGTTATTTATTTATTCTCATAATAATTATCTAAAACTATACAGGGTATTTAATTCATCCTGTATCAGTTTGGCTGTCGCACACCTATAACGTTGTTGTTTTAAGAGGAAACCCCTATATAAACCTCATATTATTTTTTAATACTTTTTTTTATAGATTCTGGTAGAGAATTAAATTCTAAAACCGATAAAGCAAAAAAAGAAGCTTACATGGTTAAATTTTTGAGAGAAACGAGTTTAAAAATTATTTATTATTTTTCACAAAATCGTTGTATTTGACTAAACACAAAACGATCGCTCTAGTATTGACAGTTTATAACTTGTTCAATTGTTTTATTATTTTTCGACAAAAAATCATTATTTTGTGAGCATTTTTCTCAAAAACTTTCCTATGTATGCTTATTTATTTAATGCCCAATCGTATTTAGAATGTAATTCTCTATCGGATTCTATATTAAAAGGTAAACCATGTAATTAAAAAAAAAAAGTTTACAATCGCCAGTCTGACATTATTTCATCGTAGAAAAAAAACATTTAAACGTCTTTCAATAAACAATTTTCCAAAATTGTCAAGTTTACCAAATGTAAAATAAAAATATTGGACCATATAAGCTCAACCAAAAAATCTATTAACGGCCCACTCAAACGATAAGCAACAAAAAACCTTTTTTTTTTAACGGATTTGAAGTATACATACAAGGTGACAATTATCTACCGAGTTAAATGAAAACTTTGTTGATATAATAGTAAAAGAGTAGGTTACATTAGTAAAGTTGGCGAAATATAAATTAAATAGAGTTTAAAAACAACAAGTGTCAACCTTCGAAAAATAAATTAAAACAAAAAAATTACTCAAATATCAAACTTTTTTTAACAAGAAAGAAAATAATTTTACACAAATTTTTATTTTTTAAAGTTGAAAGCGTTCCGAGATACAAATAAAACTGGCATTTTTTGATAAAGGAAAGAAAATTAAATTTAAAATATTACTTAACGTACCTTTTTTTAAACTAATATAGGGCTACCGCCTTGTGAAACGTTTACCTTGTTGTACATTAACATTTGAATAACAGTCCACTCCTGTTATCTACTTAAAAAAAAAAAAACTCGTGTAATGTCACACAAATAATGGTGTGCCTATGGTAGTTCAATCGTACCACTAGTTTTAATAAATTTGCTTCGTTGTTGCATAACGGCAAAGTCTTAATTGGTTTTCTAGGAATCTTACGTTTAAAGATACTTCATACTTAATGTTACCGGTATGAGAAAGCAAAATGCTTATTAAAATTATGTGAATCTTAATTAATGTTTCATTTTAACGATTTTATTTGTACATTTTATAGCCTGAGAGAATAATCCGCTCTTTAAATGTAGTACGAAACAATTTATTTCGTTCCTGCAAATACAACCGCAGCTGATTAATTTTAACTGTAAATATTCTGCATTTATATACTAAGCAATCATATCGTTAGGTCAATTGCATTTGCATATGTATGAGGCCGATTTAAACTGCAATTACAATAATTTAGAAACGTAGTTACCTCGAACATTAAAATGCTATAAGTACAAGCAGGTGCAATGATAAACGGGATGTGACGGTTGTTCAATAAAAAAAAAACGCACCGCACCGAATACAGTATTTAAAAACACTTGTCTTATCTAATTGTGCTCTTCCTCTACTAATTATATTTTAAATGTAAATTTTAGTATCACTACTAGGGTTTCTTTCCCGGGATCCCGGGATCCCGGGATCCCGGGATTCCGGTCCATTTTAAACTATTTTATATTTCCCGGGAAACGCTTTTTGTCCCGGGAATTCCCGGGATTTAAAAAAAGTGTTGTTTTCGTTTATTTTGTGCTAAGATCTTTGTAATACTATCATAACTTATCAGAATTTTATGCTTAAAATGTCTTTACTAACAGTAAATTATGGAAAAACTTGATTTTTCTCTTTTAGTATGGCGCAAAGAAGCCCGGTCTCTATTACAAAGTTAATATCTTCAAAATACTTTTACAGTTTTATTTTTGTGTACCCTGATAATTCAAAGCAAAATAGCTTATAAATGAAATTTTATTGATAATAACGATGTTTCTTTGCTGCTAGATGCTCTCAAAACGATTTCACCTACATCAATAGAGATTGAGAGAGCATTTTATGCAGCAGGACATTTTGTTAATAAATTAAGAAAAAGACTAATTGACTGAAGCACATATCACCTTTGGTTTCTTAAATCACATTACAAAAATTCATTGTAAAAGTTATATTATTGTATTCATAAATATGAAATTGCAATAGAAAGGTTATAATTCCCAAATGTATGTTTCTCTCACCAATATTATTGAATTATTTGTAATAATCATGGAGCAGAATGTATTACATGTATGACTTGGAGTTGTTTTTAAGTAATAAACCGCTCCCTTACTTTTTTGGGTTATATATTTAAAAATATTGACATAATTTATTATATCCCGGGATCCCGGCAAATCCCGGGACAAAGGCCGATTTCTTCCCGGAATCCCGGGACAAGCAAAATGGTCAAATATGAGAAACCCTAATCACTACGTTTAAAAATAAATAAATTGCATCGATTTTTAATTCAACATAAAACTAAACACGACTAAAGAATCACGGCAAAGGATTTAAATTTAAATATTTACAAATTTACAAACCAATACATTTGTCTGCTTCAAATTTTTTGTGAATTAGTATTGCTATTGAGTCGAAGAAGTACTGCAGGGTAGTACCTACATATTCCCTGCATTTACTAACCAATTGTAAATATATTAAATATTTTTTATAGCAATAGAGGGTTGACCAAATTCTAATGTTTTACGGGGGGGGTATCTCGGTTTTTGAGAAAAGAACGCCTGTGTAATCAGATTTTTTATATCGCTTTCCATTTTGGCACTACAGACGAAAAATGAAATTACAAATTTTTTTAAAATTTACTACAGCTTCTTTATTTTTTAAATAGAACTAAATGTTATGAAGGTTTTTTATACAGATTTTTATGCTTAATTTAAAAACAAAATTATTTTTTTTAGCGTCCTTGACTTTCGAGATATGAAGTAAATTTATATTTTTTTAAATGGAAACCTTAGTTGGCCATGACTATACATATGAAAGAGCTATTTTTTAGATTTTCAACAATATATGGTTTTATATATTAAAAAAACGAGATATGGCGGATTTTGTAAAATTTTATCATCAAAGTTAGCCATGGTTTCGTAAACAACTACCTACCTAAGTGTCATTTCCAAGCAAATTCTTCAGCAGCTGCTACTTACAATGTAAATTTATAACATATTAAACTTTTAAAAGTGTTCAAACTTAGCTATGTTCAGAATACCACAATAAACAGTTATAAAAAGCAAAAGAACACATGGATTTGCTTAAAAGTTGAAAAATTTACTTGAAAACCAGAGAAATTTTCAGTCCCGTTACAGGCCTGTGATCCAGCCCCTGCCTAACAATAAGAGATCATTTTTATCATCAGCTAAACAAAGACATAAACTTTAAATATTTATTAAAAAACGCACAACTTACTGTACATTACTTTCCAAAAATTAGGTATCGTACATTATCTACAAACATAAAATAAAAACAATTTTTAGAATTTGTATTGCCACACCCAATTTACAGGTGATGAAATCTTTAATCACCTCGTCATAGTCAATTCTTATTGTCGTCATCTAATAGCAAAGCAGTGCCGGATTTCTGCATAGGTTGAGTAAGCCTGGGCCTGGGGCCCCGCGTCCCAGAGGGCCCCATAAGGCCCCGATATATCGATATTATGAGAGGGCGAGGAGTTTTTTGCTCGCCACCTTGTATCAGGGGCCCATTCTAGAGTGATCGCACCCAAAAGTGGACCGCGAGATGCGCAAAGAGAGGGGATCGCGATTGATATTTAGACTTTTCTAAAAACGTTGACTTTTAGTGGACTTAATTTGACTACTGTGATTTACAGGTTATTACCACGTTGCTGAGACAGGCCGATGTTTTTAGGTGGTGCAGTAATAAACGCTTTGGACCTGTTTTGGTTTCTGCGTCACAGTCCACTTCTCGCTGCGACCACTCTACCTATCGGCCTAGGGCCCACGACAACCTAGTCCGGCACTGAGCAAAGCTATGCCTTTAACATTTTCTGCAGCATTGACAATCTTCTAAATTTATTTATTTCTGTTGCGGGTATTGTGCAAAAAAAAATGATTAAAGTGCATTTTTCGAGAAAAACACCATGAAGGAGAAATATATAAACAGTACCTATTTAATAAAGTTAGTCCTGATGTAAAATCTTTAAACGTCGCGTTATATTATTTGTTTAATGATTTTATTCGTCTTTCAAAGAAAGATGTTGTCCTTTAAACAATTTTTCTTTAATATTCTCTCGGCAGCTCAGGTTTAAACTATTTTAAATAAATTAAAACGGCAGGTATGAAACTGAACGTATAGATTTCATTATGGTTGTGATTGTAACCGTTTTTATAAATCGCTTGCGTTTCGGAAATTATACAATAAATTTCTTTAGCAAGTATTGTCTACAAGACAAAATAGTACACCTTTACCAGGCAACGTTTATAAAATTATTTTCATGGCGGAATAAAAGACAATCACCTCTATTTTAGCTTTGGTTTTGTATTAATTATAAGGTACATTAACTAAATTTTCTATTAAATTGCAGTGATTCGCTTTGCGATATAGTTCTGTAGTTGTGTATAGTAATGAATGCACTTCAGTTCCATAAACAAAATTTAAAAGCTTTAATTTAAAGGTTTCTCTGAAAATAATTAACGCTCACAAAGCATTTATTTCAGTTTAACGTCAGAGCAAGCCTCATTTAATTTTTCATATAAGTCAAAGTATGCATTCAGATGCAGATTTCGAAATAATATTTTTTAATAATGAAAGTTAAAAACTCGCATTCGCTGCTGCCTGTCATAACACTGTCATTTATATTACGATCTTTTTAATTTTAAAAATCTTTAAGACGCGAATTAAATTTCCCGCCAGGATATTGCGAGAATAAATCAAGTAGCCTGTCACTCCTTCACTTGTTTTAATATCAATTATCCTTATTAATGTATTCAAGTTTTGTTCGCGCTTATTAACTTAATAATGATCAAAATATCCTAGCCAGTGTTCGCTCCGAGCAGTTAATTGTTTATTAAAAATTTTAACTACTTTAATAAAGTTGCCCGTTTTGACCTGGATTGCTACCTCGTTTAAAGTCAAGTTTATGGATATTTAAAGTTTTTAAAAAATGTCACACTTAATGACCGAAATATAATCGGTCTGAGGTGCGTCTTGTAGGGTCAGTAACTTAAAATCAATTATATTAATTGTTTTAATGTTATAATAAGGAAAACCATACTAAAAAAGGACCAATACATATTATGAAAGTTTTACTATCGTCTCTAGTGGCGAAAATAATGTCAATGTCAAAATCAAATTGTAAAATTTACGATTTATTTAGGTTTAACTCATAATAAAATTTCGTTAACATTCTTATCAAATAATTTAATTTTAATGTACCTTTTTATAATGGTACAAAAATTAATATTAAATATATTTCGTTTGCAGGTTATAATTTTATTTATGTCAACGTCAGTGTGGTGGTGTCGCTATGGAAATGAAATGATTAATTAATACTTTATACATAATAATTATTGTCATTTGGCTCGTTTACATTAACGTTCGTTCTATAATATAATTTTAATTTCGTAGAAAAAATAGCATTTACGACTCGAGATAAATCTCACCTCACGAAAACCACTGGACTTTCATCACTTGTTGTAAAATATACTATTTTTAAGCAAAATTGACATTATATTAATAAAAATTTTATTATTTGCATTACATTCTCAAAATTAAATATACATCTTTGTTACAATAGATAACACTTTTTTAAGAACAGCAACTAATTTTAAAACTCTTTAACAGTTGTAAGATTTTATTGGAGAAGGAAAAAAAACAAGGAAAAAAACTAATAGGACCCAAGAAAAGGTATATGGAGGCAATAAGAGAGGACGGTAAGAATAAATGCGGAAGACTGGCAATTAAAAGCAAGAGATATAAAGAAATGAAAGAAAATAGTCAAAGACTATGAAGCCGTGGGCCCAATTGGCCTGCAGAGGTGCACTACATTGTCTGAGAGTATCGTACATAGGACTTTACCATGCAAAATTAAATAGTTGCAAATATTGGCTCCCCTGATTATTTACGACAAAAAAGTTAATATAAAAGTGGTTCAGATTAAAAAAGATTTCTCACTTCCCTGTACAGTTTTATATGGATTTTATGCAACTTAACAAAATCTTAAACTGAGGGTTCCTATAGTACAGGGGTGGCCAAACTTTTAGACGTTAGGGGCGACTTTTGAGAGAAAGTGTACCCGCGGGCGACTACATTTTTTGTAAGGTACTTAGGAATTGGAGTTCTTTAAGACTTTTTTAAGTATTTACAAATCGATGACTTTTTTTGGGAGATATTTACGAACTGTGTCTTTTTTTTAAATGAAATTTTAGATACTTACGAAATGACGTTTTTTTTCTAAAACTGGTGAATACATTTTACTACTATAAAATTACCTATAAATAACTATTTTCTGGCACTGTTTCTAAATTTTAAAAAGTTCAAGAAATTACAGGGAAAAAGAAAATTATTGTTTTACAATTGTATTGAAATAAATTAAAAGCAAATTTCATTAAAAAAAAAAAAACAATGGGATTGTTTTATTTTGATGACACCTAGCAATGCATAGTTTTGACCAGTTTGTCAAAATTTGGCTCGTATGAACTTAAAATAATTCTTAAACACAATTTCAAATGTCGATCAGATAATTGTGACCTATGTTTAGTTTTTATCCCATTTATGTAGAAAAATGCTAATCTTACAAATATGTCGAACCAAAAAAGGCATTCAAATATGCAAAAACTCTCCAAATATTTGGATATTTATCCCTGCTTATTAATTTCATTTGAAGCCATTGATTTTAAATGTGTATTTTGTTTGAATTATTTTTTAAATTTAAATACGCTCTGAATTTATCACTATAATTTGTCAATTTTTAAGTCAGCTTTAAGGGCGACTTCCAGAGGCATTGCGGTCGACGTCTTGGCCACCCCTGCTATAGTAGAATCATCCTCTGGATGCAAATTTCAAATGCTCGAAGTAGTTTATTGCCAAAATTAAGAAAAACGTAATTTTATGAATTTGAGAAGTATCCGTTTTTAATTTTTTGTATAGGTATCTATGCATAAAACTTAATAACTTCTTTATTCATTATCGCATCTCGGCGATTTTTTTTTAATTATTCTCTTCGATTGGCCCAATCACACTGCATGAAAAATTATTCTTCACGAGATTTTAATAGCTCTGTCAAATAAGTTTAAAGCGCGAACCGCAAATTTTGAAAAGCGCGTACAACGTAAAATGACACATGGGAGAACAATTTTTATTTTTATAATTAAGTTATCGAGACGAAATCGTAACCAAATATTAACTACGTTCTTGCAACAAACAAAACTTAGGTATCGTAACGTGATAACTTGTAAACTTTTTTTAACACTGCTATTTTCCGAATAATTATGCCAACAGCACTTTTAAAATGTAGAACATAATAAACTTCCTGCAAAACATAATTAATTTGTTTTTCAATAATTTATACTTTGTTTAAGCTGTATCTCATTAACTGAGGTGTCAGTAACATAAACTTTATGTTTCTCCTATTTCATAATTATGTAATAAAAAATTCAAATAACAGTACAAACATGAAAACTACTTATAAAAGTTTAATATACCGCGATTTTTTTTCGCAAAGGAAGCGGAAATGTTAACCAAATAGAAAATGCAAGTAAAGAATCTTACTAGTTTTTAATTTTGAACAACTTTTATGTATACTTTTTTGTCGTAAAATAATCAGGGCCAATATTTGCAACTTTTTAATTTTGCATGGTATACCTAGTCCGCGTCAAGTCTAATGGCGA
The DNA here is from genome assembly GCA_947652605.1 of Elmis aenea. Classification (NCBI taxonomy): domain Eukaryota; kingdom Metazoa; phylum Arthropoda; class Insecta; order Coleoptera; family Elmidae; genus Elmis; species Elmis aenea. The sequence continues at coordinate 35,395,221 of OX393581.1, forward strand.
GCGGAGGGGGTGTTTTCGCGCAGCAGACGCTACAATATGGTCAACGGACAATACCATTGGCGGGTATAATTATACAACTTATTGTTAGTAAGTAGGTGTGTTCAATTCCAATTGTGTTTAGTGCGCACCCCAACCGCTCGCCATTAGACTTGACGCTGACCTATATGCGATACTCTCAGTCAACACCCTGTGTATAAAATTCCATTACATGCATTTTTTTAATTAGGTATAACAATAATCTTGGTATTAATTTTTACAATAAATTCGTATTTTTATGTCGTAGTAGAAACTACAATATATAACTAACTATTTTATATTTAAGGGCGGTACTTTTGAAAAACAATATACAACAGCTCTACAATTCGTTTAAAAATTACAACTCGTATTAAAAAACGGCAAAAACAGTTTATATTTTAAAAAAGCAAATAATTACTCAGTTAAGATGATTTTAAGGAATTTTATAATGAAGCAACCCCGTTATTAACACAAAAAATTAATTAGCTCAATATTTTTAAAATTTTAAAATTTCAACCCTCCTGTTTGCAGGATTTTATATCTCATTTCAACTTTTAATTTAACGGACTGATAGAAGTCAAACTTTTTCGATCAACACGACTGTATCTTAGCCAACGAAATTATCGGCAGATTTTTAATTAAAATTTATTTGATGAAAGCACGTAAGCTATTTGTAACTATCAAAATAATATTTACGCCAGCTGTGTACAAAACGTAATGAACCGACGATAATTTCGCAATCGGAGCTGATGAAATAAATGCGAAATGCCACAATATTAGCCAAGGAATGTAAATTGGAATCGATAGACAAGTTTCACTTGTCAATAAAAATGCTAAAGCAAAAAGGATAAATAATTATCATTTAAATTACAAAAGTAAAATATACGTGTGTTGCCAATAGGATAAATAAGAAAACTAATTACAACAAAAGATAGCGTTTATAATCTGTTTTTATGTAATCACACGGACGAGAAATGTTAATTAAATACACTAATGATCAGGGCCGGCCTGGCCACAATATCTTAATGCGCAGGTGCATTAAGTCACTCTATATTAAAATCAATGTACTTATCTATATGAATAAAATTGTAATTACATAAACAAAAATATAATTTTGTTTGATTTTAGAAATGTTCGCATTTTGGATTGTGTTAAACTATTTAAAAGCAATAATTGCAGAGAATGGTAAATTGGAAGAGGATCTGAATATGAGACCAAATTTTAGAATGCTTCTAATAAATGCTTACTAAGTAAGAAGGATTATCAAAGGAAACAGACTAACAAAAAATGAGAAAACGAAGGAATACAGAATCTAGAAGAAAAAGGAGTCAGCTGGAGAGATGTGCCACAGCTAGCCAATGAGAGACAAAGGTAAAGGAATATAATCAAGAATTAGAAACACATACCTCGACACCAAAAGGGCCAAGAGAATAGAATTGAGAAGAAAAATAAGGTTGATATTAAACTCTCACCCATACTCAAACGTTTTTGTCTATACAGAGTGTTTCTTAAGTATTGCAAAACAATTCGGGGGTTGATTCCGTATCGGGAGTCTTTCTTATAAAATCTGTTCCTTAGACGTTTCCTTTCGGAGTTACACCCCCCTAAATGGAAGCGGTAAAATTAGGTTTTAATTTTATTTCCCAAAATTGAATACATGTAAGAAAATTATATTTGGTAGATGTTTTGTACTTATTAAAAGGCTTCCCATAGTAATATTTTTAATCATCTCCCACCTTCATAGGGGGCTGAAAAGTGCGACCCCTATTGGTTTTTTTATCAGAACTTTTTGACGGGTTGAAATTTTGCAATTAATTTTTTTTTTAAGATTGATTTATTCAGAAACTTCTTTTATTCTTTAGTTTTCCTCGTAAAACCTTCCGTTTTTGAGTCAAAAATAAGATAAATAAATATGAACCATCAAATATTCCAATATAAAACGATTCATTTTGGTGGTTGCCATGGTTTGTTTATGTTCATATTGGGTAGAACTGACGGGCGTTTTAGCGTTGTCACCGCTTAAATGTCAAAATGAATTACACCCGTCACTTCTACCCAATATGAACATAAACAAACCATGGCAACCACCACAATGAATCGTTTTATATTGGAATATTTGATGGTTCATGTTGACTTCTTTTATTTTTTACTCAAAAACGGTAGGTTTTACGAGAAAAACTGAAGGATAAAAAAAGTTTCCAATTTAACCAAGCTTTCAAACAAAAAATTTTAATTGCAAAATTTAAACCCACCAAAAAGTTCTGATAAAAAAAGCCAACAATGGTCGCACTTTTCAACCCCCTGTCAAAGTGGAAGATGATTAAAAATATTACTATGGGAAACCTTTTGATAAGTATAAAACATCCACCAAATATCATTCTCCATACATCAAAATTTAAGAATAAAATAAAAACCTAATTTTACCGCTACCCTATAGGGGGTGTAACTCCGAAAGGAGACTTCTAAGGAAAAAAATTTATATGGAATACCCCCCCTTAATGTTCGATAGGAAATCACCTCCCGATTTTTTTGCAATACTTAAGAAAGTATGTCTGCATGTTCCATTAAAAATCGAAAACGCTAAGAAAAGCAAACTAATTGAATTTAGATTTATAAAAATAGTTAATTTAATATTCAAGTGTTTACGATCCATAACTTTTGTTCTTTGCAGACTAATAGTTTATTAAAGACTAAATAAACGTTATTTAAAATGAGTGAATTATTGAAGTCTGCAGTCTTAAGGTAAATCGCCGGATACATTATCGGTACTTTTAGGATGTGGTTTAGTTCTGGTTGTATAAAGGACACCCGGTAAAAGTCCCAGTACGAGCCTGTTTGCTACAAATTTATTTACGACCAGTAACATACTGTGTAAACAATTCCTAAGTTATTTTCCACCCAGGGTGATATAAAACAAATTATCGTAAAAAAAGTTTATAATTTAATTGAAAACTGGTTGTTTGCTTGTTGGTAAGTTATCCACTTGAACGTAATAGGGCATGTTCTGCACACATGGACGTCTGCTTCGCTCGAATAACCGGTCGTTTTATTAATAAAACTAAAGACTATAATGTCACCTCCATTTAACTGAACGTAATATTATACGTAGTTATAAACATTCATACAGTACTTTTTACAGTTTAACATGCAGTGTTGATTTCTCGCAAACTACTCAAGCACACATTTGAACCACAAAAATGTTTTTTACACAACTAAAAATAATTGTAAGTATACAATTTAAGTTATGCGATATAATATTACAATTTCGCAGTTAAAGAATTGTTGGTTACCACTCACAAGCATATATTAACAGAAAATGAATAATCATTAAATTATTTCTTAAAATCTCAATAACTCAATAAATATTCATTATAGGCATAAAACATGCATGCTCTACGTTTTTTAAAATATAAATAATTATCTGCAAGAAACTGTAAATAAAATTGAGTTTGTCTTATTTAAAAAATATATATATTAAGTCATAACTTTAGCTAAATGGACTAAGTATTGCAATTGTAAAATTTTAAATAGTCAGCAACCATTATGAAAGCATGGACAATTGAACTTTCCAAACAATTTTGCTTCAACATTATTAGGTTGTCAAATAGTAGACTGAAATTATTGTTATAAAGTCATGTACCTGTCAATATTTTCCAAAAAAAAAAAAACGAATACTTCTAAAAAACTTTTTTTTTATTATGATTTACCATCAAAGTATGCAAAATATCTAGGGGATTCACTGAAAGCAACAAAATTACAAATTATATTTTAAATAAGTTAAGTGATCCTTTGTTTCTCGACTTCACATTTCATTGTTTTTTTTGCAGTTAAACTTATATACAGGGTGGACCAAATTCGACTGTTTTACTGGGTATCTCGGTTACCATAATAGTAAGTGAAAATGTGAGATCGGCTCGGGTTACTTTTTTGAAATAAACACGCCCATGTTATCAGATTTTTTGCATCATTTTTCGATTTGGCACTACAGACGAAAAATTAAATTTCAGTGTTTTTGAAAATTTACTGCAACGTCTTTATTTATGGAAATAAACCTAAATGTTATGCAACTTTTTTATTAATAAGTTCATGCTTAATATTAAAAAGGTTTTTTAATGTTTTTAGCGACCCTGGCGTTTGAGATATGAAGTAAACATACATTTTCTGAAATGAAAACCCTAGTAAGTCATGACTTAATCTTCTTTTTCTTATCTATATACAGGGTGTAGACTCGGACCACGTAACATAGCAATTTCAATGGTAAAATTTTAAAAGTCGTATTCTTGCCCCCCTAATTATTTTAGAAAAAAAGTGGAAATAGTTTTTTTGTAGAGAAAAAAATTCTGTATCCATAAATGTAATCAATATTACTTTTTCGTTTTCCAATAACTAAAAATTAAGCAATTACAAAACGCGTTTTGACAAAAATCTGTACTGCCTTGGAATTATGCTATGACAACTGCCCAGCCTAATGTCACTTATACTGTCACTTTGACGCGAAATTCATTCTTAAAACCTTTATATTTTATCAAACATTTATTTTACACAGTTAGTTACGTTTTCATTCGAAGATACAATAAAAATGATTGTTATGAATAAACTTCACGTCAAAGTGACAGTATAAGTGACATTAGGCTGGGCAGTTGTCATAGCATAATTCCAAGGCAGTACAGATTTTTGTCAAAACACGTTTTGTAATTGCTTAATTTTTAGTTATTGGAAAACGAAAAAGTACTATTGATTACATTTATGGATACAGAATTTTTTTCTCTACAAAAAACGTATTTGCACTTTTTTTCTAAAATAATTAGGGGAGCAAGAATACGACTTTTAAAATTTTACCATTGAAATTGCTATGTTGCGTGATCCGAGTCTACACCCTGTATATAAAAGAGCTTGTTTGTGTGTTTGTTTGTTTGTTTGCTATAGAATCCTAGGTCCGTTGACCGATCGGGACCAAATTTTGCACAGTTACTATTTAGGACCTGACGGATCAAACGTCGTATAAAGAACGGCCGGAAATGCCCGGAAGCGGCCGGAAACGTCCGCCGAGCGCGAGCGCGCAGCGCGAGTAGTCTCTGATTGATAATCTGGGAACGTCCGCCGGGCGCGAGCGCGGAGCGCGAGTAGTCTGTGATTGATAAAAGAGAATTGTAATCACCCGTGCAACGCCGGGTAATTCATCTAGTATTTATATAAAAACAAAACTTTTTAGCTTTTTAAAAATACATAGTTTAATAACCGTAAAATGGCTAATTTTCTGAAATGATCACTATCTAAGATTGCCATGATTGCGTAAACAAGTGATGTTTGCAATTAATGAACAACGAAACTTATATTTTTTTAAATTACCAAAAAGTTAATTATTCATATTAACCCTTCATCGATCAAAGATCTTACAAAATTGTATTGGTTTACATTAGGGATTCTGTCCCGGGAATTTCCCGAGACATAAGTCTTAGTCTCGAGTTCCGGGACATTTAGTTCGAGACTCGAGACAAGACTAAATGTTACACTAAAATTAATTTTTTATACTTCTAATTTTTAAACAAATTTTACTGTCACGAGTTTAGCAAAATATTTTGTTTAATAATTTTTTATGTTTATAGTTTATACTAACAATCAGTATTTTCTTTACTTTTTTTAAATTTTTTGCCTGCCATATTTAATTATTTGTGTTTATTTCTTGTCTGCTTTAAAGCTAAAGGATAATTGTTAAGTTTATTAGTTAAAATATATTTTACTTATGCCTGTTATATTTTTAAGTTTAATGAAAATTGTATATTTAAAATAGACATTTACTTGGAAATATATATTTGATTTACTGTATAATGAAGACTTAATTAAAAATAATAATAATACTCCTACTACTACACTTTATTCATAAAATAAGTGCTTCAAAAAAAAATCCGTGAATTTGGTTTAATTTAAAAAAATATATATATCTGTCAACTGTCACGACCGATTCACTATCACGATACGTGCAAAGAAGCAATTTTAAGTATGTAGCGGGTGCTTTCAGAAACAATGTCACTTTCAAGAAATAATTTATTTTTTACTGTGAAAATAGCCGATGAATTTTGAGTATATGAATATATATATCATCGTTTTGTTGCACTTTATTAAATCTTCCGTCATTTTTGACGGGTTAAACCACTATTTTCTAGTATATAAATAAAATTCGCAAAAGTCTCGAAGTCCCGGGAATTTCCGGGACTTTGATGAAAAAAGTCTCGTCCCGGGACTTTAAAAATTGTCGAGACTCAGAATCCCTAGTTTACATACAAATTATTTACAAACGGAAAAAAAACGTATGGTGACCAAGCTGTATCACAAATACCGCATTTGAGAGGAATAGCTCACTTCATTACAAACTTAAATGAATGCGGTTTAGCTTTTCAATGCTCCAGCTATATTCTGTAAGCGTAAAATATTGGTTGCAAGAACAATTCGTACTTATTTCGTGAAATTAAAACATCCTTTCGCTACATTGTGTTTACTCCTTGCCTAGGTTGATATTACTGTATACAATGTGCCGTTTAAATGTCTGACTCTTTTTTTGTATTTTTATATGACCTGTTGTATGTTAACGTCAATTTTTCCAATAATGTCCAGTAAAATATTTTTGTATTGGCCTCACGTTATTGTCTGTCCAAGTGCTACGATCCTTTAATAAAGTGAAGTAAAACCAAATAAATTATTAACAGAAGTCGATAAGAAAGGAGCGGTAAGATAATCGCTAAAAGAAATCAGCGATATTTGATCGTAGTTTGCCGGCTCGCCGCAACGGCGCTGTTCCAATAATTGAATCGCTCTCCAATAGCTGTAATGCGCTAATAATACGTCATAATGTGCGATGCTATCACTTGATGGGATTGCTTTGTTTCAGAGCAAAGCTGAGTTTCTTGGTACTCAGATTGGGGAGATGTAATACAATTTGGTTCTGATATGGAGTAGAGAACCGTCAAGTTATGTATCAGATGAAACAAAGATGGGTTAGACTAGATTTCAACCCTTATAAGTATGAGCTCGGTATATACATTGTGAGCCATAAATAGTGAGTTATGGTCCAGACGTTTTTATTAATGCAGCATCCGATATTCTGTACGTAAAAGTAAATGAACTACGATGCATTTCCGTCACTCGTTTTATCTACAACTACAAAAATGACACAATTATCGCATTAGCGCCATTCGTATAATTAAAACTATAAAAGTTAATTAAAAAGAAAGATTAACTACTTCAGCTGCAGTGAATGTAACGATCGATATATGAATCTAACAAAACAAATCACCAAAATACATAGGGTGGTTCAAATACAAGTGCAACCATAAGGATCTCGTAAAAAGTAAGAGCTAGAAAGAATGTTAAATGAGACCAAAAGGACAATCTCGCGGACACTGGTGGTCAACGAAAATAAGAAGATTGGATCTTTAAACACACACGAGTAACCAGGAGCCTAACAGGTCAAAAACCTATCGCTAAAACACATAAAAAAACAATCACCGCTTAAAAGGTGGCCAAGAAAACCGAAATGATTCTAGCATAAAAACTAGAGTTAAGTCAAGTAAAACGGCAGAGTTGGTGTGGCGAATCCAGGGGAGGCGATAGAACAATCGTACCCTTCCTTGGAAACTCATATTAAATATTTTTAATTGTCTGTTTTATATATTTTAAAATTTACTAGAATCACTTGGAATATTTATGTGGATTTTTTTTTATTTTTGCATTTGCCCTCCCCTTGAGTACTTTCTGGGCGCCCTGTCGCTTTCATGCTCCTCGACAAACATCGAGTTTGGCACCAGAGATCTTGTAATACAATTTGTTCCGCGATAAATGACTGCATATTTTTTTATTGATCGCTTAAATATGAAGGAACTTCGTTTAACATATTTTTAAGAAAGTCTATTTTTAAACAAATAAGTGTTTCCATTATATACTGCACAAAAATATTAACCTCCCCCCCCCCCCGGATGACTTGGGGAATAAAAACATTTTGGCACAGAAAGGTACGACAAAAGACGATAACAAATTCCATTAATTTTTTCATTCATATTTAGCATCTTATGGAGTGTTTTCATTGAAGTAGTTCTGTGCAATATAACCAAATTGTCTAAATTTTGGATCTTCTACGACATTCTAGGTCTTGCATTGTTTCTGCAATTTATTTGTTGCTAAAGGGCATCTACAAGTATCTAACCCAGACCTGTGCAACCTGCGGCCTCGGATATTTTTCTGCGGCCCGCGGCCCAGTAGTTGTATATTACAAGCATTGCTGTCATTACATGCCAAAAAGAGCTGAAAAAATATGAGAAATCAACAGGTAATTTAAGAAGAGAAAGGATAATGGAAATGAAAGACAACTTAGCGGGACAACAACACTTATTCCAAAATGGGTATAAACAACAAGACCCCACAACAGTAGTACCTACCTACCTAAGTTATGAAATTTTTAATATTTCAGCTAAACATCTGAAACCATTCTCTGATTGTAGTTTACTAAAATAATGTATTTAAATGGCTGTGAACTTTATTTGCCCTAAAAAAAAAAGGTTTTTTCTAATACTATTTTATTTAGATATACTGTGGAAAGATAAATTGATGAAATGGCAGAAACATAATATTAACACTTAAATATACTGCTAATAACTTTTTATCTTGTTCTCTTTGTCTTGATGAATCAACGGATGCATCTAATACTGCTCAACTTGTAATATTTTTTTCGTGGAGTAGATAAAAAGTTAAATGTTACTGAATAATTATAAGATTTGGTAAGGATGAAAGGAACTACAACGGCGGAGAATCTTTATTTTAAATTAAAAACTGATTTAGAAATAAAAAATGGAAAAATCGCATTGAATCAACTACGTTTCTAAGAAATTTAAAACCGAATTTTTTAGGGAATTCTTTGTATGTCACTGCGTTGCTCATATTGAAAATTTATGCGCGAAAAGAATCAGTTTCAAAATTTCTCCGGACACTTTGAAGAAATCTCCATATCCACTAGAAAGTGGTGCGGCCATATGATTTCATAAAATTTGCAATTGGGCCTTTGGCTTAAAAGGTTGCACGGGCCTGATCCAACCTCTAAATTGTTAAATTATTAAATGGTAAAACGTTTGTGCTTAGAACTGGATTCATCGAATAATACTTTGGGTTTTTACTGCCCTAGACAAATCTCTATCTCAACTTTTATGTTTCATTGTAACTCGTAGCCAAACTAATAAAAAATGAATAAATCATTAAATTAGTGAACATACAAATAAAATTTTTGTGGTACTCATAAAAACCTGTTAACTTTTAATTAACTTTTTGCTGAATAAAACAACTGGTATTGTAGTAAACGTTATCTAACATATTTATTTAAAAATTTCCTCACGCTACGAAACAGCATTTTCTTACATGAAACACTTTTATATTGTGAAAGAAATTTTAAGATTTTGTATATACGCGTTTTAAGAAATTCGTATAGAACTAGAGAAGCAATCGTTTAGGGGTACGTCCTTTATAGGCCAGGGGTAAACGGGGGTTGAAGAGAAACATATAACTGTAATAACTTCAGCAGGGAAAGTCCGAGGATTGGAAAGCAATTTCCCTGTGCCCAGCGGCGTGCTGACGGGACAATACATAACAACGTTCTACCCCCCTATATTAAACATATGTCATACAATATTTATAAAAGCTGTTTGTACTTTTGTAGGATTAATCAATTTACTTCTGTAATTGCTTAGCGAATGAGCTGTGGGGAGAACGGCCTACTACATTTTGAAATTAATCAATCCTTCCACCTGGTTTATTAAACTTGTTTCATGCAACCGACAAATCAGGCCGCACAATTACGAGCCGTTTAAACGATAATTTTTAAATCAATCTTTGGAATTAAATGTTTAAAAAATCGTTCAATAATAAAAACGTTAAGAAAATAAATGCCTGGTGCCTTTTCACGTGCTAAAACCAATGACCTAAGCTATTTTTTTGCTCTAGGCCTAGGCCATGGACAAACGACGATCGCCAATTAAAAAAAAGTGGTTACGTAACAACAATTAACTATAATTATGGTAATAGGATGCAACTTAAAATTAATACATTTGTTTTGCAGTTTATTATACTCGTATGTTCTATGTTTTTAAATAAAACAACAAAATATTTTAATTACTGCTTCAAAACAAGTTATTTATCTGGTCTTAAAAAGAGCAACACAATCGCTCTTTTGTTTAGTCGATCAACGATTTTTTATTTATTTTGAGCCATCAAACTGCATTTCGACTACTCCTTTTTGGACCATTAAAATTCAATTTATTTTAAAAATATAGTTTATCAGAAAACATTTAGAACTGATACATACAGAGGCGTCAAAAAAAAATTAAAAAACAAAATATTTAAATATTTTTCTAAAGGGTTTACTTTCATTAAATTAAATCGTTTAAAAAACAATTGAAATTGTCAGCTTAATGGTCCGAGTATACATCTAAATATTTACATGGGATTTGGAAAAACATGATGCAAATATTTAATTGAGTCAAGAAAATCAATCAATCAAATCAGCTTTACTGTATTTATTTTCTGTCAACAATGTTCGAGTATTGTCACGAAGAAATTTTAACTTTGATGTAGTAAAGTTGTACAATAATTTGAAATCGAATGAACAATTTTTTAACTTCTGTAAAATATGCAAACAAAATATTTTTTTAGTAAGTTAAATGCTTAAAAAAATATAGCTTGAAATTTGGTTTTTGTTTTATTTTAAATTCTCACACACGAAACCGCAAACAAATAAAATGTATAGCAAAAAGTACTAAAAAACTGTAACTTTAATTCTGCAAACGTTTGTATAACTTCAGACCTTTGAATGCTGTTAATTTTATCTAATAGGTACTGTACAACATTATACGATACGATAAACAAGCTCACAAGTAAATTATTTGGTCAATTACTTTCTTTAATTAACTTGCAAGAAATGCGTACGCTTATAATTAATAATTTCTAATTACGTTGCTAATAGTTCAGCTGATATCGTCATAAAAGGTGTTGAAATTTTGTTTGACCTTACTTAGCTGACGCATTTGACTTACGACCTATTATTGTAAACTCATGTACGTTTTAAGGAATTTTTCATGCCATTATTGTTATTGGTATACCTATGCAGGGTAAATTCGAAGCAGCTTCTTAAAAATATTTTATGAAATAGTTTTGGTTCTGAAGCTTCAGTTCGCAAACGGCCAGGATTACACTAACGTTGTTGTTTTTTGTATTACCTTAATTGTTTTTTTTACAAAAATAATCATAAGCGTTTTATTGAAACACTCCAATTCAGTCAGTATGATAAAACTGGTAAATTGTTTAATTATTATGAATAGGAGATCAAAAATCTAAAATGAAATACGTTTAGTTCACGTGACCTTATTATTTCGTTAATACAGGGTATGCCAAATTCAAAGCTCAACATGGAAATTTCGCTTATATTAAAAGCTGCAAAGTCGGGTAAATTGGCAAAGTTACAAAATTTGGTGCTAAATTAAAATTGAGAAGAAAAATGCCATGTTATTCCAAACAAGTTATTCAAAAACTAATTTTAACAACTAATTTTCTTTTCAAAAATATTAAAAAAATTAAAACGCCCTCTTATAACAATTCTAAATTCTCTGCAAAAAATTCTGAACATAACATTCTGTAGGTGAAATTTTAAAAACAACCGTAAATGAATCTAAAAATAGCGATTGTTCTTATAATTAGCAGTGCTATGCTGCCATGAAAGCAAAAACTCCCCGAATAACACAATTTTAAAACTGCCAATTTTTATGGCTGTTGCGAATATTTTTACAGTAACTTTACTAATTGTATGCAAATCGTTGCTACCATTATTTTTAAATAACGTGTAATAAAAATGCATTGTAATGGTTAGTTTTATTTCTAAATGTGTTTTGTAAAGCCACAACTGAATGTACAATTTTCTTACATTAGATACAAGTGTAAGACGAGATGATTACTATATTAAGTAAGTTATGATAAAATTTAAAATAAAATTGATGTATTATTTATAATTTAAATAAGTTTCATTTTTATCTACATGGCAAAAAGTTTTAGATGGCGTTATTACTTAAAAAAAACAAAAAAATATCAGCGACGAAGTCTTTAGTTTATTGCTTAAATAAAACATTGAATTGCCATTTTTTAGTTATTGATATACATATTTATCACAAAATCGTGGTATTTACTTTTTTTTATATATTTACGATACTAGACAAATTTTACAATTTAGCTATATTTAAAAAGCATTTTATTTCTTATAGCAGTATTGATCGTTATTTGTTTTCCATATATTACCTACAATATCTTATCTTCAGAATTTTTAAAACTATCTTCTTATGCAAAACTTGGCGTCTTTGAGAAATAGCGAGGTAGATGATGATGGTCCAACAGACGCAAAGTCTGACATAAAATCCAACACATGAAGAATTAAAAGTTTTTCATAGAAAGTGTTTTTATTTTTTCTTTATCTCTAAAAATAAAGAAAATAAAATAAAGAAAATAGAAAAAACGAACAAAAAAATTACTTTTTTAAATTTTTCTAAATAACTTCTGTACTGACGAAGCCATGGGTTTTTTTCTTTAGACTCAAAACCAGCACCAAGTTTCGCAATTTTGCTTCAATTTTACCCCTTCATAGTTGGTTGAGTTTCGAATTGGGGACACCCTATACAGGGTGATTCAAATTCCAGGGCGACCATGGGGATATCGGTTATTACTGAAGATAGAGGGTAGGTTCAAATTTGGCAAAGTTGCTAAATTTTATGATCATAAATAATTTCAAAACAGATTTGAAATATCTTCAACTGTTTTTGAAAAAATTTAAAAATTACTTTTTTGCTATAACTTTTTTGTTTATAATTTTTTAAATCTGTAAAAACTTTTACATGGCCACTTTTTATTTTTCTTTTAATGGTGCCATCAATTTTTTGCTGTGCCGATTCCGTTTTGTTTTATAGGTACTAACTTTTTAATTTCTTATGGGCGACAAACTTGATTTTCAACTAGTTATTAGTTATGTTAAATAAATGAAAAAAAAAATTTTTTCAAATCAATACGTTTTTTATGTAAGTAAAATAATCATGTGATACATTTTTGAAATAAGAAAAAAAAGTTCTAGCTAACTAGATTAATATCAAATTTGTCGCCTATAAGAAATTAAAAAGTTAGTACCTATAAAACAAAACGGAATCGGCACAGCAATGATGGCAACATTAAAAGTAAAATAAAAAGTAGCCATGTAAAAGTTTTTACAGGTTTAAAGAAATATATAAATAAAAAAGTTATAGCAAAAAAAAAACGAAGTCATTTTTACAGTTTTTTCAATTTTTTCAAAAACAGTTGAAGATATTTCAAATATGTTTTGATATTATTGATGAGCATAAAATTTAGCAACTGCCAAATTTTAACCTACACTCTATTTTCAGTAATAAGCGAAATCCCCATGGTCGCCCTCGAATTTGAATCACCCTGTATACTATTCCACAATAAAAATAGTATGTAATTATTCTAATATGCCATTTCGATGTAAATTTTTAAAACCGACAAAAGAATTAAAATACCTAATCGGAGCTCAAATTGTGTCAAAAACATAAATATTATTTATTACAATAATAATTAATAATATGAAATTATTCATTGAAGTTTTGTGTTTGATATTTTAAAAATAGCTTGCAAGTCCGATACTTTAATTAATTGTAATGGAGGGTCTACAAAACCTAAAGTTTATGAACCACTGGAATACTGGAATAGAGTACAGCTTAGACGTCAAATAATATTGCATGGCTACCTTCATATTTAAAACCAATTTAAACTAACAAAACACAACTGTCCTTTGTGCGCCAATTAGACGACCTAACAAACTGTAATTTTAACATCCTGACGTGGCCGAACTGGAATTTCGTCTTTGATAACAGAAAACAATTGTTAAAAACCTTAAAAAAATCTTGCGTTATTACTCGAGTGTATTTTACCGTGAGTCAGAACGCTATTAGCGCCACCCCTCTGGGCTATACGATACACATATGCGACCAGCTAAAAGAAGGGTGGCCCTGTCAGAATAATGCGCAGTTAATTGGATTTGTTTATGCGTGTGTTGCGTTTGAATATAATTTTGAGTGGGTTTGAATTGAATAAGCTTGTTTGGGAAATTGTTATTTTTCATATTACACCGTAAGCTCCAATTTAGCACGCTTTTCTGATTTTTTATTACCATTGGCGTACGGGGTGTATCATATCCCGAATAAAAGGCAGCTTACATCAGTAAAAACTATTGCTTGTATGAGGTTTATAAATCACATTGCAATATCTGATTTTTTAATAACATTGTCCTACAAAGTCTCAGAATATATGGCAGTAATTACCAGCAAACAGTTGGCTGCAAAAAAATATTAAGTAAACCTAAATGGCCCTGATGAAATATTACTTAAGGCCTTTGAATAAATTTTTTACATAAATAATTACTTTTTTAAACTACTTCTATCAATATAAATCTTGCGTATAAGATATTGATATTTATTGTACGTTGCAAACATTAATAATATAGTATCTGAACAGGGTGATTCAAATTCGAGGGCGACCATGGAGATCTCGCTTTTTATAATAGCTAGAAAATAGGTTTACATTTGGTAAAGTTGCTAAATTTGGTGCTCATTAATAATCCAAAAATAAAATGGAAATATCTCAAACGGTATTCAAAAAAATTAGGAAAAAAACGGAAAATACGATTTTTGGAAATAGTCTATAACTTTTTTGGAGTATAAAATATTTCAAATGTGTACAAACATTGCTTAAGCTACTTTTTAAGCCGCATCGGATAGTAATCACTAATTTATTCTAGGTCGATTCATTTTTGTTTTATAACAACCAAATTTATTTCAATCACCCTGTACCTATACTTCATTTTCATGTTAAAAACGAATACTATAAAGTTCTAGGACCGACGTTTCGTCTCCGTTGCCAATTACATATTCAGTCTGTTGCAATTGTTGGATTGTTGCAGTTGGCCTCGTAGACAAAACGACTATTCAAGAAGCCTCACAAGAAACAGTTTCAACTTAAAGAGCAAGAAACCTACTTTTACAAATCGGAGAAATTTTGCAGAATGTAGAGAAGCCTCGGTGACTTAAGTTTTTGTTCAGTATTTTTATGAATCAATTAAAGATTAAAGACTGAGCGCCCACCAAGTGATATGGCAGGCGATATGTGTCATCACTTTTGTATCTCTAAAATCAGGTAACTGCACAAGTATCAGATCCCTGTTTTACTCAGTACATCACAGCAATGGGCGTTCGGCCTAAGGCATAATCTTTCAGTGGAGCAATGAAGAAACTGAAAGACATTTAAACCGGTTGACTTAAACAGAGCAAAAAAAGCGGAAGAACATCTAATAACTTTTAAAGCCACTGACCGAGCGTTTGTTGTCGTCTAATTTATTAACAAAAAAACTTCTTTAGTGATCACTTAACACCTATAATGAAATGTTTAAAACGTGCTCGTGGCAAAATTGATCAACAATTTACTGGAACCTTACCACGGTTAATAGAATTAGTTTTACATAGCTGAGCCGTTTATTAACATAATGAGAACTTAACAACAACAGTGTAAGAAATTTTCATTCGTTAACTTTTAAAAGCTTATTATTTAATTTAGGTGTAAATAAATCAATCGAACTTAAATCGTTTAAGTGACAGGAAGGTGTGTTTTGATAAACAATTAATCTTCAAGAAAAGGTCATGTGAAACAAATCCCAGTACAAATCATTTCTGAAGGTGTACCATCGCTAAAATAAAAAGCGACCTATTTTTTCTTCTTTCCATAATTTACTTCCAGTGCAAATCGGTAAATTTTTCGATAAGATGCCAAAAAATAATAGTTCACCGCTGAATAATAACAAAAAATGAATCCACACCCACAAACTTCCCAATAAAAAGTGTAACCAACTATTGTTTGCAAACAATTGTTAAAATTAACGGATGGTTTCGTTGTTATTAAATATAATGGTATAATGATTTGTAATTGCATTGATTTCGGATTTAGGAAGTTAAGGAACTTCGGTTTACGCGATGTTTACCTAATTTCCGTCCTATAAAATGACAGTTTGTCACCCTATGAAGAGTTTTGGACAATATACAATTGTTTTCTCACTCCGATACGTGCATCCGTTGTTTGATATTCACACATGGAATTTTTAAACAGTGACTTATATTGTGGTACTTTTATGATTTTCTACGCCTATCAAAGACAAATATTTATTGTAAATAAAATGATTTCTAAATTTGCACCACTAAATAAAATTAATACAGTAATATAGTGGATGTTAAAATAAAACGAAATATTAATGAAAATAAAATTCCTTGAGCCATTCTTGTGCATCTCTTTAAAGGTTGAAGTATTACTTAAAGTCAACTAATATTTAGTACAATTGATAGGTATATAGATACAGGGTGTCCCCGTTATCACCGCGAATATTTTAAGTGGTGATAGAGGACCTTTTTCTAAGAAAAAATTTCAAGTAAAATTTTTTCCCAAAATCAAATGCTAAGCTGATATCAACACTTACTTGATTTTTTTACACTTCTGCATTTATAAGACTCTGTAGCCGAAAATATCAATTTTATCGTAAAATACCTTTAAGCTTTTTAATAGAGCATAAAATTCTCTACAAAATTAGTTCCATTTATTTTTTGTCACAGGCAATGGTTTGAGAGTTATAAAGCAGTTTGTATAAAAAAATGTAAAAAATTTACAAAATTAGATTTTTTTTTAGACTTTGCAACCGCTGTATCTTTAAAACGAAAGGTTGTACAAAAAAACCAACGGCCCCTCCGGATAGCAAATTTTATGGGCTACAACTTTGGTCTAGTGAAATTTTTTGAAAATCAAACCGATTTTCCGGAAAAGCTGAAAATAAGGAATAGAGTGCAAAAACAAAATATCCTACATATATTGTTTTGTATTTAAAAATGCTTTTAAAGAGAGTGCGATTACGTGATTGAAAATGATGGAGGTCATTTTGAACACTTATTGAAGTAATTTTGTGGTTACATGTTAATTTTATTGCGTCTAGATGGATTTGCATTGTTTTGCATTTTATCGTTTTCGAAAAACAAAAACTCCCGGTAATTATGATATTTTGTATTTAAAAATGCCATAGCATCGGCAACATTCATAACATTATGTATCTCATCAGTTTCAAAGTTTTTTATGAAGTTTGAAATTCTTCAGAAAACCACCCCTTATAATTTTTTTTTAAGGAAGTAACGAACAAATTTAACAAAAAATTGTAAAATTGCAAATAAATAAGTTATGTAAATTTTTAAAAACGCCGCATCTTTTTAACGAAACGTCGTAGAGCAAAACGGATGCCTATTGCGGATAAGGCATTTAACGGACTACAACTTCGGTAAATATGTTGTTCAATAAAATTAAATGTATCATAGAAATGTTTATAATAGTGAAAAAGGTGAGAAAAAAAAACGATAAAATGCAAAACAATGCAAATCCATCTGGACGCAATAAAATTAACATGTAACCACAAAGTTACTTCAATAAGTGTTCAAAATGACCCGCATCATTTTCAATCACGTAATCGCACTCTCTTTAAAAGCATTTTTAAATACAAAACAATATTTGTAGGAAATTTTGTTTTTGCACTCTATTCCTTATTTTCAGCTTTTCCGGAAAATCGGTTTGATTTTCAAAAAATTTCACTTGACCAAAGTTGTAGCCCATAAAATTTGCTATCCGGAATGGGCCGTCGGTTTTTTTGTACAACCTTTCGTTTTAAAGATACAGCGGTTGCAAAGTCTAAAAAACAATTAAATTTTGTAAATTTTTTACATTTTTTTGTACAAACTGCTTTATAACTCTCAAACCATTGCCTGTAAACAAAAAATAAATAAAACTAATTTTGTACAGAATTTTATGCTCTATTGAAAAGCTTTAAAGTATTTTACGATAAAATTGATATTTTCGGCGACAGAGTCTTATAAATGCAGAAGTGTAAACAAATCAAGTAAGTGTTGATATCAGCTTAGCATTTGATTTTAGGAAAAAAATTTACTTGAAATTTTTTCTTAGAAAAAGGTCCTCTACCACCACTTAAAATATTCGCGGTGATAACGGGGACACCCTGTATATTAATATTTAAGAAATATTTATATCAGTGTCGTCCGTATAATTTTTAAATTACTTGTTGTTCAAACCTTTGTGGGAACTTAAAATTTTATTAAAAATACTTGGGGTCCGGTGGCAACCCCTCACGCCGTCGCACGGGAGCAATTTCCCTTCCCTACACCACTGCCAATGGTGGCACTTAAATTAGAAGCGGTAAAAAGCTTGATAAAAGATTTAATTATTTCAGTGATTTATCCACTACTATAAATAAGCTTAATTAAAAATCACTCAACTTTTTGGAAGCATTTCTTGTCCAAACGCAATACCAGTTTTAAGGTTATCGTATCTTCGTCAAATAAATAAGCTTGTTTGATAGTCAACATGAAAGATTTTGCATATAGCTTACTCCTTATTAACACAATCAAAGTTACTACAGGAAATATTTGCTCGACATACTATACTTAAGCTACATAAGAGAATATGAAATTAAAAATTACCCAAGATTTATAAAAATTGTCCTGATCATTGAATAATTTTAAAATTAGTCACCTCCTATCAATAAATTATACTCCTAGCACTTAATGTTGCCTATTCACCCTTTTTAAATGAATACAGAAGCAAGCACTAAATATCAAGTTGAACACACTTGTAATGGATTATTTTAGCGTTCAAAAACTGTCCTAAAATCGCGTTATAATGGATCTTTTTATTCATAAAAATAAGATTGCCACGGAATAAGATACGTTGACGAATAATACATTAAAATTCACTGGTACATGCATGCACGCCAAAATCTAAAATTAATAACTTTGAGTCAAGGGACACAAGAAATCGAAATTTCGATTTACCCTCTGCAGACCCAATCAAAAGAAATTTGTGGTTGCAAATTTACATACCTGTTAGATATTTAACCACTTCATGTGTTACTGTCATTTTTAACCAATGTTCAACAAAACATTCACTTTTCAATTAAAACTTCTGTGTGCTGCAAATTCTCCAAATAAAGCTTATGTTCACATAATATCCGTCTTGCGTCGCTTTTAAATTTATTTGAACATAGGTACACCGTTTTTAAGGATATTTTGAGTCTGTTGTTTTATTTAAGGAACAAAATTATTTTGTTACAGTAATTTCAGCCTGTCAATTTACAATTTTAATTAAAATGATCACTGTTGAATTTATTTTCTAAATGGGATTTTTTAAATTGATTACTACAGACCAAAAATTGTTTTAGTAACTGAATTTTTCAAATGTTCTAGGCTTTTTTCGTTCAAACGTTGGAAAGCACACTAGATAAATAAAGCTTGAATATCAATTTTTTTTAAACACGAAACCGCCTTTAATTTTTCACGCTCCTTCGCCAATGTAATATTGTTAGCATTTATGACATTTTATTTTATAGACAAAAGACGTATGTATCAATTTCCGTTCAATTGGCTCCTGTATAAATTTACTTAGCATTCGTGACAAATGTTTACTTCAACACATACAATTGGATAAAACGGCATTTGAACACATGCCCGTTCTATTATTTTGACAAACAATATACGTATAAAGTAGAAAAAGGTATCAACATCGTGTCCCCGTCGCGTTCACTTGGTCTTGTTTGAGCCCCGTCCCTACATAATGGACTCGAGAAAAAACAAATTTGTTTTTTACGCTCAAATAGAGAAACAAAATTGAAAAGGAAACTGTAATAAGAACGGCTCCTCGTCCACTTGATGTTGTTTTTTACATTTGGTATAACCGATCATGCATATACCCATCGGTTTACGTACTTTCTACACTGTTAATCGCTCGGACGGAATATGTATTAACATTTTATTTTATTGAACACTTAACTCCGCTAATAATAAAGTCAATCACTATAATGGAAGATTTTTATGGCACAAAACCGAGAAGTAAATTACATACAAACCGATATCTGCCCACGCCCATAATAAATTATCCGATTTATAATTGCAGCTGCTACATGAAATGTCTTTTTTCTCTTAATTAACCTTTTACAAAAAGGTGAGCCGAACGTGCATCGTCAAAAAGTTAATTATGGTTTTAATTATGTGTCAATAACCATACACCATCGTATCAACATTTACATTAAAAGCCTACGACATGTGATTGGTACCTATCTCTCTTTTCATTCTAAATCCCACTTTCACGTGTTTCGTTTTATTTGTATCCGCAAATTTAGAACGAATTTCGAAGAAATTGTAAAAGTTTTTACTGGAAGTAATATAAAATAGGTATCATTTTAACAGTGTAAAGCTATATAAAACTAATTCAAATTCTGAAATTGGTTTAGGAGTGTTTGAGCAGAAAACAATCGTAAAGGAAGAGTGAGCGGAGGAATTACGGTCAAGAGCTGCTCACCCGATCGGTAAACAGAGTGCGGTGATTGACAATATCGACTGGGCTGACGGTTTCTGATCTCCAAACTTATTGAGATAATAATACTATGTAAATATGCTATCAGATTTTTCCTTTCGCTGCTATATTTCTTTCAATAGGAATCGCGTGTTTTTAAATCATACGTTATATTTACCGAGCATACCTTGCTACTAGATTATTATCTAATGGTAATTTCGAAAAATGCAATTTCTCGGCAAAAACTTAACTGCATAACAGTAAATTATTATAAGAGAACAAATATGACACAACATGCATAAATTCAAAAAAAGTTGCATAAAAGACACTATATCACTTAAAGTTACGGCTAAATCAGGGCCGGATTAACCTTTTGTGGGGCCCTAGACATTTTTTTTTCTCCGGGCCCCACTGGGCTGAGGATAATTAGAATTAACACGTTAAGCGCCACCATATTAAAAAAAAAGGTGTTTTTTTTCCACCTTTTTTTTTTAAATTTACGTTTCTTAATATAAAAAAATTTCACAACAAAATAATAACATTTTAACCAGTTTTCAATATTTTTTTTTGTGTGAATAAATTTGTATCATAAAACTTTTTTTTTTTAACATCAATGTGGGTAAAAAAATCGTGACCACCAAGGTTTTCTGGTCCAGCGGGCCATCCTTAAACCTTTTCTGGTATAGTTATATGTAATACATGTATGTTTAAGAATACAGGCAGCCGAATCTACATGTAGGCTGTTGTATCCAAATGGATACAGGTGGCCCATTTGGCAAAAACTATTTGTATCCATATGGATACAAATGGCGCTTAACGTGTTAAACTTTCACCAATGGGCGTTTACACTAATTTTTAATTTCTTCAGAATTTGATAGAGTTGGTGTTCAGAATATCATATGTGAAGTTAAAATTGTTTAAATCAACTTCGTTTATTTATTATTAACGATTAAAGTTTTCCCGCGGCAAGTTGCGCCGTAAACGGCTTGAACGATGCGCACGAGAAATGACGTCATACTCCGTACGTACTCCTCGATGAAGCAAATCACACGTGTGTGCTTGTAAATATAACGCAACCATGTCGTCGTACAGGAGAAAGTGGTGTTTAATGCCTGAATGTAAGACCGCTTCTACAAAAAAAACAGAAAAATTGTTTTTTGCTATTCCGGATAATTCCACCAAAAGAAAAAAATGGTTTGATGCAGCAAGACGTTTTATTTCCGACGTAAGCGAAAAAACTAAATTATATTGTTGCGAAGACCATTTAAAATTTGAATAAACTAAAAAATATATTAAATAGTATTTATGCAAAAAAAAATACACTAAAGTGAAAAACATTATCATTAAGCATTATCATTAGCATTAAGCAATAATCATATGGCAATAATATGTAATATGAAGCAGCCTATTACTTTCCAACAAAAAAATCTGCAGTTTTAAACAATACTTATTTGTAGTATGCTATTTGGTGCATGTTTATGTTTGATTAAAAATGCTGATTAGGCTTAAAGCACTGTTGCTTCGTTTATGAAATTTGTATTATATTTATACTTAACTAACAGTGCTTGTTTTACAAAAAGCCATATACCTTTTTTTATATGATCTAAGCATAAAACTGATAACATTCAAAACTTATAAGTGTAAATTAATATAGTAGAATCATTGAATTGAACATTATCTACTGTTAAATAAACGAAAAGTTGCTGGTTTTCAAATAGGTTTATTCGTTGCAAATTCTTTTTCAAAAAAAGAATTTGCAACGAATAAACCTGTTTGAAAACCAGCAACTTTTCGTTTATTTAACTATAATCAAACAACAGGAGAAACCAACTTTATCAATTATCTACTATTATATATAGCCTATATTTTATTTACCTCGAATTTTAGATGAATTTTGTAAGTTTTTTAGATATAGCTATGACTAAAAAAGTAGTAGGTACATTTTTTTAATGTTTACAATCACCTATTATTAAACAATAAACTGAAACATACTTCTTGTTCATATTTTCACCTGTTAAATGACCTTAGTAATATCGAATTATTTCTACAAAATAATTAATTTACGTACTTAGTTGCTTTGTTTTATAATGAAATATACACTAAACTAACAACTAGTTAAAACCTCTAGCAATACTGTTTACGTAAAGAATATTTGAACACAAATATGCCTGGTCCAGGACCAGGAATGTCATATTTGTTTATGTTAAAAACACTTAAGATATGTTGTGAAGCCACCCTGAGGGGTCTCGGGGTTGGCTTGAGATCATTCTTTTGCTAATACTGTTAAAAGGCAGTACTGTTTGTATTTTATTCATTATAATAAATTGTAATTGTTGTTCGATTACGTTTATTATTTACAATCGACGGCCAAAGTACGCCCCTGCGGCGTCTTCGTCGCGCGCTTCGCGCCTAACATAATAATAATAATAATCTTTATTTGTTCTGAATATCCAAAAAAAAGGTGTAGAACTTGTCACAATAATAATTTACGTACATTGCAATAATATACATAGTTAATAAAAGAAAAAACATATTATATTAAAATACATAACAACTTGTCATTATGCGATGCATAGGAACTAGTCCGCTGCACATGGACTGTGCGGATAGTGACGTCACGGCCAATCACAGCGCGTTTCAGAATTTGAAATATAAAGGGCATTTTAAAAATTTATTTCTCGGAACTGGACGATTTTTTTTTAATTTTTGGTGGTTGAGAATAAACTTTATAGATCAGATTATCATTTAAAAAATATTTTATCAAGTTTTATTTTTTTGTGTAAACGCCCATTAACAAAAGAAATAGGACTTTATTGCGTGAAAATACGTAAAAATTAAAAAGCATAATAAAAAAATAGTTTTTAATAGAAAAAACAATAAATCTTAATATTGTCGTTACGAGTATGTCGCACATATTAGCAAATAAAATTAAAATATACATATTATAAATAGTGTATTAATTACTATTTAACGGTAAAAATAAACGAATATTTCCTAAAAAATTAAAAGTCCCTTTTCCTGGCTCTCATATCTGCAGAGTTATCAATTATATCGTCATAAATAATATTATCTAGAGCATCTTGTTCTATACATACACAATACAGCTAAACAACTTAATTTCGACTGACTTATAGAATATAGAATAGATAATTCTTTACACGTCTTAAAACTGAAAAAGATCTTTCGCCTGTAGCATTTGAAATGGGTAATGTCAAATATATTCGCAACAAAGAAAAACAAAAAGAGATTCTTTATGTGTGCTGTATCGCTGCGTGCCGTTCACAAGTTCATGCTAAAATGTTTCACTAATGAAGAATGAAGACGCTGCGCCGTCGTCGCCAATCTGCATGATGTGTGAATGTGATTCGGTAAATTCCGGAACCTTCCTACACAATGTGAAGTGAACTACCAGCGTCCGGCGGTATTATCAAACCGCGCGTATTTTCTATTTATTATTTTTTAATTTTGACCGACTGCCGGCCGGGCCCTTTGTATGCGGACCCTAGACATTTGTCTTTTTTGTCTAGGCCATAATCCGGCCCTGACCGTAATCTAGAACTAAACCGGTTACACAAAACCAGTTCTTAGTAACGGGTTTTAAGCGGTGTTTTGTTGTGCAGCGGTTAATAGTAGAGCGTCTTTTGTTTTATGAAAAAGTTGCATTGACAATTTAAATTGATTGAATAATGTGACAACTGTTTTTCACAAGTACAGTTGTCTTTTTATTATTTTTTAATTCAGTTCTGCTAAGCAACTCTTACAATTCTTCTATAAAACCGGCAACCGGCGGCCCGCGGCCCGTATGCGGCCCGCGACCTATACCTATGCGGCCCGTCAGCTATTTAAATGCGACCCGTCAATTGTTTCATTGCGGCCGTCGAAATGTTCAATTAGCCTAATTAAAAAATGTTTTCGTTCAACCAGGGCATGAAACCGGTTTTTTAAACCGGTTTAAAAAACCGGTTAACCGTTATTTTTTGTCAGAAAAAGTGATTTTTAACTGATACCGTTATTTTTAAAGGCAAAAAAACGGTAACCTTTAACCAAAATATTAAAAAACCGGTTTTTTTAACATCTTTTTTTAATAAAAACTACGATGAAAAATACAACATCTGTATTATATGCGATTAGTTTACCAGAAGTCATTACTGAACGCTTGATTGTACATTTATTATAAAATTATAAATAAATAATATCGTTTCATACTTTGCACTCCTGATCTAAATAATTTTAAAAACCGGTTAAATTAACCGGTTTTTTAAACCGGTTTATAATTTAAATCGGTTTTTTACACTAAACCGGTTTTTTACGAATAAAACCGGTTTTTCAACAAAATCCGTTATGAAAATAAAGTTCTCGATTTCGGTTAACCGTTAACCAAAATTTTTTTCGGTTTCGAGCCCTGCGTTCAACACAATGTATGAATCTATGAAACATTTTTTATAAAGACTATACACTACATAATTTATATTTTTAGAATAATAAATAAGGGTGTTTGGAGTTGCGGCCCGTACAGATTATTAGGTTTTTAGTTTTGTCCCGCTGCGAGGCTGCTCATCACTGGTTTAAAACAGTTTAATAAGATAAAATCGAAACAGTACTTTAATTGGCATATATTTACGAACCCCGAACCAGTAGTAAACCAATTCTTTGATAGCCCTGCTACCAATTAATTTAATTAAAAATTGGCTGAGCATGATATGGGTATCAATTTAAATTACATACACACCTTTTTTTCGCTATTGGCTATCGTAAAATGTAAGGATTTTGAATTTTTTTTATTAAAGTTGTTTTCAACAGAACGTTACATAAAAATCAAATTATATTGCTTTGGACTTTGTATTTCTTTAAAATGTTAGGTAATGGTCAGAGCCGTTTTAAGGACTTCGTAGACCTAGGGCCCACTTTTATTTTTAGAGATCTGTGTGTCTTATATTGTTACTTTTTTCTAATTTCATGGTTTTCTCGCACAAAAAGGATTTTATGAATCAAGAAAATACTTGCAAACACCAAATATATATTCTGTATTAAATTTTGCAGTTTTCTCTTATTTTGTGACTTTTTTGTTTACGTAATTTTTTCAAGTTTCATAGGCCTTAAGCACTGTGCCTAATCGGCCTAATAAATGAAACAGCCCTGGTAATAGTAATTATTACCAAAGTGTGATATGAACTGTATTTGATAACAAACGTAGATCCTGCTACTTTGTACACCCTATATTTATTTCTGTTTTTATAATTTAAAGCAAAATGTGCAATATTGGTAAATAACATCAAGTTCTTTTTTATAGTAATGTAAATGATTTTTAAAATGGAAGTATGCAAATTACATTATTTATTCAAAATTAATTGCTTTGTTAAATTAACATTCTTTCGGGTTTGAAAAAACAGGTTTTTGCATAAGAAATACGTACATAATTTAGATCTGTACTTTGCAATTGTCTCAAATTATGCATTCCGATTTTAATCATGCATCCAACGAATAATTATCTTACTATAGTTTCGTGTGGCATTAATTTGTTCGATATAATAAGCAAAGAATTTTATATGCAATATAAAAGGAACGTATGAAGCACATTCTGTACTAATTAATAAAACAGTTTAATTACATTGGAGTAAATTGACCTGTAGCATTATCTCTAATTAACATGCAAAGAGTTGAATTCGTAAGATAAGACAAATTAAAAATTGTCCGCGGATGGTTTAATTGGTTGGTTGGTTTCAAGTACTAGAAAAATAAATTGAATATTAAATATTTATGCAGACCAGTAGCAGGGATATTGTAAAACTCCGCTAATAAAACAGGTCCATGAATAATAGCTTTCAAGTTAGACCAGACAATTCTGTTTCATAAGAGACACGGCTTTTAAACTGACAACTTGTTTGTTCGCCAACTTGTTTTATTTTCCTTAGATAATTGCATTCGCTGTGTTGAAATTGTTTCAATTAAGTGAAATTAGATTTAAATTAAGAAGCGTTAATTGATTTTTTAATATTTACACAGTTGTTTGTGCACAGTATTATTCGACTTATCTCGTTAAATCGATGACTCTTACTTTAATTTAGGTTCGTTCTCACCGATTATACATAAATTAAGGAAATTATTTAAGCGACAACTGTTTTAACAAATAATATCGTTTGCAAGTAGCGCGCGTTTCAAAACTCCGCATATGCTTTTAGATACAAATAATAATTAACTTTTGATAACTGTCTCATTAAATTATAAAAGATAAAAAACCGTATTAAATGACGCATTAAATTAAGATTTCTTATTTTTAACCAACACTTATAAGACAAAGTAACTACTTGTTTTCTACATTAACAAATTATAACATAACGCAATTTTTGTGTACATATATTTTCAGGTTTTCTACATAAATTGATTAAAAATAAGTAATTTTACGGTTGGATTACGCCGTTTCTTAATGCAAAACCAATCTTAAATCTATTACAACTCATTGTTCGCTTCAGATATTAGTAATGCGTGTACAATTCGATTTTGTTTCGCCAAATAAAAAACAAAATCGCCCGTGCTTAACCTTCACTTTAGTTCTTTTAATCTTTTCTTTGAAATTAACCGGGTTTTTCACCCTGTAACTTCTAAAACATAATTCTGAAAAATCTCGTCGATTTAAGCGAATCGGCAACAGGAATTTCAAACTGAACTCGTGCGCACCCATATGAAAACAAACCACGTGGTAGGCGCCGCCGAGAGCGTCCACTGTTTTAAAGATACAAAACAAAAAACGATCTCTTTCTATTGTTTTTGGGCATGCACACCGCGATATTTATTTTACAAAAAATACATATCTACTTTAACAATATAAAATTCCAAAGTGAGATACACAAGAACGAAATCGTCCCGCTAAATTATTACAAATTATTATTAATTTTTGATGTAAAAAACGTGAACTTATTGCTAGAAATAAAATTAAACATTTAAATAAGTAACTTACTGGTTTAATTCTGCTGAATTAAGTTGCAAGACTCGGGTTGAATTGTTGAGATTCGAGTCTCAGAAACTGGAACACACACTAATTTACAAAGCAAACTGAAAACATAAATCTTGCACAGTCCTCGTATCAAAACAAACAAGAATCACTTATTTTTATCAGTAAATAACCTATCTCAACATTGACATACACATCTGTATATCTCGACAGAGCTCTAAAAGATAAAACGGCAACGTCCGACCGCTCAAACGATCTACCTCGCAATGCGAAAGCTATGGCACTCGGACGCCAAAACACCACCGAAAGCGAACGGAGCTTTTACAGAGTACGGCGCGCATCGTTGAAGCTCTGCCCAGGGTGGGGGTGGAATAACAGAAGACAGTCGCACCGCCTGTCAGATACGTCATGTCAAATATTTAGACGTGCTCGAAATAGGGTTTGATGTCTAACAGGTTTATTGAAAGTGTCTATTCCATTACCTCCTACTTGCAGGGAATTATTTGTTTCACGAGGCGTCACCAATCGAGTCTTAAAACATTAGCGTGTTGTTTACGCGTATTTACAATTTAAATTCGCTTTCAAAGCTTTTAAAAACAAACCAGTTTTTTCAACGGTATAAAAAATCCTTAAAAATATCGGAAAGAAATGTAAATTTATCGTTTAAGCTTAACGACAAACTTGCAGTACATACTAACGCGTACTTCATGATAATAATGACATTAACAAAGACGTATGACAGGTCCGGTTTAACACAGGTGCCGACGGAACCACAGGCCATTTTAATAACCGAACTTATATTTTTGTTGTTATTAAGAAACGCCTATAATCCACGAAATAATAAAGTGAATTGTTAGTAATACGCAATGCGTCGGATTTAATTTTTTATAAAATGGTTTAAAAATTGCATTGTTTAAAAGTAATTTTAAAAATTCCAGGGTATATACTATATAATCTATTGACTGCTCACTCTATATTTTGTTACAGTTTTGTTCAAAAAGTCAAACATAACCGGGAACATTGATCAAGTCCACAATAAATCAAATAAGTGAGGGATGACTGAAAAAACTACTTGACACACTTCAAAAACATCTATAGGTAACCAGGCCTTATTACAACAGATTTGAATAATTAATCATACCATTGTAAATTAAATACAGCTACGAATGTTGTTCATAGCAAAGCCAAAAATTTGGGCTTAGATCCGCAATTTAAAATATAATTTGAAGAAAAAAATACTCAAATTGAGGTTCGAAATTCCTCATTTCGATAAACTAAGCCTACTTAACCTCACTCATTATTGATTGGAACTACAGTGAAAATCGTTTAACACGAACCATAAGGATCGCAATATTTTTTCGAGTTAAGAGAGTTTCGTGTTAAAAGACGACCATAAAACACTCTCCAATGTTTTTGATATCGTAATAAAAGAGTTAAGATGTTTATTTACGAAAAATGTCATACATCTACTGCTTTAAGCAACTCCATTTTATTTTTATTTATTTAGTCATAGGTCGCTCGCCGTCAGGGGTAGGACGGACTGTTGAGTTGTGTTATGCTGACTTTTTTCCACTTCTTTCTGTCTTGTGCTAGCTTTTTTATCTCTTCCTATTTGATTTTTCTATCCATTGCCGCTTTTTTAACTTCGTGTTACCAGGCTTTTCTCGGTCCACCCCTTTTTCCCTGTGGCCTTGTTACATAGGCTTTTCTGTTTAACCTTTCTTTTTTATTCTATAAATGTGTCGCAACCATCCCAGCTGTCTTTCTTGTATTTTTGTTTCAACTTAATTTATTTTTTATTGTTCTCTGTATGATTCATTTCTGATTCGATCTGTTTTGGTTTTTTTTTTTTAATCTTAGTTCCACTGCATTCACACGGCCACTATTATTGCTTGAAATGTCCAGGTTTCGCTTCCGTATAAAAGTGCTGGAGTTACAACATTTTTTACCACATCCACTTTTGTTCGTTTTGGAACTTCTCTATTTCCAAAAAATGTTGTTCTTAAACTGTTAAATATTCTTCCCACATTTCCTGTTCTTTCTCTTATTTCTTTGTTCATCCCCCAATTTTTCTTATTGATTACTCCTAAATATTTTAAACTATCTACATGTTCCAACTAAAGTGATTTTATGCGATTGTAACGATCATAGTTTTAGTTAGTTTTGTCTATATTTGTTTTCATACTGTTTTTTTTTTCCATTGCTGATTAAGAGTTTCTAGATTATGTCGTAGATTCTTTTCTGATTCTGCGACTACGACCATGTCATCTGCATTAGCTCAGTTATGTTTATTTTTTCCAGTTGCCTAGGTAAAACGGTCTCATTTTTTGTTTTACTTCTTCATTTACCCCCATCTATAATACAGAGAATAATAATGAACTGAACACGCATCCTTGTTTTAAGCCCTCTTTTGTTTCAAACTCTGCCGATCTTCATTCTGTGTTCTTACAATATTTACCGTTTTTTCATACATCGCTTTTATTATGTCGATTGTTTTTATTTTCCTCTTGCTTATGCCCCTTTATACGTCTTTTCATTTGATTCTATCAAATGCTTTTTCCAAGTCCATAAAACATAAACGTATTTCTTTGTTTTTGGTTAGGCTCTTTTCAATCGCTTGTCTCAGTATCAAAACTGGGTCTTGTGTACTCCTTCCTTTACTAAAAGCAGATTCTTCTAGTGTGTTTTCTATTTTTTTTTTAATCTACCTTTCATTACTCTTGCCAGTATTTACCCGGCACTCTCATTAATATTATATCTCATATCTCTATAGTTGAAACAATCCTTTTTGTTTCCTTTCTTGTATAATGGTAGAATGATTCCAGTGTTCCAATCCCTTGGTACTTTCCTTGATTTCACTACTTCGTTCAATAGCGCCCTTAGTGATTCTTTCCCTAATTCTTCCATTTATTTAATCATTTCCGGTGTAATACCACCTTTACCTGCGGCTTTTTTTATCTTTAATTTTGCTATAGCTTTTTTAATTTATCCATTGTAATCTTTGTTATCTCTTGATAAACTCTATTACATTTTACATTTATGTTACTTCATATATTTCATCTGTCTCCGCTAGTTCTTTAACTTTGGCAAAATAGCACTTAGTTTACGCTCTGATTTTTCTGCCATTGCAATGTTAAGAGAGCTAAATTTACGAATTCCTCACTTTTTGTACTTCTGCGATGCAAAATTTTTTCGTGTAAAGCGTTTTGTAATTGTGTTAAAAGAAAATAAATTTGTGAAATTACATGGCATTTTATCGGGACGAGAATATTAATTCATGTTGAACGATTTTTCATATTAAGCGTTTTCCACTGTATTAAGAAAGTTGATGAAATTTTTCGACCACTTAGGCCATCACAAAATAAAATCGTTTGCTGTAACAATACAATCCCAGCTTTAATTTATTGTAATTTAAAAATACAAACGAAGCTAATTTTCTACTTTATTTTTTGTTGGATATTTAATAAACTGTTGTAAAACAGTTACATTCTAATTAAGTTTATTTGTTACGCAAGAAAATCGTTACAAGCAATCTCTCGTAAATAATTCATTGTCAGTTTAACAATGATAATATTATTACTCATTATGTTTATCGTTATAATATGACTAAGCGTATTATTCATTAATTAATTGCATTGGCTATTGGCTCATTATTCTCATGTTTTTTCTCATTCATTCTCTCTTGAATTAAAGTTGCAGATCAGTACTTACAAAGGCAACAAACATTATTTAACGAATATACGAGAATTTATTGCGAAAATTGAACGTCAATATTTATACAGGGTGAGTCATTAGTGGCGGATCGGTCGATTGTGGCTAAATGGTTTGAGATAGAAAGTTGATTCAAACGGTATTCCATACAGTTTTTTCTTCCGAACACGATAAAAATACCTCTCTGGAACCAATAGCAACTTTTATATTTCAAATACAACACCACATTTTTTATTTAATATTCTTGACCGCCTTCATTTTACCTTTACATCGATATAAAATTGTACAGGTTTTTATGCGGCCTTGTCACTAAAAAAAAATATTTTTCAAAATTTTTCAAGGTTTTAAGTCTTTATTTAAAAAATTCTCTTTAAGTAATTTTTCGAAGCAAAGAGTTGTAATTTGGTAAGGACATGCAGAAAACATTGCTCTATTAGCTCGATACGAAAAAGTTTGAATCACGCATACAGGGTGTTCATAAATAGGTGGCAACTTTCCTGATTTTCAAAAGCTCGTAATTCAAATTTTTCAAATGCAAACCCCTGTATTTTTTTATGTCATCGAATTCGTCTTCAAGAGAGCTTAATTTTTTGTTAAGTATGTCCTATACCCAAAACTCATACTTTTCGAGATATTCGACTTTTTTTTTCTAATCAATATTAAAGCCATGGAAATCGAAAAAGCCGACTGTTCACTTCACTAACGTCAGAAACTTGTCATTTATTTTTTGAATTATAGCATTTCCACAATTAATTTCACTTTACAAGAGCAAATTAATATGGATTATTGCTTGAGAGAAGGCGAAAGAAATCCTTTGCTGGCGGCAAGGATTTACGCATATTTTGATTAATTTGCACTTATAGGTTAACTAGTTTATTCAATTTCATACAGCAATGATTTTTTTATGTTCTATTATGTTACTTACAGAATTTATTTAATTTTTTTTTTGTGGTTTCAACAAATAATTTGTCTTTCATTTTCAATTTTTCTTCAACCTTTCTTTAAGGTTTAGAAACACTAGTAAAGTTCATAACAATAATAAAATTGATTTGGTTGCCAATTTATTTATTGCTTATAAGTGAATCCACAAGACTAAGTATCTACCTACTATTAGTAATTAAATACACGAACCGGTGAATAAACCATGTCAATTTACTCTTGTTAAGTGAAATTAATTGTGGAAATGCTATTATTCAAGAAATAAATGAAGGTTAGTGATGTAAACAGTCAGCTTTTTCGATTTCCACGGCATCCTTTTTGCTTTAATAATGATTAGAAGAAAAAATGTCGAATATCTCGAAAAGTATGAGTTTTAGGTATAGGACATACTTAACAAAAAATGAAGCTCTCTTGAAGACGAATTCGATGACATAAGAAAATACAGGGGTTTGCATTTGAAAAACTTGAATTACGAGCTTTTGAAAATCAGGAAAGTTGCCACCTATTTATGAACACCTTGTATGTGTGATTCAAACTTTTTCGTATCGAGCTAATAGAAATAGAGCAATGTTTTCTACATGTCCTTACCAAATTACAACTCTTTGCTTCAAAAAATTACTTAAAGAGAATTTTTTAAATAAAGACTTAAAACCTTGAAAAATTTTGAAAAATATTTTTTTTTAGTGACAAGGCCGCATAAAAACCTGTACAATTTTATATCGATGTAAAGCTAAAATGAAGGCGTTCAAGAATATTAAATAAAAAATGGGGTGTTGTATTTGAAATATAAAAGTTGCTATTGGTTCCAGAGAGGTGACTCACCCTGTATATTTCAAAATAATTTTATCGTGTTCGGAAGAAAAAACTGTATGGAATACTGTGTGAATCAACGTTCTATCTCAAACCGTTTAGCCACAATCGACCGATCCGCCACTAATGACTCGCCCTGTATAGGGTTAGAACAAAATTTAAGAACGGTCGATTATCTCAGTTATATTAATTTTTTTTTAAAGTTTGCTTGAATAAATAAATTTATTCATGATCTTTTCAATATTTTTGCATTTATCCGTAAGTAGAAAATGACTCCAACTTAATTTTTTGTAATGGAACACCCTGTATATTTTTACATTTTCGGATGCAGAATGAAAAACTTAATTAAGAAACATAAATCCATAAAGTAACTAACACAAAGTCAAGTTACATGTAACTACTATCAGTTTGTTGTTAACATTAATTGTTATTTTCATTAAAAACTTTGATAATACGCTCTAGCAATTGTTTCATAAACACTGGCCAATAAGTAAATATCTAAATAATCTTAAGAAACTTGGGTTTAACCTAAGAATTGTAAAATTACATATTCTTTGCAAAAAATAAAGTCGAAAATTCATAGGATAAAGGTCAAATACAAGTTTTCTTTTTTTTTTTCTTTTATATTTATTTATTGGACTAGTGACTAGTGTGATAAGACAATTTCTAAATTCTAGAAACTACTTTATGTGTTTTTGCAATAGGGCGCAAAACACACCTAGTATAACATTTAGATAGTACAAATGTTATTTAATCTATTTTCAAGCTTAGTTTCAAATATATTATTTCTGTTGACTTTTCAAAGTTTTTAAATGTTCAAAATATTTGAAACTGCTGTATTTTCATAAAAATGTTACTTTTAAGAGAACACTTACATTTGGGCCCATATAACATAATACATTTTTTTAAGTAAATTTGAAGAGCAATCCAAAAATATAAAATTATACAGGGTTTTCTATTTAAAATGTCAAAGTTTGGGTCCGTTTACGGTTGAACAAGAACATACGATATTGGTCAGATACCAAATTTTATAGTATTATCTTCAATAGTATTCTAGATACATATTTGCCTATTTCCAAACTTTTGTGCGGCACTGTACAGGGCATTGAATAAAAAGATAAAGGAAGGAGCTTTTAATATTATACAGCAGTGTTTGTCGGCGACGGAAATGACGACATAAAAGGCTTCTCATGGCGGCCGGTTTTGACAAGTCAAAAAGTCGAGAAATTTAGAGTTTTATGTCCTACAATGATTAGCTGCAAATCCTGTAGTCTTACTAAATAACAAAATAATAAAGATAAAAAGATGACGTTTCATAGGTAAGTAGACATTATCATTTTGTAGTGTAATCATGTATTGAAAATTTGATGTGGTCTGTCAAAATGGTATGTCATATCAGCGGCGTGCATTTTTGTACAGCATATTTTTTAACTCTCATAATAAACAATCCAAATATTGATGTATGCTGTTGTTTTTTTAATTCCCTCAACCACAAAACAAAAATAAATAAGTAAATAACAGGCTCAAGTCAAAACAAAGCAAGTATTTACATTATTCAATACATATTAAAAAATGTTAGATACGCCACTGAGAAGCGGAAACATGCATCCGCCATATTGAGAAGCCTTTTTGGACGCCTTAGGATCGCTAAAATGCTCATTCCTTTATCTTTTTATTCAATGGTACAGGGTGGACCAAATTCTATGGGATTACAAGGGTATTTCGCTTAATATTTAAGATACAGAAACGGTTAAATAACCAAAAATGTGCCTTTTTTGAGACAAACTTAGAACCGTTTTTAAAACTATTCTATCACTTCCGATATTTGAGTTATTAAAAAAAAAACAGTTTTTTGTAATATTAATAGTGTCATGTCCGTTATTGTTGTAAAAATTAAAAACAATTATTAAAACTATTTTTAGATATTTTTATGTAAAATACGATGATACTTAAAAGAATTTTTTTCGCTCACCGTCTACAAGTCATGATACAAACTATTTATTTTTAAAGCAAAGTTGGCTATGACCTATTCAATTCTCTTATTTTTTTCTTATTCCAGATATGTGAGAGTTAATGTAGTTATTTATAATAATAGATATACAAGTAACGAAGTTTTTTGTTTTTTTTTATAGAAAAACATAGTAGGCTGTGAAAACAAACAAAAAAACACGGTGTGAAACCCTTTAAAACAAGTTACGAAGGTCTTTTAATTTGTTGTTGTAAAAACCTTCGTAACTTGCGTATTATTAAAAATAACTACATCAACCTTCACAAATTTTGAATGAAAAAAATGAGAATTAAATAGGTCATAGCCAACTACAGGTTTCATTTAAAAAAATGTTTGTTTTTTTAGTAGATATACCTAATTGAATTATTCATAAAAATATCTAAAAATAATCTTCATAAATGTTTTCGATATTTACAACAATAACGGAGATATGACACATTATAAATATGACAATTAAACACTGTTTTTTCTCATAAAATGAGTATATATTTGAAAACGTTTCTGATTGTGTCTCAAAAAGCTGCACATTTTTGGTATTTTAACGGTTTCTCTATCTTGAATATTAAGCGAGATACCCATGTAATCCCATCGAATTTGGACTACCCTGTACAGTGGCGTACGCAGGGGAGGGGATTAGGGGGATGAATCCCCCCCCGAAAATTTGAAAACGACTGAAGTTATAATTACTGCATTTCCAAACAAATAAAATACATTTAAAATATATAATATGTTTGCATATTTTACTGATAAATGCTATTTTTGGGTACGTTTTACCTTATAAATTTTAAAAAAATGCCTATAGCACTGTTAACTGGGAGTCTACCGCCCCCTGTGCCCCCCGCACCTTTTCCTTACAACTCACTTTTTGTGTCTTGGCCCTTAGGTCATTTTCTAATTTTACCATTACCATGCCCCGTTTGAAATAAGTCAGTATTATTTTTGCAAATTAAAACAATATCCCCCCTGAAATATTTTTCTGCGTACGCCACTGACCCTGTATAATGGGCTATTAGTTTGTTTTTTTTTTCTTAGCTTTCGAAATATTCCCCTGATATTGTACTTTAATTCAAAAGACTCTACACATTTCAGAAAGCAAGTACAAAATGAACATTTTCGGTTAAGATTCTTACTGAGCACACACTTGTTGTTTGCTAGCTTAACCATTCTTCCATATCAAACGATATCTGAGGTTCCCATGTCCATCTCGTCGAAACATAAACTCGAAATAGGCATTATTATTTCTGGCAATGAGATCCAGTTTTTTAATTAGTAAAATCTTTATTTCGCTTTATTAATATACCGGGTGATTCAGTTTTACTGTCGCACCCCTATAACTTTTTAATTATTGAAAATAACCCCAACGACGTTTATTATTTGTTTTTATTTTTATTAAAAATTGATTTTTATTACATTTCCATTGATAGTTGTTGTATAATTTTTAAGATTTGATCGTTTTTTGTTATGTTAAATGGACTGTTTGCTATAATTTTAATAAACTTTGAACTGATTTTTCTCGAAAACATTCTCATTTATGCATACTTTTTTAATACATGGTCGGATTCAGAATTAAATTCTCTATCCGAATCAACAACAAAATGTATACTATGTAATTTTAAAAAAAACAGTTGCCTATCGCGGATTTGACATATGTACGTCATCGTTGAGCTAACAAAAACACTTAATAGAGAATTTCTCGCCGATTTCAAATATATAAGGTTTGTTGGGCTTATTTTCAATAATTAAATAGTTATAGGGGTGCGACAGTCAAACTGAATCACCCGGTATACAATTTTATTATCATAAAGTAAAACACGAGGTAGGAGTGCCAAGATCTAATTCTGTGAGGTTATCAGGCGCCAGGTAGCAGATGGTTTGCTATTTGTTCACTTCAGTTCTGTTTAGCGTATCTTCATAAACTGCGGCAAATATTAGCTGAGAATGCCGACTAAGTTTACTTTTCCGTTATTTAATACATGTTTGCTTATTCTTGCAATATTGTTAAAGTGATAAACGGTTAGATATAGTAACCACAACATTTGATAGAAAGACTAAATTATTGTTTATCTGTGTGTATTTTTAATAACTTGGATTCACTCTTTTTTATCATTTATTATTTAAAATTTAATTTACTTACTTAAAGCAAAGTAATTACACTGCAACACAATTTTTAGAAGAAAAATTATTATAAAAGTATATTTAATTAAACTCGTCTTACACAGTTTCCCAATTTGAAATCTGCAAATCCTTAAGAGCTGACTTTTTTTGAACTAAACGACAAGCAAATCAAAATTTATTCCGTGAAAAATAATCCGTCTCTCTTTTTTTCCATGATTCAAAACCAAACACAATTATTTTCTCTAAGTCAGTGTCCAATTCTGCAAAATATTGTCTCTCTTTCTTGCTTTATAGAGCCTAAAAATTTTATGTTATTGTCCAAATTTCCAAATTTAAAATCAAGCAAATAAATATTTATCATACTAACAACAAGATAATTTTACTTAACTTTTAAGCTCATTCTACATTTTACGACACTTTAAGATTATACGCTGAGTTTTACGGTTTGTTTAACACTGACTGTTTAAATCGACATTTATTATTTTTTATAGTATACAATGTGGCATAATTGTAAGCCTCGCAATCTGAAACTTCTAAAATGTAAAAAACACAAGGTCGATTAAATGGTACAACAGTTATCTATAATATAAAAATTTATTTTTTTATTTTTTATTTCATGGAAAAACTAGGTATGATCAAAAACCCAACGATAAAATATATTCCACATTTTACATGTACCTACATATTTTAACGCCATGACTGTATTCATTTGTTTAAACAGAAATCACTCGTATTCTGAGATTAATGACAAAGTTACTTTTTTTTATTTGGAAACCATACTTGACAGCAAAATTTATAGAAATGCTTATTTGTTTTTAATAATTTTTCGTTTAGTATATTTATGCTGATACTAGATCTTTAAACAAAATTATTGTTGTAAAAATGATTTACAAAATTATAGTGCCATAAAATAAAGAACAATCAATTATTATTTGAAAAAAATACAACTAAATTCAAATGTATTGCAATAAGAACATAATGTTAGAAATTATTTTAATATCTAACAAATTTAGTATTTTCATATGTCACAGTTTATCTTAAACAGTACTTATTATATTTTTTTAAATTAACGAATAACAAAATTAACAGGAAATGAGAGTTTTATAAATTATATCCAAAATAATGTTTTAACTTTAATCAATGTTCATTAAAAACCATTAAAGTTAAATCTGACAAATTATAAACAATAAAAAATTAATGCTTTAATATCTGTATTCTAAGATGTTTAAACATTTTTAAAAAGAAAGTGAAAAATAGTTTATTTTCATTAATAAATAATATATTTTTATAGGTAAAATTTTATCAATAATTATTCATATTCTTTTAGTTTTTACAATAATTGTAATTTTTTAACGTTTTTTGTTACATTTTTTTAAATTACAACATCAAAAATTAGATTTGGTCTAATATATTACTAAAATTATATA
Source organism: Elmis aenea (assembly GCA_947652605.1). NCBI lineage: Eukaryota > Metazoa > Arthropoda > Insecta > Coleoptera > Elmidae > Elmis > Elmis aenea. Next base: position 35,433,700 of record OX393581.1, read on the forward strand.
AATAAGGTTTTATTTTATGTCAATGCCTACTATGGTTTTCATTTAAAAATATGCGGCTCTGTTTTTTATCTAAGAATCAAATTTTACACCGCATTTAAATTTCTCAAACTATCAATCCATCGTTGTTACATTGTCCTTACAAGTTATGCCAATTCGGCCTTTAATACTTTGGTATGCTAACTGCTAAGTGCTACCTCATTTATATATGGACAGAGAGCTTCTTTACAGGCCGTTTAGGTATATTTTTGACTTTGGTCTTCCAATCTCTTATACCCTTTTCTTTAAGGTCTGATAGCACTGCTTCTCTACACCGTCTTGTCGGTCGACCTTTCCTCTTCTTGTAATTTGGTGCTATCATTTTTGGTTTTCGTCCATCTGCCATTCTTTCGATTAGACCCAGCCACTATAATATTTTTGCTTTTATTGCTAAGCCAATTGCTGGTCCCTTGTATATCTGATATATTTCCCTGTTTGTTGTTCTCTCATATCCTTGTTCTGTTTTCCTTCCTCCCAAAACTCTTCTAAGTATTTTCCTCTCCCATCCCTGTAATCTTTCCTGTGTTATCTTATTCAGTATCCAAGTTTCGCAGGCATATAGTGCTGTTGGTCACAATACTGTTTTGTAAAGGCGGAATTTAGTATCTCTAGATAGCTGTTTCGCCCTTAGTAGTTGGTTCAAGGCTCCGGCACGTTTATTTACTTTTGTTAATCTCGTTTCTATTTCTTTTTCTTCCTCAGATTTTTCGTTCATTTATAAATCACTTTAATTAATTAATTACTAATTTCATAGCAGGAATAGAAAACGTAACGATTCAACTATTATTTCTAATACAATAACGTAACGATATTTTGATAACGTTATATAAAGTTATAATAAACAATAACGTTTCATTAAAAGTTATTTTGTATCGTTACTCTCTATAAATTAAATTTTAGTATAGCGTTCTTTCAGAAGAAGATATATTCTGTTTGTATTTTCAAAATGAATGTGAAAATAAAATATCTTAAGGTAATTTTGTACTATTTTTTAAGTTTACATTTTATAGAAGTCAAAAATAATTTTTATAACGTTATATGTGATAATTTATGTAGCGTTATATAACATGACAATTCAATTTTTTAATGTTATTTATAACGTTATGTAATGAAAACAAATAATAAATAACGTTACGATTTAAAATGTTATTCCATCCCTGTTTCATAGCCACCTTTAGCTATTTTATTAAACAGCTTTTTAGAGAAATCTTTCTTTAAACTAAGATAAAAATAAAATTTAATGGATTGTTTGTGTGTATAGAAAGTCCTTTATTTGTTACAATGCAAGAAAATCGCTGAACGCCTAACTCTTAACACTTTGTGCAATAACGTATCGTACCTACGACTATTTGGTTGTTCAGTTCACGGTGCATTTTCAGTTAACAATGGCGAGGTAAAGCGATATTATACCGGATTATTTCAGTTGCAACTGCAAACTGAATTGTTCACACGTCACATTTTGAAAAGCCGATTCTCTTTTATTTGGCTGATAAGCGAACAAAGAGAACTGGCAACAATGGTCGGGCCTTAAACGATTGTTGAGTGATTGATTGATTAGTTATAATGTTCACAGTTACCGATTAGGAAGCTGAAAGAAACCGACCAATTCTCTTTTAAGACGCGTATCTCATTGTTAAATATTTAATTAAGTTATTGTTTTAATTATATTTATTTATTATCGACATACCCGTCAGTATAAATCGATTTAAATTCGGAATGTCCTACCTGTTTTATTGTTAATTAACATTTTTACTCTATAATAAGTATTTCACTCTGTTTTGAAAGCTTTTTCCTATAAAAGTCGTGAAGTTTTTTTGTAAATCATGTACAGGGTTTCCCCGTTATCACCGCAAATATTTTAAGTGGTGATAGAGGACATTTTTCTAAGAAAAAATGTCAAGTAAAATTGTTTTCTAAAATCAAATGCCAAGCAGATATCAACACCTACTTGATTTGTTTACACTTCTGCGTTTAAAAGACTCTGTCGCCGAAAATGTCAATTTTATCGTAAAATACCTTTAAGCTTTATAATAGAGCATGAAATTTTCTACAAAATTGGTTATGATTATTTTTTGTCTACAGGCAATGGTTTAAAAGTTATAAGACAGTTTGTACAAACAATGTGAAAAATTAAAAAAAAATTGTTTCTTAGACTTTGCAACCGCTGTATCTTTAAAACGAAAGGTTGTACAAAAAAACCGACGGCCCATTCCGGATAGCAAATTTTATGGGCTACAACTTTCGTCAAGTGAAATTTTTGGAAAATCAAACCGATTTTTTGGAAAAGTCTAAAATAAGGAACAGAGTGCAAAAACAAAATTTCCTACAAATATTGTTTTGTATTTAAAAATGCTTTTAAACAGAGTGCGATTACGTAATTGAAAATGATGGTCGTTTTGAACACTTATTGAAGTAATTTTGTGGTTACATGTTTCATGCTCTATTAAAAAGCTGAAAGGTATTTTACGATAAAATTGATATTTTCGGCGACAGAGTCTTTTAAATGCAGAAGTGTAAAAAAATCAAGTAAGTGTTGATATCTGCTTAGCATTTGATTTTAGACATTTAGACTTACTAGTCGCAGCAACATTTTAGGATATGGTTATTTGTAGAAACGCTACGTGTAACTGATTAAATATTATTACCTAAGCTGCCAATATTAGAGTACCACACAATAAGCTATTTAAATATTTATTATATAGTGTAACGCTCATAAAAAGAGCGATAAACATGTTATAAAAAGGTACCGTAAACATTCTATACGTAGTGATAAAAATTAATTAAGAGTAGGTACAACATGGAACACGATTTTCCACTGACTGCTGTGGAAATTTTTAAATTAAAAACTAAATAGCAAAAAAATGCTTAGGAAAATCTAAACAAACATTTATTTAAAAAAAGATGTTCACTGGGTGTAAACGAAATAAGGCTGAGCCCTTTTTTTCTTTAGTTTTGATTTTAGACCAATCACTCAACCGTGTTATTTTATTAGGTGTTTTTTTTTCAATTTTTGCATAATTAGGTAGGCTTCAAATTTTTGAAAACAGTGATATATAACTTTTATTAGTACAATTTGAAAAACAAAAATATATTCAGGCTCATTGAATGTCGTTATAATTTGCTTCTAAAACCTTTAATATTTCTTAAAAGCATCTTTGCAGCAACTGTTGGAACTGAATAACGTAAGACATTTTTGCCAAGTTAAATCAGTTTGATTGTTTTGTCATTAACGCTGTAATTTTTTATAAGTACCATATTTGACTTTCACAAATTTGGCTAAGGCTCATTTAGTTAATTTTAAAAATTTCGCTTTGATTAATAGTTTACTGTGTTTGTAGAAATAAGTTGGAAAGAATCAAACAGTAATTAGATTCGTAAAATGTTTTCATCGAAACAGTTGCAGATATCTGAAATGTATGTACAGGGTGGTCCAAATTCGATGGGATTATATGGGTATCTCGCTTAATATTCAAGATAGAAAAACGGTTAAATTACCAAAAATGTGCAGTTTTTTAAGACAAAATAGGACCGTTTTCAAAATATTCTATCATTTCTGATTTTTTAAGTTATTAGAAAAAAAGTGTTTTTTTGTCATATTTATAAAGTGTCATATCTCCATTTTTGTTGTAATTATCGAAAAAAAATATGAAAATTATTTTAAGATAATTTATGTAAAATTTGACGATACTAAAATATTTTTTACGCTCGCCGTTAAAAAGTTGCGACATAAAATTACATTTTTTTTTTAAATGGAAGCTATAGTTGGCTATGGCCTATTTAAATATCTTATTTTTTTCTCATTACAAATATATTTTATAAGGGTAGATGTACCTAGTTATTTTCAATAATGCGCAAATTACAAATGCTTTTTAATTTTTTTTTAAGTACAACTTGGGCTGTGAAAACGCAAAAAAAACAAGGTGTAAAACCTTTTAAAACTCATGTGGTACAAGTAACGAAGGTTTTTTTATTTGTTGTTGAGATAAACATTATAAATACTTGAACATAAGATAAAAACAATATGGTCAGAATCGGCAGTTATGTAGTAGGTATATTGTTATGTTCAAATATTTATAATGTTTAGATCAACAACAAATTTAAAAACCCATCGAATATGGACCACCCTCTGCAGGGTGGACCAAATTCGAATGTTTTATCAGTATTTAGGGTTATTTTCAAAGAAGATTTTTTTTATCACATTCCATGTTTCCATGTTGGTACTACAGACAAAAAATGAAATTTCATCGTTTTTAAAAATCTACAAAAACTTTTTTATTCATAAAAATAAAACTAAATGTCATATAGGTTTTTTATAAACATTTTTATGCTTATTTTAAAAAGAACTGAGTTTGAAAATTTACTTGGAAATGACGTTTAGTTTTATTTGCAAACATCCTTTATTTCCGGCACCAAGGCAAACTGTGATAAAACAGTGTTCCATTTGAAATAACAAAGTTGGGATCAGTTCCGGAGAAACTTAAAGTGAAATGATCGTGTACATATGTTCATATGATTAGGTTTTTCGCTAATATCATATGCCTAAAATGATGGTCGAAAATATACAAAACGTCTGACGCAATATCGAAATATATCAACATAGGTATAGAAAATAAAACGTCAACAACAGCTTTAAAAATGGAAGAAATAAATGTAAAAAACAGAAATATTTATAATAGTTGTTTAATAAATTCCTAATTAAGAAGCCTATGGCAATTCTGTTTTCAGATTTAAATTTGGTCTCAGTTTAACTTCGTAGCTTTTAGAATAAGCGAGATCACCACGTTGTGTTTCTAATTTAGGACATCCTGAAACACAAATTTTGGTAAAACTTCATAGGTAAAATGAAAAAACTTCTTTAGGATGGACCAATGGTCTGACATGTACATCTAAAATTTGTATATAAAATAAAACACATTCAAGAAGAGCTAACGAACTTCTATCATTCACTTTTATATAGTTGGAAACCATCGATCATTCGTTAAATAGATGCCAGAATATGCAAATGAAACGCAATGTTTTTTATTTCGAATAAGACGTGTCTAATTTAATTAAAAAGTCATTCTATTATTGTTTTGGGAATGAATAAAAACTCACTAAATTGTATAATGCAATATCAGTCGACCGCAGCCACATACAATAAGGTGCCGAATGCCATATAATAGGGGGTAGGACCGGCGAGTCATCCCTTACTCGATTCCCACGATTCAACCCTCCATTACATAACCTAACAAAATCCGGTTTTAATCGGGATCTTATTGAATATGAAATGTAGCATACGAATTACTTTTACATACGCTATAATAATGCATAGAATTGTACCATACGCTACCAGAAATGACCGAACAAAAGCGACTTGTTCGTCACCAGGATCTGCCATTCAATTTTCTTTGTGATTTACGTCATTGCTCTGAATAAACTCGATCTTAGTGACCTACATCACTCGAAATAAGAATTAAGTACAAGTAAAGTTTGTTAGGCCGTTCTTTATTTAAAATAAATTAATAAAATTTTTTTTAAAAATCGTTTTTGATTTACTTACAAAGGAATTGAAAAACCATTTTATTAAATTGAAATCAGTTTTTTATTTCAAAATTTTTAAATGCCCTTAAAGTTTAATAATGTTGCAATTTTCGTGAAATATGATAACTGAAAAACTTTAAACAGCAATGGTTGTTTGAACAAAACTTATCAAAATTTAATAACTTGAGAACTACTGGTTTATAAAAATTGCTAAAAAGTAAGCGATAACCTCTAACAAAATCAGATTTCGGTATGATACACACGATTAAAATAAACGGTGGAATTCAACGTTATTAAAAATTGCATCAATATTTATATTCTTGTATAAACCCAAATATTTTACTGAACACCTATCAAGATTTAAACGCTATGTCAATAAAATTTAGGCCTACACAATTATTGTTAAAATTTTATCATGTAGTAGTATTATTTATTAGTTCACCGCAATATACAAGGTTTTCCAAAGATAATTAAAACTCTGTTATCTTATTTAGTTTGATAAATATTCCCAAAAATCTCCTATTTTATCAAATGGCAAAAATCTCAATACCTATAGCTAAAAAATACAGGCTGATTTAAATTTAAGTTCCAACATGGAATATAATATCTCTTATTATACGAGTTTAGGCTTATTTGACCAGGCTGCTGAAGTTAATGACGATTAATAATATTCAAACATTATATTTAGATATTACATGAAGCAAACTGAAAGAGCTGACTTCCTTTTTTTCTAGAAATTGCTCCTTGTTCCATTTGTAAAATTTCAAAAATTTTGTAAAAAAAAAGTCTAGAGCAAGTTTTTACTTTGCCTTTAATAGTCTTCTCAAATTTTTGCCAAATTGCATTCGTTTTGTTTCTTCTCCATTAACATTCTTTTTTCTTATATGCGGCACATTCATTATTTACGTTGTTGGTTGTTGGTTGGAACTTCTGAATTGAAAAATATGGAAAGAAACACAAAGCGTTACGTTGGTAAAAAAAAATATCCAATTTGTATTGTTTTTAAGAATTATTATAATAATAATGTTAACAAATTTCTTAAAGTTATTAAAATTTTAATATTGAAAATTATTAAAATAAATAAATATAAAATTAAATTTTTTTAAAAATTGCGCCGTATATGTTTTTGACTAACAGACAACGATCACTGCAGTCTCCATTTTAATAAGGCTTTTATTTGTGACGGTGTTTTTAAATGCTTTTGGTGTCTTATAAATTCTTTGAGTTATTAAAGTTTAAAAAATTGAGTTTGAAGTAAAAAGGGTCATCAAAAGTTTCGGAACACACTGAACAGTTCCTCTATCGGTAACCATTTTAACAAAAGTTATCCCATGACGAGTTATATCTAAATATGTACAAAATTCGACATTAGTAAAGATTATGATAATTTGGATGTATTCAGTGGATCGGATTTAAAGAATGATGCGACAAGTTTGAGATCTGCCACCGATAGGGTGCACGTGGCTGCTGCGGCTACTGATACCGACAGGTCACGTGGCTTCCGCATTAGCCATTCTGTAGCAGATTAGTGCAGGCCCATAGAACACTGATAATATTGTGGGGTTATCCTATGATTTAGTTTACAATTTTATGGTGTCATACACAGTTCTCACTATTTTAAAAGTGATCTTTCTATTGTGTAAAAAAGAATTCAGTTTTAAATAAAAGAGAAAAAACGCTTTTAAAATGCCGTGGCCACCTACGATATGTTTATGTAAAAAAGTCATTGAATAAAAAGATAAAGGAATGAGCGTTATAGCGTTACTAAGGCGTCCAGGTTAGCCTCTCAATATGGCGGATGCATGTTTCCGCTTCTCAGTGGCGTATCTAACATTTTTAAATATGTATTGATTAATGTAAATATTTGCTTTGTTTTGAATTGAGCCTGTTATTTACTTATTCATTTCTTGTTTCGTGATTAAGGCAATTAAAAAAACTACAGTATATATCAATATTTGGATTGTTTATTATGAGAGTTAAAAAATATGCTGTACACAAATGCACGCCACTGATATGACATACCATTTTGACAGACCACATCAAATTTTCAATACATGATTACACTACAAAATATTAATGTCTACTTACCTATGAAACGTAATCTTTTTATCTTTAACATTTTTGGACCTACTACAACTACAAGATTTACAACTAACCATTGTAGTACACAAAACTAAAATATCTCCGACTGTTTCACCTGTCAACACCGGCCGCCATAAGAGGCTATCTATGTCGTCATTTCCGTCGCCGCTGAAACGCTGCAGTATAGTATTAAAAGCTCCTTCCTTTATATTTTTATTCAATGAAAAAAGTTGATTAAAATATATTCAAAATTGTACAGGGCACACAATTTAATTTAATTGTAATATTAACCTACGTATTACAAAAACTAAACAAG